>JAQJVL010000628.1:82500-486484 GCA_035578905.1 Stictocephala bisonia
CCAGAATTATTTAAACAAGTTCATTTAAAAAGAGATTAAAGCTATCTAAAAATTATCTTAATTTTGCAATGAATTTATTTTTTATTATGTATATTACATATATCCTTTTCCTACTCAGTTCATGACACTGAATATTTATATTTAAAAATAATAATAAAATGTTCATCATTATAAAACAGAATGCATTTTGTGAGATCCTGTGATTTTTTTTGAAAAATGTTATACAGTTTTTGTAAAATTGTATGTAATTATCTTAGTAAATAATGGTAGATAATAGAAATGGTTTGTATTCATTTGAAGAGTATATGGACATGATACTGATTTACGGTAAAGTTAACAAGAATGGTTTAGCTGCAGTTCAGGAATATCGTGATAATTTTCCACATCGAAGAACACCTGATCACTAAACGTTTGAAGCTGTGGAGAGATGACTTAGAGAATCTGGTAGCTTTAAACCAAAACAAATAGATACTGGTCGTTAACGTAGTGTGAGAAACCATAATAATGAACAATCAAGAGTAAATTCTGTAGAATTATCGCCAATCTCAAGCACCAGAGGATTATCATGGCATTTAAATATTTCCCAGTCAAGCATATGGCGGACATTTCATGAAACACAGTTATATCCATTTCATAAAACACGCGTGCAAGACTTATTACCACAAGATCTTAGTAAACAGAAGATGTTCTGCTGCTGGTTAACAAGAAATTGTTTACGACATCAGTATTTTCTTCAACAAATTCTGGTTACTGATGAATCCTGCTTCACTAGAAATCGAATTGTAAATTTTCATAACATGGATACTTGGGTGTACGAAAACCCACATGAAACTACGACAAGATATTTTCAACATACGTTTTCACTCAATGTGTTCTGGGTGATAATTCGATTAGTCTGTTTTTTTCTTACCCAATCATCTTACCGGAGAAGCGTACTTAAATTTTTTAAGGACAACCCTGCCAACCCTCTTTGAACATATTCCTTTTCAAAATAGATTAGATGTATGGTTTATGCATGACGGAGCACCTCCACATTTTTCTAATAATGTGAAAGACTATTTAAATAAAACATTCGGTAGAAAATATATTGGTCTAAAAGGACCAGTAAAATGGCCACCACGATCTCCTGACCTCATGCCAGCAAACTTTTTTCTATGGGGTTGAATGAAGGCAATTGTTTATTCAAAACGGATTAACACCCTAGAGGAGTTATGGAATCGCATTACAGAAGCAGCAGAAACTATGAAGAATGTTCCAAACATTATGAAATGTGCTAGAAAAGAATGGATTCGCCGTGCAAAAACGTGCATTGGTCAAAATGGAGGACACTTCAAGCAACTATTTTTGGTGATTTTTACATTTTTATGAAGTAAATACATTTTGTGCTAATGTTCAGTTTTGAATAAATGATCAGCTTTTATGGAAGTAAGTACCATAGTATACCACCGTAAGATATCTATGAAATTATTGCTTCTATAGCTCTGCAACCAATTTATCTAATTTTTCATATTAAAATAAATAAGAAACAATGGTATTTGTATCTTTGTAACTACCTTAAACATTTTTATGCGGCCTTACTTCACCGAGGGTACAGAGTTTTAGGTTAACGAAGCGTTTTCAGGCATATGTTTATATGAACTTTTTTTCTTATTTTTAGCTATAGAATGAGTTCCCAAGAGATTACCATATAGTTTTGGGTCACCCTGTATATTAAAGATCAGACTTTTGATCACCACAAAACACTATAAAAGCTTTACAAATAAAAATGTATAGCAACAACAAACATGTTTTACATCTAGATTTTTAGTGTAAAGCTTTTGAACATGAGTTTAATGTACATTTTATGTTAAGAATAAAATAGAATTTATTTGCTGTAGATATTTGCAAAAATAAATAGCAATATCGCAAATAATTTAAATTGGATCTAATGATATCCAAAGTCTTAATGTGTCCACTGACCAGACAAGAACTCTGACAGAGAGTAAAATATTTCATTCTCAAGAAAATGTTGTAGTCTTTTTATAGAGCCCTTATTGTAAATACGGTAGAACTCCAACTATCTGAATCAATTGGGACCAGACCCCATTCGGATAATCAAACATTTGCATAGTTGGATTTTTGTCAATAAATAAGGTATTTAATTTGATTACTGCTGTATTTTCAAATGGGAAAAAAATTATTTTAAACGAGAAAGAGCATTTAATTAGATTATTAATTATATAATTATACAAATATTTCCTGGCTGAATTTGGATTTGTTCTTTTAAGACGGTGTTGCTGTGACAGTATTTATTGAAGCATATTATGCATTATTTATTGTGATACGTCTAAGTATGATTTATCTTTTTAAATATTAAAAATACTGCTGTACAGCTATTCCCTTTTAATTATTTCAGAACAAAAAAACTTAAGATTTTAAGGTTTATTTTATGACACTCTGAAAGCAATTCAGATAATTGGCAATTCGAATAAAGGAAGTTCAGATAATTTGTGTTCCACTGTATTTCTTATAATAGTAGTTGTTATAGCCCATAGCAAGAGGACTCTGTTATAACTTATACAGCCTACTGTAAGGAATATTTACATTTTGACAAGTTCTTGAATGATAAGAGTGGATAGTCCTTCTCACTTTAATTTTGTCCAGATTTGACTTTATACAACTTTGTTATAAACTCATGCTAAGGGGTATAACATCATACTCCAACATGATTACTTGTTAATACTAATTTGTAACGTAATCAATCTTCCTGGTGAGTCGTAGCTCAAGTAGGCACTACACCATAGTTAGATCAAGCATTGTTTATAGAAGGTTTGAATCCGAGATTAACAAAAAAATGTAATACAACTTAATAGAGACTAACCTGTGACTTAGGTGAGGTGTCTAATCATAAGAGGAGGACATAGATAGATTTTTGTCTTTTTTATAATTTATAAAAGACATGCTGATATAAAATCAAAAATAACTGAATAAGCGAAGGAAATAAGAACAAATATCAAGAAAACATGGAAATATTAAGGAAATTTCTGGTATCTAATTCCCAAGTTGATATTCTTTATCAGCATAGATTGTGACAGATTGAATTTTAAATTTAATGATGATTGAATATTTTTTGGTAATAAATAACAATAAAATTTCAAGGATTACAGCAAATATAACAAGGAAGAATTCAAGAACTTTTCGATGATCTAAAGATTTAGAACAAGTTGGAAAAGGTATTGAAAAATATGTCTAAATACAAGTTGGTTAATACTGTTGTTACGATATTCAGTTCTTCTTTGAACTTACTCAAAAATCTGATAAATTTCAGCATCATAAAGTGCCTAGCCACATTGCTTATTTTGTATCCTCCACCTGTGGGTCCTTGTGAAGGATCCATCCTCTTGTAACCATGAAAATCTTGAGACAAAACAATTAAATATCCCTAATATCTGTAGTTTCAGTACAAGGGCTTGTGGCTATTTAAACTGGACCAATCTCTAAGCATGAGTAAGAAGTCATGTCAAGTGTAGCTATGGTCAGTTCCTGAGTATAATCCTTCTTTCTGCTGTTTCCATCTTACTCAAGAGGATTTATCCTTTCCTTAATAAGAATGCTAATTTACCATTACTGAAATTGAATAACTTCTTCTTACTTTTGTCCATAAATCTGTCTTTTGCCTCATTTAAAAATATTTTTATTTGTCTAAAACATTATAAACCCAATAAAATGGTGAGTTGGAAAAGTAAATTATATTTATTTTACTGGAATTTTTGTAGTTGTTGATATTGATATTAATTACTGTTAGATAAAAAAATACAAACTTTTATTGATTTCAATGTATTTTTAGATCATCTGTTAATATTAATTTTAAGATAATTATCAATTTTAAAATGCTGTACTTGAGTAGTCTGCCAGGACCTTTAACCGCAGGTTCCCGACGTTATTACAAGATAATGGTGTCTAGCAAAATTGTCACATACTTGGGAAAGTTATTGATTTTTTGTAACTGAATAAAGTTAAAGTTAATACTCTAAAAAGGTAACTAATTGAACTTAAAAGTTAGAATAAATTTAAACTAACTGATTAAAGTTAAATTATTAGAAAATTAACTGAAATTGAAAGTTAAAAGTTAGTTTTGGTACAGTAAAATATACATAAAAAAACCTTAACCTGTATTATCTTTTATTATTTATAATATCTTGGATAAATAATCCTATTTATAATACATTACTATACAATACTATTAATTAGACTATAGCAAATTCTACAGTAATTTTTGTTATATAACTGTCCGAAATCTTAAAAATTAAATATTTAATTTAATTTCTAAAATTATTAACAGAAACTGATACAAGCCTTCTAAATTAAAGTTTTACATTTTTAAGCTATACTTTAAAAAATCAATAACTATCTTATAGAAAATTTACAATAACAAAACATTTTTTTTAATTGGCGCAAATAATAAGACAGGCCAAATAATATCATGACATGTTGACTCAGGTAATTTTTATCAGGCTGGAGATGATAAGGAAGGGTCACTGATAAGAAAGTATGGGGATTAGGATAAACAAAAACTGAACAAAATATACTCACTCTATAAGTGAGTGAAAGCAGATCTATTCATACTATTTTCGATAAACAATTTCGTTTATTAGACGTTTAAGAATTTGCCGTTCTGAGTGCATGTTTTATTCTTACTGAATAAGTTAGTTAAAAATTATGAAAACTATCTAAATCATTTAAAAAATACAAAACTAATTACCATTGATAATATTATTAATATTAATATTAAAGATAGTATTATCATTATCTTTTCTTTTCGATGGTGCCGATAGCAAAATAATGAAAACAGAACGAAGTATAGCAATTGTTACTTGAAATATATTCTGCAATCTTGATGATAGTTTATTCTGTTACGTGGTAATGGATTGATTTTACCATGTAAGCCTAATTTAAAATAACGTAAACGTTTGAGGAATGTTGGTTTGATTAACCATTTACTTTTGAACAGGACAATTTAGATATGTAATTCTGTATAATCAATTAATCAAGTACTGACAGCATTAACGTCAAAATAGAACTGATTTTCCTAATTAATTATACAGATAGATGGGTAAACAGGTAAAATTACAGTGTTAGAGTTTATGAAAGATAAACAAGCTTAGGCCCAACACGTTGATTTAAAGCAAGATAACTAAATGACTATCTCAACTTATCCCTAAATATAAACTAGTCAAGTGAAATGATCACCCCAGGGACACAAGTCAATCCCACAACAATAGTATACTCGTTTGGTCAAACGAATATAGAATACCGCCTTTTTTTTTTATTTATAAGGCAGTAAAATGTGAGTAAAAGGGAGGGGTTGAGTCTTGAAAACAGTCGGTGACAATTGGGTCTTTTGGGGTGACAGTCGGTGAGTCTTCAAAACAAGTCTTGCTTGTCGGTGACAATTGGGGGATGAGGAAAACAATCGGTCTTTGACCTGAGTTTTAGATACTTTCTCCTCAGTCCACATTCCTCTGACCAAATGGCGCCTTTTATCACATTTGAAAAACTGACTGAGTTACTTTAACCGCTAGCCAAATTTTCAACTAGTTAAAGTTAGAAGTTAAACATACCATAACTAACGAATAAGTTAAAAAGTTAATAATAGAAAAAGTAACGATTAAATTTAATTGTTAATTACTTTTAATCGTTAATCCCAAGTATGAAAATTGAGCATTGCTGTTCTTTAGATGGTGACTTGTGAGTAGTTCTGTCATTCATACAAGAAGTTTTTCCCAAGGAAGTGATACTGGATAATTGGAATCAATATGATGGAATCTTCTACTGACCAGGTGTTGCTTCTGGGACCTAACCAGTGGCATTGACCCACACTTCCAGCCATACACGTAATGTGTTATTGACCCGCCCACCCACCTATTCTCGTACAGTAGTATTGACCCACACGTCCACCTATACACGTATAGTAGTATTGACCCACATACCCATCCACTCACATACAAGGGTATTTCATTCTTACAGAGGGTTTATTTTAGAGGGTGGCGGAAGAGAGGGATTAGGGCAACATTCTAAAGTCACATGCCTGCACAGCCACTGGTAATGGTTCGAAAATCACCTTTAAGTTGTTGGACCCTTGGTTAAGTTTTAGGAAAGGCATCTTAGTCTTAACTTTGCCTGGTAAAATAAGACCTCTTTCAACTTCAAGTCTTAATTTAAATAGTTTTTTAATATTTGGGGATTTTATTATTAATGGAGTGCTGAATAAAACTAAATTATCCAGTTTCAAAAACACTGATTTGTTTAAGAGTGGAAGTGATATGGCTTGTCTCAAAGTAAATTATGCTCTACATTGCTAAATCGTAGCCATCACAGTCTTTCTTAAAAAGCGTAATAAAAATAAACAATTTTTCAAAGTCGTTTTAACTATGAGATTAAACTGGCTACCTCTAGAATTATCAGTTATTATCAGATTTATCAGTTATAACAGCATGTTACAGCTAGTTTCAAAGTAATAATGTGGGACCGTATGAGAAAAGATATCAATTCTGACAGTACATATTTTCGTGATGGTATTCATAAATTGTTACCTATTATTCATTATTTTCATATTGTTATGAAAAGATATGTCACAAATATAAACATTTTAAGAATATCATGGTATGTAAATTGTATTATGTTCAGATATTGGTAATTTAAAGTACTAATTTGGTGTTACCTTGTTTCAGGGTGATTTCAGAAATTATTAATAATGAGTTCATTACCAAAGAATATAAGAACAACGTTATAAGAGCAAGAAAAATAGGACAAAGTGGAGGAGACTGTAAAGCATTTTTATGTTCAGAATTGGAAAATAGAACTAAAAATGTTAATAAATAGGAATCTCATGCAAATTATTGATGTTTATAAACGTTTATAATATAAAATAAAATTACTTTAACATTTAAAGCTGCTTATAGAAATAATTTAAAATAAAACATTTAATTTAACCTTGTTACACTGTATAACATTTTTATGTTAATTCAAATTGAATTATATTATAGCATAGAACACTGGAAGGAATCTGAGCCTATTATATATATAATGTTAATAATTACTGTTATCAATAATTAGGATTATGTTGGTGGTTGGTTTATTGTAAAACATAAAAATCAATTATTATCCAATAAAACTATACATTTATGATTTGCATTTTAATACCTGTCAACAATGAGTTTAACACTACATGGTCAGAGTTATTTTATCACTTGAGTAATATACTTGACAGTTATCTCAACTTAAATGGAAACTTGAAGATATTTGGAAATACAGTAAATATTATTATATTGCACTTGGTTTAGGGTTGGTACAAAATGGGATCCAGGAACGATATCACCTTCATGTTGTGATTGGAAGTTTCCTTCAGCTACATATTTGCTGAGGAAAAGGAGCACTATCCATCTTTAGACAGAGCACTCCAAGTCTCAACTAAAAATATCCATCCAGTCCCTTTTGAAAGTTTAAATTTCCCTAGATTGAGGAAGAAGGATTTAAGATAAATCTTTATATGCACTAATCATCTTTACAGTCTAAGTACATTTTCATTGCAGCAATGTCATTGTTCATTGACAATAAATAATCAATTTATATTTCTCCGTAACCTCTCTTTTTAAACATCTACAGAGAATGGACTGATTTGTTATTCAGAATAATATTGGTTCTGTTGTAATGAGTCTACCGAACAAATTATATAATATATTATAGTTAGAAAAAACAACGCTTTCTTTTATAACAAGTCAAGTTCTTGAAACTGGCTTTAAACTTAGTGCCCTAGACCATGCAGCGTAATGATTTGGTTTTGTAGTCATTGAATTACATTGGCTGACATTTACTGTCACAGACATCAGTAAGTGAATAAAAAACAAGTGTTTAAAATAGGTGTATAGCATGACGGCCAACTTCACTTAGGATGGTTTTAAATATATATTGCATGTTTGAGTATTGCAATAATTAATACTTAAGTATGTCTATATTAAAAAACAAATTGGTATTTATTAAAACTATAAGGGAGATTTACTAAATTCCAGAGTAAAATCTTAAGAAGAACGTTTGGTTTTTAAAGATGACATAAGAAGAATAAAAATCATCATTCGCTAAGAAAAATGTACAGAATATAATGTTGTATCTCAATTAAAATTAAAAAATAAAAAGCAGCTTTTGAGGTATTGATTGTAAGAATTACAAGAGAAAACCAGCTACAAAGCCAAAACGAGAGATCTTAAGACAGTGAATGATGTTCAATAACTTATTACTAATCTCTATATAGCAATTTTGTTAGAGACGTCAAAAGCAGTTTTAATTTTGAGTGGCCACATTGATAGAATAGAATAGAAATTTCTTTATTTGTAAATTAATTTTTCAAAAAGGCGAAATTAGGTCTCATGGTCCTTTCTCAAACTTAACCTTAAAACCTTTATTAGGTAATGTATAGTAAAATTATAGTCAAAAAGTTAAATTGTAATTATAGACTCCATGACCATGAAATGAAATGAAAAATGGCTTTATTGACAACAACGTGTACAAATGGGGAGGTTAATAAGTCCTCTCTTACACCTAACCAACAATAACAACAACAAAAATCATGTCAAAACATAATAAAACGAATAAACTAACTCTACTTAGCACATTCACTAGTAAAATAAAATTAATACATTTTTAATTTTTTTTTTAATAATAGAAACCTTTTAATAAGTATGTAAAAATAAACAAAACTGAAAACTTAGGAAAATTTTAATTAATCTAGTAATAACAGTCATTCATCAACATTCATAAATTGCCATAAACATACGTCCTGGCTCGTGAAACACTCAATCCCGCAAGGCCAGCAGGAGGCCTCTAAGCCACGCCCGGAACCGAGCCCGCTCTACAACGCCTCTGATGTGATCGGGTAGATTATTCTAAAGTCAGCAAGCGGCCACTGAGAATGATTTGTTGTATATAGAATGGGAATTGATAACTGTGTTGCTCCACGCCGAGTGTTTCTGGAACTGATCTGAGAGATGAAAGAAAAGAGTTCAGACAGATAAACAAGTGAATTAAAATGTAAAATAGCATGCAGCATAGTGAGTATATGGAGCTATTGAATTTTGTCCAATTTCATGAGAGAAAGATTCTTAAAAAGGGGAGTTACGTGATCTCTATATCTAAGATTGAAAATAAAGCGAATTCAATAATTTTTGGTACGCTGCAATCTGTCTGCAAGCTCAACCGCCATGTCATTGACAAGAAAATTTGCAATAGCAAAGTGGGGAAATATTAGAGTTTTTACAAGCATCACGTTCATGTTCAAGGTTAAATAAACAGCAAATCTTTTAAGACTATGAATGCCAGAGAATACTCTATTACAAGTTACGTTAGTGTAATCTGACCTGGTTAAGTGCTTTGTCATCGTAAAACATTGTATTAAACAATTAAAATGCCTCTTCCAGTGAATTTCTACCTCAACAAGTTACTGTATTTTCTGTCTAATGTCAAATGCAGTTATCTAGTCAAACGTGTCAGAGCTATACTTGAATGCCACTATGCGCGCTCATGTCATGCCGGTTCATTTATTAATATAGTATAGTCCCTTGGTTTCCTTTGATTTTGGGCTATGAATAAACAACATCCCTAAGGATTATTCTACCTTTATTAGTTTTATGTAACTTGGATAAGTCCAGTTTAGATCCTACCAATGATCTTTCCACATACATTTTTATTTGTGATTAATACAGCTCTGTCAAGACTGGTGCCGTATATCTTGAGCTATGGCTCTAGCCTACTAACATTTTACAAAACTATGGCATCTGATTAATTATACATCACTATCTAACGGACACAGCTCGTTTACCAGGAACTACTAAATTGAATAGTAAATGTTTTAAGACAGCGTTTATTTTACCCCACACTATACCCCTTATCTGTGTGTGTGTTAAAAAGTCATTATAGTCCAAAAAATAGTGCCATGGTTATACAATACTATCCTTGTACATGAACGATGTTTTCTTGAACCAACCCTTCACCAGCAAACCGATGTCTATTTTGCAAGTTTGCTTTAAGTGTTATAAAAAATCATAAAGTTATTGCAAATTAAGTTTTAACAGAACACATTCACCCTGTGTAACGCGAAAGTGCGTAATCTGTATTGTATGACATGTGCGGATGACACTCTTTTGTGTCATGTCACGTTCAGTATCTTTTGTGTCATGTCCTGCTTCTTATCTTGTTATTTCCTGCCTACACTCATTCAGTTCGTGCTAGGTGAATGCCTTCCTATCAACAGTTAAAGCTATTGTGTGTTTCTTTTTTTTCTCTTACCCTTTTTCATTTTTGTGATAAGTATTAAGATATTAAAATGGATGACTCAGGTGAAGGAACCTCAAAATATTGCTCCCGCAATGGGGCCAAGGTCTAATTTGAGGCCAGCAATGAACATGTCAAGGGGGCTTGTTCAATACTTAACAAAAATATTATTCTTTTCTTAATCATTTATACAAGTAGTACGATTTATTTTCCCTTTAGTAGTGCCAGTCGGTAACAAACCTTTCAAGCTAAGTTTTAAGAACACAAACACACAGCAGACAGTGCTTCAGTACAAAGTTCATGCTTCGTAACGGTTGGACACTTGTCATGTGTCGTCTCTCGTTTACGGTCGGTCTCCACTGTGTAAGTGATTGCTCGGACGGTGTCCGCGTCACGGCGTTGTCGACATCTCGCTCTTCTTCAGTCACTGTACAGGAGAAGTGGTCCTCCATCATCTCACCTCATCTTTACCACATCAAGGTAACACAAATATTATACAATTTCGGTCCTGACTGGGCTATATGGATTAGCCTCAACGTGTATAATATAACACAAATATTAAACAGGGCTGTTTTGTGCCACGAAAAAAGGAAAAAACAATTAGTTTCTATTTGAAGGATTTGGTTGATAAGAGTGATCATATTGGTAACACTTGAAGGGTCATTTGATATTTTAAAAATTGTTTTAGTGCATCATAAGATGATTTTTGTAAGTTTTTACAGGTTAATATGTAAAACTTTAAATTATATTCTTGACAATTTTAAATTTGAAAAAAAATTGTATAATATCAACCTTTAGTAATCATGGTGTTTTCTTTAACTCATTATAATGATAACAAACACAAACCGTACACTTGAAATAGAAAAGAATGTTTTAGCCTGCTGACAGTAAGACTGTATAGCTAGTTATAGAGGGCAAACAAATTTCCTGTGGCAACTTGGGAAATGGCCACCTTAATGTATTATAATCATATTTACACAATAATAATGAAAGGGAAATATTAACGATTCAACAAACTTTGAACAAAACACAAAACTTGTTTTTGATGGTCACTGTCAGGATGGAAGGGGAATCATTCCTAAACTGGTTAACATATTTCCAAAAGTTAGTGGGTTTAACTTAAAATTGCTCTTAACACTGTGAGCATGCTTCCTCCTGCAGCGATCTAATTCAATTTTGACAGTTCTGCTCAAGCCATAATATAACCTAATATAAATATCAATAACATTGTATGTATTTATTTATGTTCTATTTATGGGAAATAAATCAAATTTTCATTTAATTTCATTTCATTTCTTGAGTGCTTAAATTTATTCTGAGCAGAAATCTTTCTCATGAGTAATATTATCAAGTCAGGTGAGAACCAGTTAGGATACCTGGAAAATCTCTGTCATTTCAAGTATATTTTTTTCATTGATTCAACAATAGCTGAACTAAAGGCCTTGGCAGCTGCATTAACATTACGGCAGTGAAGAACCTACATCCAGTTGTCCAAAGAAAGGTGATAATATAATCCCAGAAGGAAAATGAAAGAATACCTTACTTCAGAATCTTTCAACTAACTCACCTCATGAAAAGAAATTTCAAAAGGAGCATGGCCCCTAACTTCCCTGACTAATGCAACTCTATCACGGTATAATGATTTTCTTGGTAGTTTGTAAAGATAAGGTCCAGGACATTCGATGAGAAAAACAATCTATCTGAACTCAGACAGCCAAGCGGCACTAAGGTCACTTGCGTCTTTCGAATTCACTTTGAGTTTAGTTTGGGATTGTTACGGGGTTCTTAAAACGCTGGCGCATTCCAATAGGGTAATCCTGTCATGGGTGCCAGGTCACACCGAGGTACTTGGAAACGAGAGGGCAGACCACTGTGCCAAGAGAGGCACTGAGGAACGTCTCATTGGCTCACAGCCGGCATACGGAGTTGTGGAAGGAGAGTATGGACAGTACATCCTCTTCCACTGCCCGGCACTAGGTAGGAAGCGGGCTATCACCTTGGGTGGTGTTTTAGAACGTGGCTAAGGTGTAGCACAGGAAAACCTCATCAAGGCAATCTCAAGGTTCTCTAACGATCTTGGATTGGATGGCGTTTGAAGTTCTGAAAAAAGAGGGCGCACAATAAGCCTTTTAACTTAGGGGCCATTACCAGATATTGAAGCCTGGCCCTCCCAAACGTAAAAAAAAGACATTCGTATTGAGTAGTGAAAAGTTCAGATAGTCTATAAATTTTAACACAGAATTTATTCTGGCCCTGGAATAAGAGGGTTTGCCTCTGGTTAATAAGGAGAATTCCCCAGTTATAGCCAAAATGGAACCAATATGAAGACATTGGTCAATAAACCAGTTTTAAATCAATCACATTTATTCTCAAACAATCACAAGACATTTTAATACAAAAAATAACAATATGAACAAATTACGAACATTAAAATAGAGTATCAAAGTTGCATTTATTTCAATATATGGTTTTAAAAAAATTATCAAGTCTTCTCCATATATTGTCTACATCACAAATAATTATAAGAACTATACAAGTGTACAGAAGCAAAAAGTTAAACTGTTGCACTGTTTACAATACAAATCAAAAAGTAACATATTATAAACGTTATTTTGTGCTTTGAAGTCAAAGGACAACCATTACAACACAGCCAGTGACTGTATATGTGCAGCACTTACATATAAAGTCTTATTTTTCTGATAATTATTTTTAATATTTAGAACCAAGAACTATCCATAATAAGAAATATCTTGTTGTTTTGTCAAAATATTCAGCTTCTTCAAGCTATAAAGTACAGGTTATAAAACAAATTCTAATTCTTTTACAATGTATTATGCCTATTACAAATTAAATGTCGATTTTTCATTCGAACAATATCATAATGTAGATTTATGAGACTTGATGGGAGGGTTTTAAAGTGAGATAAAATTAAGAGAAGCACAATGTAATTTTAGGCTGAGAATAGTAAAAATAATTTTTTAGTCCGATCCAAGAAAATTATTATAAATAACTAATTTTCTAGTTGGATCGAAGAAAAGTATTATAAATATGAAAAGATTCATATTTAATGGAAGCAATGGTATTCTTTTACATGTAAAAATGTTAAAGTGTGTGTAGAATATAAGTTTTAGTGAAATTGCAAAAGAAGATAGGTAAAGATAGCATAGGAAAGTTAAAATAAAATGATAAAAAAAAAACACAGTTTCAAAATTAAATGACTACATTTTCATAGTGAAAAAGTGCTCGCGTACATTTAATTTAACACTTTCAGAGTTACATATTATTAACATCTTGTCTACTACCTGTTTAATGGTCCAATTGTCTTACAGTAAATAAATTTAGAGTAATTTTAAGGTTAGAATCAGAGGCGGATTTGCAGATTTACTGCCCCCAGGCATGGCAGATTTTGCCGCCATTCCATACTCAGCAATCTTTCATCCTCATTCCACTCCTCTGCTCATATAACCATCGTAAATGAGTTCAATTTTACCTATGAATACAAATATAATAAGAAGGTCCATTCTGTGTAAACAAGTCAGCGTATTTTGAAGTAGTTCTCTGGACTTTTATCAGATAGCACAAGTGATGATTTCTAGACTTTTATTTATATTCTTAAAACTAAACTGCACGTGATTTCCTATCTCTGATATCTCAACAGATCTTCATCATAAATTAATTCATGTTTACAAAACAAACAAATCAAAATGAGTAAGATGGAGATAATGTGATAAGAAATAGTACAGTCTAGCCAAAAGAATATAAAAGGGGCTGACTTTTTCCGTAAGGATGGACCTTATTCTATTCGTATTATTTGATTTTATATCCTCTTACTGTAACTTATGACTGTTCAGTTTGTTTTGGACGTCTCTTTTAACCATTATATGAATGACTATTTAATAAGAAAATAAGTAAACATTTATTCTATGAACGGTAATTTTTCATTAAAAAAAGTTGGCGTTTATGAATTGAAGTGAACCAATAAAAACAAAAAGTAAGTATAAACAGTATTTAGTTTACAAATAATTACAATATAAGTCCCTGCCCGTGAATATGTTGAAAAAGGAAAGTAAAATTAAACAAGAACACTAGTAGATTAAGATATATCCAAAGATTAAGGAACATAAAGATGAAAAAAACTACAACAACGCTGAACTGAGATGGAGGGCAGCAGGATAGCCACATCAAGACGCAGTATTGCCAGATGAATTTAGGCAATAAAATTACCCAGGACTCTTTGAGAAATTTCCCACTTTCGACTGAAATTACCACATTGTATCTAACCTTCAAATGTTCCTTACCGAGTACAAAAAATTGATTATTGATTTTCTTCCTGATCATTTTTCATATCAAATTTAGCACCCCATAAATGTGCCGCTCCAGGCGAGTGCCAGGTCTGCCTTTGCATAAATCTGCTACTAGTTAGAACTTAAGTTATCTTAAAAGGGGTTTTCTTATTTAATTCTCAACAGAATCTTATTCTACAAACACAACTATTAATTGTTCTTAAGGGAGTTACTCAAAATAAAAATGTCTACTTTAGGATTACAACTGGTCCCAGCTTAAATCAGTTTTGATTTAACATAGTTGTACAATTAATTGTGGTCATCAATAAACTTTGAAACATCATAAACTGTGTTGTTATTTAATCTATGTTGTTGTTATTAATCTGTCTTGTTGAAATGACTATATAACCAAGTAAAACACAGGCACGGATTTAAGGGGGCGATGGGGCGATCGCTCCCCCCAAACAGAAAAAAGCAAAAAATGTACCTACACGCTTAGAATAAAATGTTAATAAAATATTTGATTTACCGTCATGAAAATAACATTAGTAATTGTTACCGTCTTAATAATATTACAGTATATATAATATTCGGATGTGTAGTCTGAGTTTGTAGAAAGAAGAATTTCCGAGTCGTCGGTTGGTAATTGGTAGGCCTATATATTTTCGCCGGCAACAGTGGCAACACTGCGTGTCCAACCTAGCATGTCCAAACTATGTTTAAGTTGTTGCTCATTGAACTGTTTCCATAACATTTTAACAATACAACATTCCAATGGAATCCATTTTATTATTTAATAGTTGTGATATTAAATGTATATACTTAAATGCTATTTTGAAGTTGTTTTAATTTATGCCAAACTTATTTTCGATTACAGAACTTAGGTATTCTTCTATATTTAAACCCTAAAAACACCCCCCAAACTGTTAAAAACAATACTTCTAGGACGTTAAAATAGCAAAAATTTTCCGGGGGGGACCCCCACCTTACTGGGGGGTATTCCATACCCCCCAGACCCCCCCGCAGGTTCGCCCCCCCAATTCACTGCTCTGGATCCGTGCCTGGTAAAACATATGAGAAATTATGCTTGATGTTACAGAACTATTTTAAGAACTATTCAATTTCAATAGAACAAATGCACTCTGTGTGACAGATTTCAGTAATAGATAACTCGTGACATGTTTAATCCCATTTGACTCTTTTAATATGCACTACGAAATGTACTTTTGTAATGAGCTTATCTCATTTAAAATAAACAAGAAACATTAATCATTATGGGGAGACCACAATCTCTAGACAACAATAAACATCTAGAGAGTCTAAGCGTGACTGCTATGTTATGATAATGTTAAGTCTATACATCTCAATTAAAGCTCTTTATTATATACGCATATTATTTAGGTTAATTGTGCGTAATATAAGTATACATAAATATACACCACAACTGTTGATATGCATATGGATGTAAAATATGTATGTTCACATGGAAAATAAAACAAAAATAAAAATCCCAAAAAAATAGCTAGTAAAGAGAACAAAATTAGCATTTCATAAGGATCAAATTAACAAAGTTTAACTCTTATTAAAAACATTTTATATCTATTTTACAAGTGAAACAATTTGAAGGCGCATGAACACATGAAAACTAGCACTACAGTGATTATTTTTGGAGAAAATTAAGAGTAGTTCAAATATTTTCAATCTAAATTGGGGGTGAATTATTAAGTGAAAAACAGTTAATTCCTCTTTGGTTCTCACCTCAATCCTTTAGTTTAGACCACTAAAGGGAAAAGACACACAGTTAAAAACTAATATGCTCTGAATATAACAGAAATTCATTTTTATCAAGTGATTTATAAGATAATACAGATTGGTCTTAAGATGTATAACATTATATTAGCACAAATGAGTTTACATTTATTCCCTCTTTTAGTAAAAATATCAAATTATAAGCTAAATTTATAAACAATAATTCATTAATATTGACTAAAAAGATATAATTGTAGGTAATTTATTCCTAAAAACAAGGATATAACCACATTCCAAGACTATCTAATTTCAATTTAGACTGGTGTCACAGTTATACTGTCGATGTCTCCGATACTCTTCACTCGCCGATGTCTATGATGAGGCCTGCGTCGCACAACTGCAGACTGGGGTGAGTCCGGGCGACAGCTAACCATGGAACTTGTTTCAGATGAAGTAGAAGGTGATGATATTTGAATAGGTGTGTCGTATTCTTCCCTGGCTTCTGAACGGGATTTGAGTCCGAGAACTCGAGTTAAGGATCCCTGTAGATAATGTGAATATAATATCAAATTTTAAATCAAAGGATTATTAACAGATAATATTACTGCTCTCTAATAAATTAATTGTTTCAAAACTTAATAGAACTAATTATAATTTTAAACTCCTGGCAGATGTTTCATAATGATAACCTCTGCCACTGAAATATAAAGTTGTATATATTATCCTTGGATCTACAATTTGTAGAAAAAAGGCATGTACCATATTTGTTTGTTAGAACATCAATTTAATGTAAATTCAAATAAAATATATGTAAACATGGAGACTAGGTACATTGCTTGAATTGCAAATTTAGCATTAAGGTGACAGGGAGTCATCTTTAGCACAATTTTTCAAATTTTCACAAAAATTTTTTTGTATACACTTTCATTGAATAAAGTGAACTTTTTTTGTACATTTGCACATTATCAAGATCTTGTGCTCAAGAGACAAAATGAAGTACAAATAAATGTATAAAAAAGTAAACAAGTTTAGTTAGTCGAGTATAAGTACAAGAAGGTAATAAATACGAGTATATTATGGCGATACCTTTTTGGGAATCACATCTATCAATTTCAGAACATTGGGACTGACAATAAACCAAACAAAATTTTTGTTGTCAGTACTGCATGTTAGTTAAAAAAATTATAATAAATAAAACCTGATTGGGTAATTTGTAATTTAGAAATGTTCTCTTGTTTTAGTGAGTTATCAATAATATCAATTCTAAAATGAGTTAAAGCATAAACCACAAAAGCCCTGAATTCAACCTGAATATTTCAATTTTAGATGGTTTGCTGAAGTTGAATTGCAGTGAACTTTAGAAAGATCCTTTGACACTTATTGAGTAGAAAGCCTAAATTTATTTGAATGTCATTTCCATTTGACAAGAGCACACACTAGTGCCAATCTTTCCTGAGATGTTTGTCTTGCCTAGACGGCAGTTGGCGACCCTCCTACCACCATCACATGTACAACATTAACTAAACAGGCTGTTTACATTTTGACTACACTACCGTTGCACATGCATGAGTGATCTGGTGGGTCACTACCACTGTATGTGTCTGGGTGGTTGAGAGGGTCATCACTTCTGTACGTATCGTATAAAATATTTCAATAGTATCCCTGGATATTTTGAAAAACCAAAAACTTATTTTGACCAAATGAAACAAAATGGCCACGCAGAATAAAGCGAACTTTATTGTAGGAGACCATGTATTTGCTAAACTCAAAGGTCTCCCTCAATGGCCTGCTGTCATAACTGAGACTAATATTGGGAAAAATAAATTCAGAGTAACTTTTTTTGGTGACTACAATATAGCAGAACTTAAAGGAGCCGACTTGCGTCCCTACTTAGAAAATAAACCGACTTTCAGCCAATTGAAAACAGATAATTTCAAAAATAAGTTAACCCTCGATCCGGTCACTATATTTTTCAGTATTGGGTCGCGATTTTTGGCCAATTTGTAAGATGTTTTTATAAAATTCATAAAAATAAGTAAATTGTAATAAAACTACTTGTTTATGGTATAAAAATGATCTCAAGAATGTAGGCTACCAGATAATGTATAAAAACTTAACCTAAAGATATTTTTGATTTTTTTATGGTACGTTACTTTGGAAATTATTTTCATAAGTCGCGAAAGGGGGTGGGGGTACCCATTGGATACAATGTTGTGATAATAAATTTTTAAATGTGACATAATAAAAATGTCCTAAATTTTATCTAGTTTCAGAAAATATATACATTATATACGTTTAGAAGTATACAATATGTCTTATAAATTTATAAATGGATTCAATACAAAACCTAAAAATTTGTTGCCACGGTAACAGCAACAATCAAAAATATTTTATAAATTTTCTATAAACACTACAAAGTTGATTTATGTTTTAAAATTTAGCTAGAAACATGCTCTATAACGGATTTATTACAACGATTTATAACGGATAATTACAACAGAAAAACCAAGTATTTACTGTGAGTGCAAACAAACAACGAATCGTACAAAGCGTCCAATATGGCGACAACGTGAATTCAATAGGTACTTTCACAAAGCCGTGTAAATTATCGATTTAAAATAACCGACTATTAAGTTATAAAGAATTATTCGATGTTTAACGTAGTTTCCGAATAGATCAAAATCATTGCCGTAGCTTGTCATATGCGCATTCTATGACCTGTTTAGCGAAGCGCGGCGTGAAGTTCGCAATTGCGAACTTGCGCGTTTTAGCAACGCCAAAACAGTTCGCATATGCGAACTTGCCCAGATGGAGGGTTAATAAACCAGGCCTTAAAAGAAGCAGAAAAATCGTTCTCTAATTTAATCCCACATAAAAACCATGATGACTCATACAACACTCTAAACATCTCTGATAGTCAAATGCAGCTAGTAGAAAAAGAAAATCAAGACCTTTCTATGAATGACATTCAAAACAAAATACAAAACATTAACGATGCTGATTTGGAAACATCTTTAAGTCTTGCCGCTGAAGCAGGGACTGTACTCCTTGCTGAAAATAACAAGCTGAAACAATATTTACACAAGATGACCCTTAAAAACTCCCAGATGGCTAAACATATAATGGACTCCAATCAAATAGACCAAATAAGGTATGAAGCACAACTTGAAAACCTGGAAAAAGAGAACGAAACACTAATAAATAGAACTGCTTCACTTACAGAAACCGTGCAACAATTGGAAAATCAACTGTCTAAAGAGAAAGAATTGCGGATACATTTAGAAAGAATTTTTGAAGAACAGGACAATGAAAAAGAAAAAGTTATACGTAAATACACAACAGAACTATCACAACTAAATGAAAGAATATTTTGCTTAAATACAATAATTCAAAATAATAACTTTAAAAATTCTCAAGATAATATAATTAAAAAGCACATAGAAACTCAAACTGACCACTCCTTTTCTGTAACCTCAAGCCATTCGCCTTCTCTCCTCACACAATTTGTCCAGATACAACGCCGACAAGACCAGCTGGAAAGCCAAATGAAGTTACTTCATGAACACCTGCTAGATCAAGATTATTCTAATAAATCAACCCTAGCTTCCTCTGACATACACAAACCTAGACAAATGTCAAATGCTAAAAAACTGAGCACACAAACTGGGAGAGGCAGACAAACTCCTACTAAAAAACTGAAAAAATTAACACGTATGTCAATAAATCCTGTTATCTATGACACAAAAAATTGTGAGAATAATAAAAGAAGGGAGAATATGTTCAGTGTGTCACTGCAAGTAGCAAAAAGCAAAGCACAAACACACACATCAGAACAATCGCCTCTCCTTCCAGGGTCAGAAGTTGACATACAACAGCCAAGAAAACCTAAGAAATTACCCCCAACATGCAAAAATAAAAAATGAAAATGAAGACTCTGAAATTTTTTTCGATAAATATATTAACTTCTATCTAGACCTTACAAAAACGTATAATCACAATCTTACTGATTCGTCTACCACACGACAGAAAATACATTATCCTTCCCCCATTAACACTGAGACCAGCACTCCATCTATTTATTTTTTAGATCTGGTGGAAACAAAAAAATCACGGTACAAAACCATTAACACAGGTCGAATAATTCTAAACTCAACCTTCAAAAAAATGAAATGAATACCAGCCTTAAAGCAAACACCAAAACCGCATCAAACTCACTAACAATCACTCATCAAAATATAAACAGTCTGCAAAATAAAATAGAAATGCTCTCCCACTTTCTCTCTGAACAAAACCCAGATATAATAATTGTTACTGAACATGGAATGTCCAAAAAGAACCTAGAAAGTACTCGAATACCCGGCTACTCCCTCATTGGTGGCTACTGTAGGAAAAACCACAGAAGAGGAGGAGTGGCAGCCTATGTAAAACTAGGCCTACAAGACCTGGTAAGACTCCTACACATAAGTGGTGAGACCTCCGAGCTTATCTGTGAAGCAATACTAGCTGAAATAAAACTCAAAACGGAAACCTTGCTAATACTAGGCGTCTACAGACCACCATATGCCAACCTAAACATCGCAATTGACACCCTTACAGATATTATTGACCAGCCTCTACAAAATAACAGATCCATGATTATTATGGGTGACATAAACATCGACAACCTCCAACCAAGCGACGACAATAACAGATTAGAAGACTTCTTATCATACTACAACATTTCAAGACAAAAGCTCCCGCCAACCCGAATAACCCATTCAACTTCATCATCAATTGACTGGATTTGTACGAACATAGAGCCCAATAGAATCCACACAAAAGTTATAATGACAGGTCTCTCAGACCACACTGCACAGATAGCCGTATTAAACCTGACAAAAAACAAATCCAAAAAAATAAACGAAACAAAGAGAAACTTCAGTAGAAGTGCTACTGAACTATTCAAATCACTGCTAAACAACCAAAACTGGGAAAAGGTCCTCTTGGCGGAGGATGTAAATCTAGTCTACAATGTATTTCACAACACAATACAAACCTGTCTGGACATTGCCTGCCCATTTACTAAATCGATACAGAAACGTTGCGCAAGAAGACAATGCTGGGATGATGAATGTAGCAAACTGAAAAGCGATTATCTAAAAGCCCTAGAACACGAACTCCGTACTGGACGAGAAGAAGATAAAAAAGCAACTGCGGCAAAGAAAAAGGATTACGATCTTAAACTGAAAACATTGCGAAAGCAGCAAAATTATAACCATGTAAACACATCAGATAATAAATCAAAAGCACTTTGGCAAGTAATAAATGCTGCAAAGGGAGTTTCAACTAAGTCAAATAATCAAATTAAACCTAAAGTCAATGGAAATACCATAGAAAACCCAGTAGAAATAGCAACTTCTTTTAACAAACACTTTACATCAATAGCAGAAAAGACACTCCAAAACAACATCAACCAAAGCAATAATCTCAATTATGCAGCACCAATAACAAATAGTACATTTCAATTTCAACCAATTGCAGCAAACCAAGTCCAAAAAGTCATAGACAGTTTGAAACCAAAAACCTCTTCAGGCATAGATGACATATCCGCCAAACTAACAAAAAACTGCAAGAAAGAACTAACTGTGCCACTGACAAACATCGTAAATAAATCATTTCAGCAAGGAATCTTCCCCGACCAACTAAAAATCTCCAAAGTTTATTTCAAATACAAAAAAGGACCAACTACAGAAATTAATAGCTACCGCCCAATCTCCCTCATACAAACTTTTTCAAAAATAATCGAAAAAATTTTAATGGAACAACTCCTGCATTACCTCAATCACAACAAACTACTTACACATCAACAGCACGGATTCCTTAAGGGCAAGTCAACATCCACAGCCCTGATACAGCTTGTCGAGTACATCCTGGACAGACTGGAGGAGGGCTGCACAGTCACTAGTCTTTTTCTAGACTTCACTAAGGCCTTTGATTGTCTAAGTCATGACTGCCTGATCAGAAAAATGAAAGCCCTAGGCATAGATGGAAAATCTGCAAACTGGTTCTTCAGCTACCTGAGTGGCAGAAAACAACTTGTGGAGCTGCGGCATACTGCTGGTAATACAACAGAAAGAGTCCACTCTAACTTACTCCATATAAAGCGAGAGGTACCGCAAGGCTCGGTCCTGGGGCCAGTACTATTTTTACTACTAACAAACGACCTACCAACTCACCTGCAAGGAACCTGTCAAACAGTGATGTACGCAGACGACACGGTTATTACACTTGCAGAAAAAGAAAATGAGTTACTTACTACTAACACTGAAGCAGCTTTCAATCTGACCAAAGAATACTGTGCTCCCAATGACTTAATCCTCAATGACGATAAAACTGTTCAAATAGTCTTTAACACTAAAAACAAAAATACAGATGCAAGAATAGGTAGACTGGAGCATACCCTGGAGTATAAAACCAACACCAAGCACCTCGGCATCACAATCGACTCCAGCCTCTCATGGAAACCTCACATCGACCAGCTGTGCAAGAAGATCAGTGCAGGCGCCTTCCTGATTCGCAGACTCAATCAAATAAGCACCCCAGAGGCAACAAGAACTGCATACTTTGCCTTTCTCGAATCCCACCTAAGATACGGCATAGCAACATGGGGAGGAACCAGTGCAACAAACCTCGAAAGAGTCCTCACTCAACAAAAGAAAGCTATAAGGTGCCTTGCAGGGCTCGAACAAAGAGAAAGCTGTCGAACAGCATTTATCGAGCCAAAGATTCTCACAGTAGTAGCACTCTACATACAGGAGGTCATCATCCACTCAGTCTCCACACAACAACTAAGACATAGAGATATCCATCAGTACCACACTAGACATGCCTCAGACTTCACCCTGCCCCCTCATCACCTCACCATGTACAGCAAAAAACCATCATACATTGGAGCAAAACTTTACAACGTATTGCCAGAGGACCTGAAGAATACCCCACCTCAGAAATTGAAGAAATACTTAAACAACTGGCTGCTGAAGAATCCCTTCTACTCAGTGGATGAATACCTGAAGAAAACACCACTCGACCCAGATGCAACTTAAAATAACACCAACACTGAAGACTTCTTCTAAATAACTTACATTGTAACAATTTGTAACCTGACGCTAATACTAATCTCTAAGATTATGTTAATAAAGATATTGTCTATTGTCTATCCTAGTATGTGGGAGGGTTATCACAACTGTGCGAGTCTGGGTGGGTGAGAGGGTCATCACCTCTGTACGTGTCTGTGTGAGTAGAAGGGTCATCATCACTGTATGTGTCTGGGTGGTTTGAGAGGGTCATCACTACTGTACGTATCCTAGTGTGTGGGAGGATTATCACAACTGTACGAGTCTGGGTGGGAGAGAGGGTTATCACTACTGTATGTATCCTAGTGTGTGGGAGGATTATCACAACTGTACAAGTCTGGGTAGGAGAGAGGGTCATCACTACTGTACGTATCCTAGTAGGTGAGAGGGTTATCACCACTATACATGATGAGTGACTTGATAAGCCACAGACTACTGCCTGCTCTTCACTTTGAGTACAATTAACTTTCTTTTTTTCAAAAATTACAAATAATTTTTCATTTATATATAACTTTTTCAATTTTCCTTCCTAAATGCCTACTTGACATCCTAGGCCTGTTTCATCCTTACAGGTTGACTCACCATTGATGCATGGCAGGAGTTCTAACCTTATAAAATTATACAATTAATTGTAATTAAAATAACAACTCTAACTAAATCAACTCTTAAAATAACCAACCCAAACTCTCACAGCTGATCTGAGATTTTGTGTCAAAGTGCTCTGTCATTTTTTAAATTAAAATCATAAGAAAATGAAAGATAATCATGCATGTTTTCAATAGTTGTGAGGAAAAACAAAACAAACTAGCTCTAATAAAACTTAACTGTCTTTTTTTTACTGAAAATGTTAATATTAAATGTGTTATTATGAATACACATTGGGGAAAACCGATGAACACAGAAATTTACTTTTGCACAGTAAAGCTAAAATATGCTAAAAGAGGCAAAAATAAAAGTGAACCAGGATCCAAATTATTGGCAGTAAAATAACCTTTTATGTACAACAAAAACATAACTGATACCTGTGAACTCCTCCAGGAAGAAAGCTAAAAATTGAACGATTGATTTAGTAAATGTTTGAATAAACATCAGCTTAGCTTATGAATATAACAAATATAAGTATTATTTTTTTTAAATCAACAAAACTTAAAAGAGGGATAACAAATATTTGTATGAAAGAAAGAGAAAGCAGGTGACAAAGAAAATTTGTAACTAATTTAAACAATTGTTTTATGTGTCTCCTGTTTAGTGAAAATTAAAATTAGGCCAATTTAGACTTATTAATACCAAATATTTGCCTATCAAAACTGAGTGGTGTGTAAAATTTAGTTTAAATTACTCAAAATATCTCGAGCTTTTTACCCATAAAGACCTACTAGTGAATTGTTTCTGGCTGATGCCAGGATTTATCAATCATTATCAGCTAAATACTAACTACTGAGGTAAAGGGAAGTAAAGGTAAAGAAAGTCTTTATTTAGACAAATTAGTACATAGGGGTCCTCTCTTATACTTAACCAAGAACTAATGTTTTTCCAGTGACTTCCAGTCTATTTGTGTAGTGCATTTTAGCATTGATAATGAATGATATTAGGTAGCAAAGGAAAACAGTATTTAGTACCTCACTGAGAATTGAACCTGGTGAGCTTCTTGGTAAGCCCGCACTTTATCCTTAGTTCCACATGACTACTAAATATTTTTGGCTACTATTACTGCCTAAAATATTTAGCCACAAAGGAAATCTAAAATTTAAGATTTTTAAAACAAAATTATATGCTGATATGTTAAGTGTAGTCAGCTGTTCTTTTAACTAACAATGGGTAACTACACCCATAAGAATGACACAATACATTTTAGACTCATAATTGAACTCACAATCATATAAACTATTATGTTGAAATGCATTTTTTGAATAGTTAAAATTTCCACGATAAGAATGTACTTTTCCAAATTCTTAGAACTTTTCATGTTTAATGAAACCAGGAATAGTTAAAAAAATTAAATACAAAGAAGTTAGTTTTTGTTATAAAATAAAGATATACATGATTGAATGTATATCTTTATTTTATAACAAAAATGTTATAAAATGTCTGCCCTCTATGTCTGCTGATTCATTGGGGGTACTAATGTTACTATGAATTTGTAACATTAGTACAAAATGTTACAAATTCATAGTAACATTTTGTACTAACATGTACTAAACAGTTGTACAATGTTAGTACAAAATGTTAGTACATGTTGTACTAACATTTTGTACAATGTTAGTACAAAATGTATCATTTGTACTAACATTTTATACATGATTGAATGTTAGTAGGAGATCCATCGTTACTGTAATATAGATAAAATACATTAAGTAATATGAATTTATTATCATTGCTTTCAACATGCAGAGTTAATCTAATATTTATTGATCAAACACAGAGTTAGTTCATTCAAAGTTGAGAAACAATCTTGTCACACTGTTATCATTTTTCAATTTAAACACTATATAACATATATTTCTATGAGAGAGAACATCAAAATAAAACCCTTTTAAAATAAAAGCAAACTAAATTGTACTAACCTTTTTCAGGTATGAAAGACTGTACGTCTGGATGCATGTAAAAATATATAAATGGCTTAGTTGTCATAATTAAATAAATATTAAAATGGAGGATTAAGAGTCAGTAACAATAATATAGCTTAAAGATTCTGGTAATAACTGAACAAAGGTGTAATTAAATATTTACAGCACCAAACATTTCCCCAAGCGCTACAAATTGAACGGTTGATACTGTTAGAGACTACTTCACAAAGTCATTGCTGGAAACTTTGAGTTTTAATAAAAAATATTCTTAAGAGCTGTAAGTTGGTATAAGTAGTTTTTATAAATGATTAAATAATCCTGTTAACACAATTTTAACAGTAAATAATGTTAGAATATTGTATTTGAATATGAGCAATTTAGTAAAATACAGAAGTGTAGTTTTGCTTATATTATGTCTTATTTATAAGAAAATAGTCGGCAGTAGTGGCGCAGTGCTGTAACTTAGCTACTTGGGGACAAAATGTTTGGGAAGATTGTAGGCGATAGATTCCATGCTCGGTTCTCTTAATACCGACACAGCGTCCGCTCAATGCTTGTCATCAATATAGACACTACTAGAGAAGTCTGGAGTGTCCGTGTTGAATGGTAGTCAAGGTTCCGGTGTTGTGTAGGGAAGAGAACTAAGTGTCAAACTTGTCAGTTAGCTGAAAATCAGACCAACACTACGTGGTTCGGATTCCACATAAAGCTGTAGGTCCCATAGTTGCCCTGGCTATTGGGCTATTAATAAATAGTCCTTTCTGAGCTAAGTCGAACTCAGATAGTAACAATGACTACACTCATTCATCTACACTCATCACACTCATTCACGCCTCATATTCGCCCATATATCTACGATTGGCGTCTTAGAGATGAATAATGAATGAATGAATATTTGATAGTATTCAATAGTTACAGTTATTATTTTCTGAACAGCCAACAACAAGTACTTTTTTATAATGTACTGTAAATGAGGGCAAATGCTGTGTTCCATTCAAAGGCTGAGAGCTGTAAACAAAGCTGATTAATAATTTAATAGAAATTTCTGAGCGAAACATCTACTGGGATTTAAGAAGTAATGTCTTAAAAAATACAAAAGTTCCAATTTTTTAATTATTTAATATTAAGAAAATATATTTATAATTGTTAATTTTTTGCAGTCTAAATCTCATAACAGAATTGTATTGTTGGGAATTCCTTTAAAATTCCACTACCTTTATGATACCTATTTATTTATAACATCCTATATGGAGACTACAAACATGTTTCTAACAAGTAAATGTGTTCTAACAGTGAGTGTAGAAAATGTACCTTCTGTAAGCAGAAGTTAGTTACTAAGTCAATATATTTCCTAGAATTTATCATTAACATGGAGAGGTTTTAGACTAGATATGTCAAATTGCCATTCTTAGACAGACAACATTCCCGTTGGTCCCATGTGATGTATGTCATAGTATAGTCGTAATTGTTTTAAGTTTAAATGTTGTTTTATTTATCACTAACTAATATAACTAATAGTCGATTTACAAGTACATAGGACAGACACCTCACCCCTACCCAATTGCAATACTGGCCAATTCTTCAGCCTTGTATACCACTAACAAAGAAGACAGGTAGGAGTGGACAGTTAAACACACAACTTAGATGATGAAAGCAAAGTGCTCAAAGTATCAGTTGTCTTATATAAACAGTCAATCCACAATAAATTAATAAATTTTGTAATATATGAAGACATGTCAGTGTTTCATGTCTCACTTTTACTCAAAAGGCTACTCATACTTTCCCTAACATTTTTATTAGGCTACATAAAAATATTGTATGGAAGTGTTTGATTATTTGTCTAATTCAACAAAAATACTGCTTATAAAATACTGCTTATAAAATACTGCTTATAAAATACTGCTTATAAAATACTGCTTATAAAATCTGTTATTTACTTTATATTTTACTCTTCTACTATCTAAAAGTTACCATTAAATCAGAAACTAAACTACATATGTGTTGTCATATGTTTTAGTTTTGTCTTAGCTACAAGGAGTGCTACTCACCCGTAAACTGGCGCGTCTCTTATCCCTGTCTCCAGAGGAAATGAATTGCTCCTGGACTGGTGGAGTAAAGGAAGACGGAGATGTATCAAGGCCTGCATGAGACCGTGAGAAACTCCGGCCTAAACTCCCTCCCCCCAGCAACCTCTCGGCTCGCCGCCTCTCTGCTCCACTCACACGTACAAAGTGCTCAAAAGTAGCTCTAAAATGTGGATCAGTAGATGACTCAGGTCTAATATTACATAATTTATGGATATGTCTTTTTTTTTAAATGTCAGAAAATAAATATAATAACATATTTCATCAAAATAAATTAAGATATGAATTTTATTAAAATGTTTACATACTTACTGTTTCTTGAAAATATTTCCTACTTTAAACTGATTTTTTTTTACAACAATAGTTTTTTTTAACTAGCTCTTATCTTATGTATTACTTTAAAATGATGAACATTGATGTCATTTCAATCAACTTCAATATAGCTTGTAAACAAATGACTGACATTGCAAATTAGGTGTAATAGTTTTTACAGGTGTTTGATAAAGAATTTTGAATCAAAGAAATATCGATATTTCTTGTAAAATTAGTTTTTGAGTAAGTTGTTTGATTTTTTAATTGGATTTTATAGAACTGTCTACACAAAAAAAGTGAAAAATATAAGATAAATCCTCAAATATTAAAAAAATCTTTGATATAATAATAAAAAACTCCATGTTGAACTTATTTTACTTGGATAGCAATCAGGACTTTTTGATTTCAAGTCTGGAATGAAGTCTGTAGAACTACTGCAACTGTATGTACGTGTCACTCTGTACAGAGTCCCGTACATGCCACTGGGTCAGTACAGAACTGTAGCAAATTGATTACTTATTGATTGATCTTACAAGTGAGATAAAAGAAAAATTAGTAATAATTAGTTATCTAGTTGTATCTCAAAAGTTTGAGAACATTCAATAACCCAAATTTGAAAGATAATGACAATTTCGCTATCCCACGTTCAAGAAAGACATATATTATACAAAAAATATATACATAATAAATAATAATAATATTGACATTGAAAGTCAGATATTATAAAAAGGTTTAAGCAGTTCATTTGAGGCAAAGCAAAACTTTGAAGTCCATATTCATAATAAACTATATGATCAAATGAATTTACAACAATGTTAAATATAACATTAAAATTTACGATACTAAACTTACAAGTTCGATTGTTACTTGATATTGTGAAGTGATTGCACTACAGGCACTTTTCATATGAGGTACGAAACATAATTGACACTTTGAGAATAGACTCTAGATCTGCAAATTAGTTAGCCTATTTATCTAGTATTTTAAGTTTAAGGTAAATTCTCTCGGAAGAGATTTACCCGTCTGTTGCTGGAAGGGTAACTAAGTTACCAAAGAGCCTAAAAAATCCTGATTATTGTAATGTTGAGCTTTTATATTAGCGTAAAACTTCTTGTATTTGTTCATAAATACATATTTTGGCACAAAAGTAATCTATAGGGTAGGGTGGAAAAAATTAAGTCAGTTATAAGCAAGTTTTGATGATTGGGTAACTTTGTTACCCCTTATTTTTGTACTAGAAAAAAGGATAGAAAAACTAGACTAATGTATTTTTTTATGAAAAAAACCTGTATGTATTGAACATTGTAGTAAGGAGATGATGGTAAAGTGTCTTGAGTGTGATGAAAAAACAGGAGACTAAAATTGTACAGAAAAACTCTGCTAAAAATTTTATAAAGTTGAATTTTTTATCATTTAAATATGTTTTGTTGCTTCATAGATTTATTATCAATGAATTATGTATTGGGTTATACAAATAAAAGTAATTTGAAATATATTTTTATCATTATTTTTCTTGTGTAATAAAAAATTAAGCATTAAAAACAGGTGGGTTAATTCAGTCCCCCCCTTGGTTAAGCGTGTAATAAAATAGGGGTTGACAACAGATGGGTTTCTTTCCTACATCTTTGTTACACTATTGTGTATACAAGCCATTAAAAAAATATGTACACATTTATCTTTCTCTATCTGAAAATTGGCCTATCTAACCTCCTTAAAAAAATCAATCTCCTACCCAACCTTTACATAAGAACATGTAAAATGACCATGACGCATCCTTTATAAATAGATTTGAAATTTGTTGGAATAACATTATGTTTAATTCTTTATAGAACAATATACAAAATTACTTGGTGGTGAACGTGTGGACCATTTACTATCCATGAAATCCCTTTGTAATACTGTTGAAGTGATTCTAACTTGTGTCAGTTGCCATGTAATTGAAACTCAACACTACACCTCAACAGATCCCTCAGTACTTATCTCTATACACGGGGGCTCTTCCACCCACCACATTTAGGCTACTACAGCATTAATTTGTTGCAACTATATCACATGTTTATATGCAAATTACAGAATGTTAGTTACGTAATAGTGTCTATGTTTCCTATATTTTCCATGTTAGCATTTTATATGCAAAGAGGGTGGAGAGATATCAACTCAGGGGCATAGGGAAAATGTCTGACATTTACATGATATTTACTTAGGCCCACCTCACTTTCCAACGCGGAAGCAGACAGCTGATACTCCGTTGATTTGAGGCTCCACACAACACATAGTTATTAACACCTTCTTTACTTATTAATTCACTTAACGTTAACTGAGAAAATATACGTTCACAGGTTGGTGGAATATATATTATATGAAGGGTGTTTTTGATTTTTTACTACATTAAACTTTTACTAGTAATAATTTTATTTATATAATAAACAGTACATCCTACTTTAATCATCTAACAGTTAAACTTTGATCTTATTATGCTCATAATTTTATAAGTTAATAGTAATAGCACAGTATTTTTAAGGTTATGCTTATATTTACTCATATTTATCCATAGTAGTTATTAAATATCTAAAAAAAATTAGACTGTACAAAATATTAAAATATTTTAAATGTTCACTAACAGATCATGTACATAAATATGACTGTCAAATGCATTTTGTTGTATTCATTTTTTAAACCCTACATGATCCCATGAATAAAAAAATTTTAGACTACAAAGGACCTGTTACAAAGTTTACTATTCATAAGTTCCATCTAGATAAGAGAAAAAAATTAAAATATTAGTAATAGTGGTTAGTTGGTTGAGTACCGCTTAACATGGGAAGAATCAGAATCCCCAGGTAATGTTGTAGAAACTTACAATAGTATGAAGGTAAAATGTGTAAAGTCGGCACTGGTGGCGCAGTGCTGTAACCCAGCTACATGGGGACAAAGTGTTTGAGAGATTGTAGGCGATAGGTTGGATGCTCGGTCCTCTTAATACCGACATGGCGTCCGCTTGATGGTTGCTATCGGCGTGGACACTACTAAAGAAGTCTGGGGTGTCCAGGTTGGGTGGTAATCATTGTGCGGATGTTGTGTGGGGGAGATAACTGAGTATCAGGCTTGTCAATTAGCTGAAAATCAGACCAGCACTACGTGGTTCGGATTCCACGTAAAGCTGTAGGTCCCTTAGTTGCCCTGGCTGTTAGGCTATTAATAAATTGCCCTTACTGAGGAACAGTTGAACTCAGTTAGTAACCAGACTACACTCGTCCATACTCATCATACACTCATATAACCATTCATATTCGCCTTAAAATACCAACAACGTTGTGTCGGCGTCTCATATGTAAGAATGTAAGAATGATACATAAATTTGTGTGTGTATAACAATACCCTATACTTTATGCATTCAATAACGGGATTAATTAATTTGATTATAAAAATCCAAACTAATTTGAATTCAAATTTAGGAACAGATATACACTAATATGGTCCATAAGTTACTCTATCAAAATCCACTATAATATTTATTAAAATAAACAAAATATAAATATGATATGTCCTTAAATCATTTTCTATCTACGAGTATTTATGTTTTTTTAAGCTATTTGTCTTTAAAATCGCTGTAAGTTTCAAATTCCAATGAGAAACAGTTATTAATCTAATTAAGATCTGTTAAAAAAGGGGTTGTACATGGTAAGTATAATAATTAATTGACATAGTAAATATAAAAAAATAATAGACATTCATGTTTAATCATTTAAAAACAGGCAATTTTATAAAAAGTTATAAGGATATAAAATATTATGACATATTTAATTGTTAACAGATATTTAGATATGTTATTGCTCAATAACAAAATAATAACTTTGTAGTATTATTGAAGGGTATTATTGAAGGTTTTGCTGAGTACGCTATCTGATTCAAAAGTTCATTAACTGAGCGTATTAATGATGTGTACAATCATCATTAGGATTTAATAAAAGGCTGATTGTCAAAGTCAAGCTGATAAAACATAAATATTTTGTTATATAAATGTTCGACTCTAGTAATGCAGTCCTAAAATGCAGCTACTTGGGGACAAAGTGTTATGAAGATTATATGCAATTGGTTCTGTTCTGAGCTCTCAATGGTTGCCACTGACGTGGATATTCCTAGAGAAATCTTGGTTGGGATGTTGTCTAGGAAAGAGAACCACTTGTTTATTAGCTGAAAATCAGACCTGTTGTATGTGGTTCGAATTTCACATAAAGCTGTAGATCCCCCCTTAGTTACCCTGGCAATTGGGCTATTAATAAATGGCTCTCTATATGGACCAATTGATCATAGTAATTAACAATGACTACAATTGTTCATCCACAATAATTACACTCGTTTGTCCCTTATATTCACTCATATCTTGAAGATCAACGTCAAATAATAAATGTATGAATGGACATGCCAGTGGTATAACGCTAAATTAGCTGCTAGATTGTATGTACATGCCTTCTGCTCTAGAGACAACCACACTATAAGGTTTTTAACTCAGTTCGTAATAGTCTAATTAGTTGGGAGTGAAGGTTTTCAAGGAATTCAAGTGTTTGAACAGTTTGTCTTGTAGATTTTGAGGAGATATTGACTAAAATGGTGTTTTTCACACTTTGGTTCTTACAACAAGAAATAGATTGATTCATTCCTTAAAAATTGTGCTTTCGATAAACAAAGGACATTGTACTCGTTAAGGAATATTTAACATTAGGAACCGACAGATTTGGGCCCAAGAGAATCCACAAACAACCGCACAACTTGGGCATCAAGTGAAATATTCAGTTAATGTGTGGGATGGAGTTTTTATTACTATGATGTTTGGATCTTACATTCTATTAGGATGTAATGCCTAAATGCTCATTCAAATATTGTTTTTCTTAGAGTTATTTTGCCCCAAGATGTGCTTCTTCAGCTGAGACATATCTATGATTCTTGCATGATGGAGCACTGGCTCATTTTATCAATGAACTCCATGGGCAACTCAGATTCAAGATATCCTATGATGAAATTGCGATTCTTCAATTCCAGGAATGAAGGAAGTTGTCATATTGAACTCTAGCTATAAGATTTATTGGTAAAATTCTACAATTACTTAGTCAACTTCAATAATTTTCATATTTTTATATGATGATAAGGTGGTAAGAAAAATGAAAATTAAGTGTCGGAAACCAACCTTCACGCTGCAAAGTGATAAGATGTTTTTATAGTACCAAGCGGAGGCCATCTATTTACATCACACCGCGGCTGTTATGGTTATGTTAGGTTATTATAATGTAGAATGAACTTGTAATAACGAATTTTAAAGGTCACAAACAGCTTTTCAGTAAGTAGAATATGTAAAAACATATTCTACAATAGGCTATAATAACCTAACCTAACCATAACTGCCGTGGCGCAATGTATATTAATGGCGGTATGTATGATAATTAGTGGCAGTGTATACTAATGTATCATTAATGATACTAACTCGATGTTTACGACACCTAATTTTTACTAAACATTGTTATTTAACATCCCAAAAATGTATCATCAAAGTATGAAAAGTTTTAAGACTAACTAAGTAATACTAGAGAATTACCGATTTATTAGTATGCAGTGGGAGTTGTGCTGTCATATTGTTGTTTAAATTTGGATTTATTGTAGCCTAATACCACTTATTTATTAAATACACAATTACTTGGTTATAAACTTAGGGGTTTTTATAAAAAAAGTGAGTATGTTTAAGTTTTATTAAGTAAATAAAACTATTTAGGTATTTCAGCTTTAAAAGTGATAAAAACTATGGTGATGACTGCAAACAGCATTACTACACCTGATAAGTGTAATTTTATATCAAGTTTGCACATAAAATCCCTCAATACTAGATTATTTACTGTTGTAAAGCTACAAACCTTTGATCAATCAATTACATAATATTTATTAATTTTAGCATGGAACATGCTTTAGTCTTGACCTAACTGCCTGAAAACGTTACGCGGGAGGGTGACGCGGGAAGGTGACGCGTAACCATGAAAACACAATGACATATCAGTGTTGACTTCAATAATGATTTTATTTGCAAGCGTTCATCAAAGTACATCTTTAGTTTCCATGACAACTCTTGTTAAAAATATACAAAATTAAGTCCTAATTAGAGAATCCATTTTGTGTCTATAGGATTATATAAGATAATAATTAACTTCCTTTCAAGGTGGTAATGAGTCATCGCGTGAGTAAGAACCTGAGCCGCGAGTCCTCATTTACATATCAGTCAGAAATATGTAAATGAGGAACATGCAGCTAAAGCATGTTCCATGTTTCTTGAATTTTAGCCGTAGGCTCTAAGCAAAAAGATCCGGGGGTCCAGGGGGCTTGCCCCCTGGCGAGGCCCGCAGGGCCGAGTTTTTTCTTTCTTTTATTCATATATTAATTTTTCATTTTTTATTCATTTATTTTTTTCTTTTGTAGGTTGGCCAAAAGTTGAAAGAAAAAAAAATAAATAAATAAAAAAAATAAAAAAAAACAAAAACAAATAAATAAAAAAAAAAACTTTTAATATATGTAGGGATTTGTGTATCCATGCCCCTTCTAAGAAATATAAAATTATTTTGTTATAATATTACTATTTTTGATTTATTACAATTTGTATGTCTATTATTTTGAAACTGGAAGCGATATTCTTTCTTTTATTGGAAACAGGTTGATCAACAGTTTTCTAAAAAGTTATCATGCCCTTACATAAAGTAGCACTATATGTGTAAAGGCAGGTGGGTGGGTAAGTAGCACTGTACGTGTAACGGCGGATGGGTGGGTAAGTAGCACTGTACGTGTAACGGCAGGTGGGTGGGTAAGTAGCACTATACGTGTAACGGCGGATGGGTGGGCAAGTAGCATTGTACGTGTAACGGCGGATGGGTGGGTAAGTAGCATTGCTACCCATACTTCACACTTCATTAAGCTGCCAGTATCTGTATGAAGTACGCTCTTGTATTTGGGATAGATATTGGCTATAAAAATAAATGAAAAATAGCCAAAATTTATCCTAAATACAGATTCACGCAACATTTTAACATTAATCTTTGGCCATTTTAAAGTTACCATTTAAAAAAAAAAGAAATGCAGACGTACAGAATATGAATCCGAATAGAGCTAAACTTCAGATAATTTATTTGTTTATTTTGATTTGACGAACATTATATTCTTATGGAGTTTGGTAGAAATGTATGGACTTGCTGTATATGTAACAGGTTTGGTTAAATTGAAAATTCTCATGTATACCATTGGATCATATGATACTTTGTCACTGTATATATGGGTGGGTAGAAGGGTCATTACCACCATATGTATTTGAGAGGTTTGGTGGGTGGTTTCCAAATTTATAGAGATACCTTTTCCCATATTTTCCTGTTGTAGTTTTTACTGTGTATATTGTATTGGTAGATAAAAAAGCAAAAATATATTTTTTACACATATTGGATTATGTGAGCTTAAGCAAACAGCATATATTTTTTGGGTCTTTCAATGCCAGTGGCATTTTTTACTGATTATTACAAAATTGTCATGAGACAATAGTCCAAACCCATCAAGCTAAATTTAGTTGAACCTCCCAGGCTTTGAACTTGTGACTCCCTTCATTGAAGTTACGAGAGATAACCGTTAGCTAGCAAGAGGCTCTATAGAGATTCGAGGTACGTCCAGAAAGTAAGTTCCGTTTCCATTTATATCCGCTGCAGCGCTGCGATCGCAGTTCCGCGCATGCGCGGCAGACGCTCTGTATCAAGGAGAAGAAACGTGCGCCATTTTGAGATCGCTGTCAGTCTCGTATGCTTTGTTGTGCTTGTTTAAAATGTCGGTGTTGATCGAAAATCCCGCCGCCTGTGAAATCAGATCTGTGATTTGTTTTCTGAATGCTAAGAAAGTGAAACCGATTGACATTTATCGGCAAATTTGCGAGGTTTACGGACAAAATGCGATGAGTGATTCAATGGTGAGAAGATGGGTCCGACAGTTTAATGAAGGACGTAATGAAGTGCATGATGAAGAACTAAGTGGGCGTCCATCTTTGATTACAGAAGAACTGGTTCACACGATTGATGAGAAGATAAAGGAAAACCGTAAGTTTACAATGAGTGCTCTCGCTATGGAATTCCCCCAAATCTCACGATCATTAATTCATGAAATTGTTACCGAAAAACTGAAATTTCGAAAACTTTGCTCACTTTGGGTACCGAAAATTCTTACTGAGCAACACAAAACACAACGGATGGGTAGTGCACTTCAGTTTTTGAACCGTTATGATGAAGGCGGTGAAGATTTTCTGTCACAGATAGTCACCGGAGATGAAACTTGGGTTTCTTATGACACCCCAGAAACTAAGCGGCAATCAATGGAATGGAGGCACACTTCATCTCCAGCAAAGGTTAAGCCGAAACAAATCTTGAAACCTCGAAAAATCATGTGCACAGTGTTTTGGGACAGGAAAGGCATCTTACTGATTGATTTCTTAACCGCGAGGTCAAACAATCAATGCAGAAGTTTACTGCGAGACACTGAGGAAATTGCGCCACACAATACAGAATAAGCGCTGAGGATTTCTGTCCAAAGGTGTTGTTTTTCTTCACGACAATGCACGACCACACACTGCAAATGTGACGAAAAACCTCATACAGGGATTTGGCTGGGACGTGTTTGACCATCCTCCGTACAGCCCTGACCTCGCTCCTAGCGACTTTCATCTGTTCTTACATCTGAAGTCTTTCCTTGGCGGTCAACACTTCAACGATGACGAAGAGCTGAAAGAAAATGTTTCCAAATGGTTGAAGACACAGGCGGCAACCTTCTATGAAGAAGGCATAGAAAAACTTGTGCCACGCTATGACAAATGCCTGCAAAATTTCGGCAGTTATGTAGAAAAGTAGTTTAAGAGTTGTAGATTTTAGTGCAATAAATATTTTTTCTGTATCTGTAGACAAATTATTTTTATTACCAAACGGAACTTACTTTCTGGACGTACCTCGTATATAATGTACATATTTAAGCCTCCATATCTATTTATAAAAGGTAACAAAAAATAAAATAATCCTCATTAAAGCTAACTCCAATCCAACCTCGATAACTCAGCTAATCCTTCCCAGAAAGAGCGCAAAGGCAATGTCCAACTATGTGATCAATTGCTTGAATATCTCCTCTACAGTCACACAATTGATCAAATTGCCTTAAAATGTCTAATAATTACAACTTCCAGCTAGTTAAAAAATTATTCAAATTATTCAGCAAAATCCATTTCTTTGCTAATTGTTTCTGATTCAGCTCCAACTAAAGTAATTAACGTTACCAATTGGTTTGTTTCCGTCGAAGTCACATTGATATAAAATGAAAATTGTTTATGTCAAAAACTGTTTATAGTAGTTAAATAGAACTGAAAATCTTGCTACTATCTGCAAGAGTGCAAACATCCTGAAAAATGATTTTAAATTCAATATTTATTCTTCTATGCTTTTTTTGAATCTTCATATTTGATCTATCTAATAGAACAGACACGATTTTTATAAAATGATCACACTAAAACATTAGAATTAGATGAATGGATGCAACTAATGAAATGAATTATCCGCACAACTAAAGGATTATGAAAGCAATAAATGTAGCTATGAGCAGTAGCACAATTAAATGTTACTGTTTCTGTAAACTCAATCATAAAAGTATACTTTAAAAATCCAAAACTATTTTTATTTTGTTTGTAACAGATATTAACTCAAAAACTGAGTTTTTAGTAGACTTCATTTATGATTGAGTGGTTAAATGATAATGCAAGAAACAGTGCTAAAGATAAAACATGCAAAAGCAAAGACATCTTTGTGCATTAACATAAAATAAAGGTGCTTTTGTGACTCCTGCTGCTTGAAACAACACATTCAATTGTCATTCACTATTCTAGAGTTGTTCTTCAACTACTCACATTCCGATGTGGTATTTGTGCTTCTAACATCAACTAATCTAATATACGTTGTTCCTGCAATGCTGATGTAACTAATATACATTGGCCCGGTAATGCTGATCTAACTAATTTGTTTGAGTGAAGAGTACTATCTTTGGTATCTTAAATGTTATTTTGTATTTATTGTAGACTTGAAGAGAGAAATTTCAGTCGATATCTCCATACTACTTTGTACTAATAAAAAATGTAATATAATGTTAAATTAACAATATTATCAATTTTTTAAGTTGTGTGTTCATGCTAGTAATAGATTTTATATGCAATTTAGGAAATCAGTCAAAGTTTGAAAAGAAATTGGGTTAAAGTAAAATGGTTTCAGATAGTAACAAATTAAAAATAGCAGACAATTACACTTGTGTTTCTAAATGAACAAGTATTTTAGGAAGTAAAATTTAATAATTTGCTTAAAAATATAGCTGGTTTGATATAATGAGCTTTATCATAATAACTGATTTGGTATTATTAGCTTCAGCATGATCATTAGTTGGGTATTATTTGCTTTATAATACTTAATATAAAGCGTATGTAATTTGCTTTAGAATAATTATTGTTTTTGGTGTGGAATAGTTACTGTTTTGGTGTAATTTGCTATGAACTAGGAACTATTTGCTGAAGAATAGTTACTAGTTTGATGTGATTTGCTTTAGAATAGTTACTAGTTTGATGTTATTTGCTGTAGAATAGTTACTAGTTTGATGTGATTTGCTTTAGAATAGTTACTAGTTTGATGTTATTTGCTTTAGAATAGTTACTAGTTTGATGTTATTTGCTGAAGAATAGTTACTAGTTTGATGTGATTTGCTTTAGAATAGTTACTAGTTTGATGTGATTTGCTTTAGAATAGTTACTAGTTTGATGTGATTTGCTTTAGAATAGTTACTAGTTTGATGTGATTTGCTTTAGAATAGTTACTAGTTTGATGTGATTTGCTTTAGAATAGTTACTAGTTTGATGTGATTTGCTGTAGAACAGTTACTGATTTGATGTTATTTGCTGTAGAACAGTTACTGATTTGATGTTATTTGCTGTAGAATAGTTACTGGTTTGATGTGATTTGCTTTAGAATAGTTACTAGTTTGATGTGATTTGCTTTAGAATAGTTACTAGTTTGATATGATTTGCTTTAGAATAGTTACTAGTTTGATGTTATTTGCTGTAGAACAGTTACTGATTTGATGTTATTTGCTGAAGAATAGTTACTAGTTTGATGTGATTTGCTTTAGAATAGTTACTAGTTTGATGTGATTTGCTTTAGAATAGTTACTAGTTTGATGTGATTTGCTTTAGAATAGTTACTAGTTTGATGTGATTTGCTTTAGAATAGTTACTAGTTTGATGTGATTTGCTGTAGAACAGTTACTGATTTGATGTTATTTGCTGTAGAACAGTTACTGATTTGATGTTATTTGCTGTAGAATAGTTACTGGTTTGATGTGATTTGCTTTAGAATAGTTACTAGTTTGATGTGATTTGCTTTAGAATAGTTACTAGTTTGATATGATTTGCTTTAGAATAGTTACTAGTTTGATGTTATTTGCTGTAGAACAGTTACTGATTTGATGTTATTTGCTGAAGAATAGTTACTAGTTTGATGTGATTTGCTTTAGAATAGTTACTAGTTTGATGTGATTTGCTTTAGAATAGTTACTAGTTTGATGTGATTTGCTTTAGAATAGTTACTAGTTTGATGTGATTTGCTTTAGAATAGTTACTAGTTTGATGTTATTTGCTGAAGAATAGTTACTAGTTTGATGTGATTTGCTTTAGAATAGTTACTAGTTTGATGTGATTTGCTGTAGAACAGTTACTGATTTGATGTTATTTGCTGTAGAACAGTTACTGGTTTGATGTGATTTGCTTTAGAATAGTTACTAGTTTGATGTTATTTGTTGTAGAATAGTTACTGATTTGATGTTATTTGCTGTAGAATAGTTACTGGTTTGATGTGATTTGCTTTAGAATAGTTACTAGTTTGATGTTATTTGCTGTAGAACAGTTACTGATTTGATGTTATTTGCTGTAGAATAGTTACTGGTTTGATGTGATTTGCTTTAGAATAGTTACTAGTTTGATGTTATTTGCTGTAGAACAGTTACTGATTTGATGTTATTTGCTGTAGAATAGTTACTGGTTTGATTTTTTTGCTTTAGAATATTTGCTGATTTGATGTTATTTGCTGTAGAATAGTTACTGGTTTGATGTGATTTGCTTTAGAATAGTTACTGGTTTGATGTTATTTGCTGTAGAATAGTTACTGGTTTGATGTTATTTGCTGTAGAATAGTTACTGGTTTGATGTGATTTGCTTTAGAATAGTTACTGGTTTGATGTTATTTGCTGTAGAATAGTTACTAGTTTGATGTTATTTGCTGTAGAACAGTTACTGATTTGATGTTATTTGCTGTAGAATAGTTACTAGTTTGATGTTATTTGCTGTAGAACAGTTACTGATTTGATGTTATTTGCTGTAGAATAGTTACTGGTTTGATGTTATTTGCTTTAGAATATTTGCTGATTTGATGTTATTTGCTGTAGAATAGTTACTGGTTTGATGATATTTTCTATAAAAATGTTATTTGAGAGAGTGCTATTCACTATGTTAATAAGGGTAAATGAGACATTAATATGAGTGTTTGAGTCAGTACATCTTATTTAGAGCAACAATCTTGACATAGCTTCTCAGCACCAAATAAGCTTCTCGGCCCCTATTTTCTTGGGATGTTGTCTAAAAGAAGTTAAAAAATCTTGAACAAATAAGATGACATTGACAATTTGTATTGTTTATTGTACTGACACATGAACTCGTGAACAGTTTGATTTAATTGCCCCATCTAAATGTAAACTTGGCAGAACTGATTGCCAGATTCTGTATTTTATAGACAAATTATTGTATACATAAGCAGGTTTTAAAGGTTTAATTTGTGTAACGATCCTATTTTGTTATAATTTTTGTGTAGCAGTACAATGTAAACTGATAGAACAATTATAACACAATTGATTTGGGATTGATTTTATTTATTATATTGCATTGTGTAATATATTATTAATTTTGAACCAACCCTTCAGTTAAGTGTTCGTTTGCTTATATACTTCATATATAGCACAAGAAAGAAACATTTTGTATTATGTATTCATAATTAAAACCAATGAACGCTAACATTTATACAAGATTCCATGCAAAGTTTCTTTTAAGTTTCTACTAGTAAATTCTTAGCATAGTAGTTGTTATCTATCAGTATAGACAAAACATACAATATAGATTGATTCCTTCTAAGATTTGAGCATCTTGTAAACTACCTCAAAAATCACAACTATGAACATTACATCAATAAAAATATTAAGAAGTAGTCAAGAAAATTCATTAACTTAGGATTCTTAATAGTTTAATAAGAAAGAAACTAGTGGTCTCTAACATACTAATGGACAAAACGTTAATAATATAAAAAACATCAACAAGCAAGAACATAAACAGATGCAAGAGCACATAGAAAGCAGACAGACTGTCAATGTGTGTTTCAGAAACAGGAGGGACAAAAGGTTATACTGTCTTCCGTTTATTGAGCAGTTTTGGATTTGTTTATTCATTACCACCGCAGGAGTATAGTTGGACACTGTGCGTGTATGGGTAGAATTTAATTTAGTAAAATTAGTTAAGTGATTTTATAAACACTATATTTTCTGTAATGGTGTTTTACAGTAACTATTAGCAGGAAACAGATTATTTTGATTCAACTTCTGAGGAACAACTGAGTGAAGAAAAGTGAACCACCAGTTTATATTTTCACAAACAATGTACTGTCTTTACAGAAAATTCTCTTATTTAGGTGTTGGATTGTAAAACATTATAATGTTTAGGCTTTAAAAATTTGTTAAAACTGTTGAAATAGTTAAGAATAGCAGGATATACATTTATATAAATTATGCTGTTTTAGGGAATAATGTTAATCCTATTATAAGCAGAAGAAAGGTTTTAAAATATTCTAGCATATGAATATTAAAACTTGTAAGGCAAAAATGGTAAATGTAACAGTGATATCTGATTAAAAAAGTAATTAAAGATTAATTTCAAATATATATTTAGATAAATATGAGAGAATAAAAACTGTAGAATATGGAAAATGTTTGATCCCTTACCAATATTTTGTTTATTGATAAATCCTACAAAAACAGTTCAAAAACTGCCCAATTAAAACGGATGGCAAAAATCAAACAACCACCTTCGTTAGCGACACAAAAATTTCTTTACTTTCCATAATTACATTACTTACATGATGATTAGATAAAATTTATAAATACATAGACAAATAAACAATTACATTATATACAACAAAACTATATATACAGAGGACTAAACTAGAAGTGGAATTTTACACTTATTAAATAACATATTAGTTTGGAAACCCTTAGCTAGGGAAAGTCAGACATGAATGAAGAGAAACCAGCAAACTTAATCAAGAAGATAAGTGTTTTAAATTGGATACCAATAGTCAGACATCACTAATTGTTTTGTTATTTCGGAAATCTAACAAGAGTTTTTCGGTTATATGAAAAATGTTGTTGTTTATTTATCACACTTATCTTTATTGAAACGTTTGCTGATTTTTCTATCATTTCTGTTTGACTAATTAATTACATTCATACATTGCTATTTAATAATAAAATAGTAACCATTCTGTGTTTATGGTGCTTCTGAATATGAGCTATAGATTAACTGTGATAATAAACATCGATATTTTGTCACAGCTATTTGAGCATCCTTATTAAACTGTTTCCTAAAATGAGATCTTTAGTGTCCAGGTGGTCTTTAATCTGTGGTTTTTATTCCGTTTTTGACGTATTTCGGTTTTTTTAATTGATTGTTTGTAAATAGTACATAGTCTTTTTGTTCATCTACTTATTATTTTATTTTATTATTAGTTTATTAAATTATTTTAACATAGACATCATAAAGAGGCAATTTATCTTGCTCTTATGAAATATATGAATAAGATTTACTGTTGGCTACTCAATATTATTTATATGTTGTCGTATATGATCAACCCTTAGATATATTAGCATATTTTAAATAATTTTTCAGAAATAACTTTTTAAGCAAGGAATATGAGTGAATAACGAGAATAGATGAAGGAAACTAAATTCTTTGTTGCATCTTACACATAGCCAGGAAACTCAGAACATTAAAATTATTAAGCATTTCAAAGTGCAATAAATTTAATTGATACCACTTTAACACGTTAATCTGATGCTATAATTTATTTGCACATCTTAACCCTTTCTACTCGATTATTTTGTTACCTGTTTGCCCCCTCAGATTGTAATATTATGACGTATTTTGGGTAATAAGAAGCGGTTGAGTATGTGTTAGGTTTATGCAATAATTAAAATGTTATAAAATTAATTTAAACACTTAACACGTTCACTGCGGCGGTCTCCGAACAGAGACTAGCCGAACCAACGTCGGGTGCGTCCGTCTCCCATCGGAGACTCTCGGCACTGCCAAACCTATACAGTCAGTGTGCTCTTAGCACTTGTGCGAGGAAGACCGAATTTTTGCCGCGTGTTGAACCGATATCCATTGTGTTTTGTTTAGAGTGGGACTTAACTACCGTTATTTTTAGAGAAGTTTCAAGTGTTATTGTTTAGTGTTGTGTACAGTGTTCTTATATAATATAATGGCCGGTCCCAGTAGGGTCCAGGATGACGATTTATTACGCCTTTTGGACGATAGTGAACTAGAGCCGAGTGAGTCGGACTTGTAGGCTGACGGCGGGCAAAACAGTGACCTTGACGAGGCTCAACTCGACGCGCCTATAGATCCAGCGGTGGATGAAGACGACGCTATTGATGACGAATCAAATGAGGAACCTGATGACGTAAGATTTAATTACCAATGGTGTCCCAACACAAGCGGGCTAAGACAAATATCTTTTACAAAGACAAATGAACCGCTTGTACCCGTACCTGGTGATAATAGGCCAATTGATTGGTTTTCACTTTTGCTTGATGATGAAATTTTACAGGAGATTGTCATTGCAAGTAATGAATATGCGTGGCAGGTTTTCTTGTCGCCTAATTTGACCCCTAAATCCCGAATCAACAAATGGAAGGATTTAACTATTGAAGAGTTGAAGGTATTTATTGGGATAGTTTTACACATGGGTACAGTGAAGCTCAACCGGCTCAGTGACTATTGGAAAAAGCACAGAATGTTCAATTTCGGTTTTGTGCGTGAGCAAATGAGTAGAGATAGATTTTTGATCATTTTACGCTGTCTCCACTTCAGCCGCAATGATCTTCAACATCAACAACAGGAACCAGTGGATCGACTCTACAAGATACGAAAGCTGATTGACCACTTCAACAGTAAAATGTCTTCAATATATTATCCTGCTAAAGAACTTTCTATTGATGAGGCCACTGTTCTGTGGAGAGGGCGCCTGCAATTCAGGCAATACATAAAAGGAAAACGACATAAGTACGGTATAAAACTGTACTCCCTATGTGAACCAGAGGGTCTCTGCATAGCCTTTACGGTTTATTCAGGCAAAGGAGGAGAACTTAGTGGGAAAGGGCACGGTATAAAAGTGGTGGATTTTCTCATGCAAGGAAAATATGATGTTGGACACTCGCTCTTTATGGACAACTACTATAATAGTATTCCTATGGCAACCCATCTTCTAAGTAACGGCACATATTGTACAGGAACTCTGGTGTCCAACAGGAAATACCTTCCCGCTGACGTAAAAGCAGCGAAACTGAAAAAAGGAGAGAAGATTGAACAGTATGCACAAGGAATAATGGTTGGCAAGTGGAAGGACAAACGTCAGGTTTTATATATTTCCACTCAGTTTGAAAATTATTGGGCTATCTCTACCAATCGCTTTGGGACACCACGTGAGAAGCCCTTACCAATTGTACAGTACAACGCCCATATGAAGGGCATTGATCGTAACGACCAGATGATGAGTTATTATTCAATGGAACAAAAATCACTGAGATGGTATAAAAAAATTGTATCCATTTACTTCAAATGATCATGATCAACGCTTTCAAGTTAAATGAGTTTGTCAACTACCATAGAGGAAGGAAGATATACGACTTCAGGTTGGAAGTAATTGACAAACTCCTGCCACAACAACAACCTGAATTGCCCCGCCCGCGACAATTAGCAGCTACAAGGCATGTACTGTCAAAACCAGAAGTTCGAGACACTAAGGGAGATCGCAACAAGAGAAAGAGATGTAAGCAATGTGCAAAAGAAAAGAAAAAAACTCTAACTGTGTTTGTTTGTGCTCAGTGCCCAGGTGAGCCAGGATTGTGCGCACTTGCCTGTTTTGACAAGTGGCACACCCCCTAAACATAATGGCGAACTTAGATGTAAATAAAAAAGTGTAAATAAAACTGTACAGTAGAACAATAAGGACTGTGGGATAACACCGAGAATACTCAGTGCTGCTGTCTCCGAGCGGAGACGTATTGCTCTCGACCTGCCAGGTGCTGCCATCTCCTAACGGAGACTCAACCTATGACGTCACTTTTTTCAAGGAAGCAGATGACGGATGACATTTTCTATGCTACACCAATGTTTACTCGAAGGTAAAGTACACTTTTACTATAAAAAAAATTTAGCATATTAGAAAAGTTAAAAAAAATTTTAGCAGTGAACGTGTTAAATGTACATTTTATTTGTTGGAACGGAAAGAAATCTTAAGTTAACTAAAAAGTTGTTTGTATCATTGAATAATATTGTTCAAATATTATATATTACCATCACCACTATTTACAATTTGGCCTACTTATACAACACCGTCACTTTCTTAGATATTTTCTAATGTTGGAAGAATTATTTCATCATTACTAACACCTTCATCTTCACTTAATTCACCATCTGATAAATCACGTTGTAATTGTATTACTTCAGCATCCGTAAGATTTGGACTACTACGAGCCGACATTCTTACACTTCTGTCAAGTGTCAACTAACAAAACATCAAACTGAAGGTTAAAATAAACAAGAAAGAATAACAATAACATCACATGACATTCCAATTCCCATGATGACCGATTGTAGTTCATTTAGTTTCAGCATGATAGTAGCACGAATTGGGAAAATAGATAACCAAACGAAACTTGCGTCATTGCCGTGTCGGACGCCGTCCAACATACAAGTGGAACGGCTAAATTACGATGTCAGACAGCGTCTGACACACGAGTGGAAAGGGTTAAAAATTATATTAAGGACTCTACTATCAGGAAAATGTGAAGAATGAAAAGCAACTTTTGCTGTTCTTAAACAGATTAAGAAACAGGAAAATATTGTCTAATTAATATTCAGGATACTGAGTCAGTATGGATACTGTACTGATGCCCTGCGACTATTGTCCGATTCTAAATTATGGATACCTGAGTTTCAACAAAAACTGTACTATAACAATTGGGCGTAAAAAAATAAAAATTACATCAACATTTTTCACATTCATTTCTACATTTACATATATAGGTTTATGTTTCAAATATAATTGTAAAGACATTTTTATAGTTTTTCTCTCAATTAGCCTTGAGCAAGAGAGATAAATATAAACTGCTTGTACAAATTGTATTTTTTCGCAAGTAATAAATATATTTGAATTGAATAATTTTTTTTTTTTAAAAAATTACCTATATAAGTAAACACATTTACATATATAGGTTTAATGTTTTTTTTAATTTTTTTTAATTTAAAAAAATTGTTGGATTAAGAAAAAGTGCTACTACTTGCTTTGGGTTCGTAAGACATCTTAAAAAACGCCAAATAAAAACTACTTACCAGATTTATATGATAATTCAATATAATTTAAATACAGTAAATTAACTGACAACCAATTTACAACATTTCAGAACATTTTTACAAACTACTTGCAAAGTGAAGTAATTTCTTCTCAGGACTGAGTTGTGTTATAAACATCAGACATGGCTAGTTACCAAGCTGTTGATGTGAATAACTTGAGTATGTAATAATTTGTATTGTATATATGCTCACTGATTTTATAGTGATTTATTATTGATAAAGGTATCATGAATGCCGGGCCTACCCTTGCCTCCTTGAATATATTTTTTTTCTCACAACAAGGTCTTATTTAATTACCATTTATGTTCAGTAATGATTAAATATGATGCTAATCAGTAAATCCAAATAAGACTCAACTGTCAAGAAGATTTTTAGTTTTTTCCTGCCCTTGATACACTATCTTGAACTAGTCAGCTGATAGCATATCAAAGCATTATTTTGTTTTAAATGTTGACTAACATTTTGCTTTAAAGATTTAAAAAAGAATAAGATTTTTTAAAGAAGGCCTGTAAAGGGTATGCAATAATGAATATGCTACTTAAAGAAGGCCTGTAAAGGGTATGCAATAATGAATATGCTACTTAAAGAAGGCCTGTAAAGGGTATGCAATAATGAATATGCTACTTAAAGAAGGCCTGTAAAGGGTATGCAATAATGAATATGCTACTTAAAGAAGGCCTGTAAAGGGTATGCAATAATGAATATGCTACTTAAAGAAGGCCTGTAAAGGGTATGCAATAATGAATATGCTACTTAAAGAAGGCCTGTAAAGGGTATGCAATAATGAATATGCTACTTAAAGAAGGCCTGTAAAGGGTATGCAATAATGAATATGCTACTTAAACAGAGGTATTGGTATAAAATGTTCTTTACTCCCATAACAAGTTTCAAATAATAAAACTCCAAACTATCAAAAAAGTAAACGACTACATATTATTCCGTCAATATAATCTGATCAAAACATGTTTCATAGTTTGGAATAAGAAAACAATTGTGGAAATGAAACAATAAGTGGAATAATTTGAAATGATTACGTTGAATGCAACTGTAAAAGTTCAGTTTGCTATGTTTAAGTAACAGCAAAATGTAAAATTTTCTGTCATAGTACCTTCAATCAGAATGATCACAAAAAGTAATAATTTATAACTGCCTAGTTAGTAGTCTAGTCAAAGAATTATTTACAAGGAAAGATCAAAAGTTGACCATTTAACTTCATAATTTTGGACTAGTTAAAAGGTAAACTTATGAAAAGTCCTCATAACTTGTGAAAAGTGTTCTAGGAGGGCAGCTTTGAAAGGTCCTCTTAATACAGACACAACGTCCGCTCAATGGTTGCCATTGATTTGGACATTTCTAGAGAAGTCTGGGGTGTCCATGTTGGATGGTAGTCAAGGTTCAGATGTTTTGTAGGAAAGAGAATTAAGTGTCAGACTTGTCAGTTAGATGAACATCAGACCAACACTATTTGGTTCGGATTACGAACAAAAACTGTAGGTTCTATAGTTGCCTTGGCTATTGGGCTATTAATAAATAGCCTCTCTGAGCTAAGTCGAACTCAGATAATAACAATGACTACACTCGCTCATCTACACTCTTTACACTCATTCACCCCTCATATTCATCCATATTTCTATGATCAGCGTTTTAGAAATTAATAATGAAAAGGAGGGAGACACAAATATAATACTTTTTTTTTGGGTTTTCACATCTATTTAAAAAACAGCACAACCTTGAGAAGAATGTCTGAAATGAATATTAACACGTTAACTGCCAAGGCAGTATTGAAGCAACATACTCTTTAGTGCCAACCTTAATTCGTCATCATATATGTATGATTTCTTGTATGCATATATAAAATAAATATTAGATCAAATATCTAACATTACTTTTTATTTATATACGTGTTTGAAATGCCAGCCGATCAGTCTGGCATGTAATTCTACATTACCAAAATGTATTGTAAATGACATGTCGGGCTGATCGGCCGACTAAGAAATTCTCTTTTTTCAGCTTCAATGACGAATAATACAGGTTTCCGCTTCATAAGGTCGTATTTTGGTTGTCAATAACTGATATCAAGGAAGACACATCTGCATGAACTTAATAGGGCTTCTAGATTCGTCTACTTCTTCCAGTAAAACAAACAGGACATCACTATCTCAAGGAATCAAACTAGTTTTTGGAGTTTGAAAAAAACAAGAGACACCTGAGAAGCGCATGTAAAATAAGCAACACGCCTAAAATCAACAAATAACAGAAAAAAGGCCAAAATTAAAAAAAAGTAACAAGATACTGTGCCAAGTGTCTTGGTACGCCATTCACTTACAAATTTTATTTCAAGGAAAAAAACAGTAATGATACCAATTTTTAATAATGTTAATTTTATTCTAAAATCAGCTTTTTAGGTAATTTGATAAATAAATGTAATGATAATAACTAATCAACAGTTGTTTTTATTATAATTCCCTCTAGCTGCGGACTAGTGGAATCATAAACTGTGCTGTCGTACCAATCAGAACAACAAAAATTAGTGGATTTAAATTTGTTACTTAGCAATAATTAGGTAACTAAGTGAAAGGAAAAATACTTCTCTGTTTACATTGGATATTGATTTATTAAAAACGTTCATAGGTTATCCAATAGGTAGTGCTAGTTGATGATAAAGTACTTTTTAAATACCTTGTATTGGCACGGATGTCGTTTCGATCGGCCGACACGTCACTACTTTGAAACTACAGTTGCCGTGCCTATTGGAACGACATGGCACTTAACGTGTTAAAGCTGAAACAATTTTCTACAACCTTTACAATTTTTATGTCCTTCTAAGCGTTTGAGATAGGTGCTCCGAAAAGTAAAAAAAATACAACATTATTTTTATATAAAACATCCATATATTTGATGTTGAAATTATTATTTTGATTTCAGAAGCACCAATATAAAATAATTACTATTTATATTGAACTCATGTTAACAGTACATAAATTAATATCTATTTAATTACAATTTTACAGTATTAACTTACAGAAAAACTAGAGATTCATCAAGAAACATAAACATCTCATCATGAATAACAGTTAGGATTACATTTACTACATTCTGTACACTAAGTGGTTGGAGTGGGTCATACAACTTAACAGTAGAATCTCAATAATCATCTACGATAATGCTGTGCTACTGATATAAAATATACAATGACATGAAATACAATGAAAAAAATATAATTTAACTATAAAATAACTACAGACTTTAATTGAAATACATTGGAACCCCATTTTCTAATTTGAAGAAAATTTAAAACAAGTTAGTTCTATCAAGGTATTTGCGATATCAATGTTTCATAATAGTGAAATGAAAGGGACAATATTTGTAGTACAGAAGTTTTCATTCATAAGGAACAAGTTATTTATTAAATAAATTATTTAAGTGGAAGGGAAGAAGAGCTTTCCTGTCTCAACAAAAACAAGTTGGACCTGTAAGTTAATCACTGAGGTTTTGACCGTCCAAAAGGATAAGCAAATCTGTCAACTCTCACGCAAAATGTACGAGTCTCATGCATTGAAATCTCATCTCACACACTCATGCAATTTAGAAATATTATTGTAACTTGCAAAAATCACTTTGTAATATTATTGTAACGTTCACTTTCGTTGTTAAGTGTAAATGAACAGACAGTGACGCTACTGGAAGTTAAACGAGACACTAACACATACAGTACAGTAATTAAGTTTCCAACACTGTTTAAGTGTATACTTAACAAAGAATTAGTTTAGTTTCTCTTATAAATAACACATTCTTAAAACTGGGGTACCAACTTTTTATAGTAATCTAATTGTTTTTTGTTTTACTCATGACGTAACAATGTTTATGTTATGATAGGAATGTTTTTCTGTTCTCACGCATTTCTCCCCATCTAATTTGGGAAACTTACCGCATTGATATATCTCAAGGTTGACAGATCTGGACAAGGCAAGGTAAAGAGGTATTTGGCTGTTACTATTCATGCTGTGAACATGATTGTTATTTAGTTAGAAACAGTTGTGTTTTAAAGGTACTTTTGGAATTGAATGTAATGAAGTAAATAATGACTTTATCAGGAGAGGTTTAGAACTAAGCAGTCCTCTTCAACAACTAACCTTCAATGTTATGGAAGTGTAAGGAGGTTAAAACAAAATCAATATGTCAGGATTTCATGCTATTGAGTTTTGTGCTATCTAGATTCTACCGTATTAATCTAAAAAACCATAGAGAACATAGTATTAGAGAATAACAATTGGCTTGAACACAAAACTACATGTACATAGGTATTCATTTTATTCAAATGAATGTAGTGAACGTATTCTACGTCCCCTTCGAAGCAAGTTCAACCGATAAATTGCTAGGTAGTGAAGAACACTGTAGATGTTGAAGAGACTCTCCTGTCATATGTTGTTTTAACCATTACAAGCAATGACTATATAGTATACTGATTTAAAACTCAATTTAGAATCAGGAGCTTTATAAAGATTCCTTCTTAGTTTATTAAAAAAAGTCTTTACATAGTAAAAAAAAATCATTAACATGTCACAATTAAAACTTCTGCTTTCATACACATAACATGGACAGAGGATTCAGCTGGATACAGTAAATTAAAATAAAATATTGGTGTACAAAAATATTCTATAGATACTTGATTTTAGACAACAGTTCTTCAATTTCTGCATTTGTTAACAATTTTATTTGAATTAATTAATGTCTGAACTGGCTACGGCAGTAGGTTCTTACTATTTAAACATTTTAACTACTTACTGATTTCATAGCTTTCAATCTGTTGAAATTTACAGATGCAATATTTTTTAGATATTTTAATGTCTTGATTATGAAATAGTTTTTGGGGTATTTTAGTTGTTTGCTGAGATAGTAAATATATATTTGATTCTTTTTAGAATAAATTAAAAAATATATATTTGCCAAGCTTAAGATTATTAGTATTATTTTTTTCAACAAGGTAACATAAAAACTATAAAAATGTAATAAAAACAACATAAAAATAAATTGACTAATAATTTTTTTCCGTACTTTGAACAAAACATATGTAATGTACAGTTTATACTTATAATACATATTGTATTTTTTAGAAACATGTAATCAAACTATAAGATTATGGAACTGTTGTGTTCATATTAATACTTCATCTAGCAGCAGTAAAGATGTTAATAATGTAAATTTATAATCGTTTTACTGTAATATATTGAAAATAAGGATATAAAAATTATTCAAAATAATAAATTCTGTACAGTATAAGAGGTGAGTATTTGGACAGAAGTGTCCAAGTAGATGTGATAGGAAATCAATTATCTCACCAAACAATACATCCAACATGACAGAAAGACGTAGATCACGTAGTAAATGGATTATTTTATTTCACTGACACTGGTAGAAAAGCAATAGTTTCTTGACTTTATTTGAAACTGTTTAGATTAGACTTAATTTGAAATCACTGTACAGTATGTTTTATTTTTTGAAAGTAACAAAGTTTGTTAAAATATCATGACCTATTTAGTAACGGGGATAAGATAAGCGTTAATTGTTAAGCCTAGTCAGTGACTAGTGACAGTGACATGAATCCTCACCCAGAGGTTAACAAGTTATACATTGTAGACTAGGTTAATTTGCAAAAGGAATGAAATCTTCAGCAGGTACAGAGAACTAATGTTAGTGCTTGCACGTTTAATAGGAAAATTACTATTATTATTATTATTGTTTGAAACAGCTAACACTGAAAGGGCTAAAAGTAAATTAAAAGTTAGTTGTTCAGTATGATTAGTGATAGTTGTTCAGTCTGGTTAGTGACTGGGATAAGATAAGTGTTAGTTGTTCAGCCTGATTAGTGAGAGAAATAAGATAAGTGTTAGTTGTTCAGTTTGATTAGTAACAAGGATTATATGAGTGTTAGTTGTTATGCCTGGTTAGTGACAAGGATAAGATGAGCATTTGTTGTTCAGCCTGGTTAGTGAGAGATATAAGATAAGCGTTAGTTGTTCAGTCTAGTTAGTAACAGGTATAAGAACAAGGTTAGTTGTTCAGTATGGTCAGTGACAGTTGTTCAGTGTGGTTAGTTAATGGGATAAGATAAGCGTTAGCTATTCAGTCTTATTAGTGACAGAAACTTAGTTATCCTCGGAAACCCTTACTTCAGTAACCCTCTGGTCTTTAAGCACAATTGATGTAGATAATTTGTTCTTTGCATATCCTCTTATCATGTTATAATTCAAATTTTAGAGTAACTTACATTCTATTTGATTAGTTTATGTAATATCTATCACCCTCCATAGTTTATATCCTTTTAAAAATTTATAGCTCCTTGAACACGAGCTATCACATAAATTTGGTATTTTAAATGTATAATCAACTTACAATGAAAATGTTTTTTATCAAGTTTCATGTGCTCTCTCTCTCTCTCTCTCTCTCTCTCTCTCTCTCTCTATATATATATATATATATATATATATATAAAACAGAATCATATTTATTTGAATGTTAACAAGCATACAAAACTGTTATTCAACTTGCAGTTTTGCTGATTGGGCTTAGTGAAAAAGGATAATCAAATACATTGAATTGAATAAATGAAAGTAAATACCACAATGAAAGTATTTTGTGTGTTAAGTTAAGACATTCAACAAGTAGAGATTCAAATTTAGGTCAATATCTTAGTTTAAACATCTTACTAATTAAATTTCCTCCAGAACATATTTATGAAGTAGTGCCTCAACTTCATTCTTAATAATTTGACTGGACACTTCCTTATGGTTGTTTACTTTTCCTTGCTGAAATTCTATCTATTGGGTTTTCGTTTTAATCCTATGTAAATTAATTTACTGATAATAATAAATATTTGTTGCTTTTTGTTGCTGAGTTGTCCTTTTATTATGAATATAGACTAACTTGTTTTCGTCATCACTTATACGCAATTTCTGTTTTTTTAACCTAGTTATCCTATCCACAGCCTTAATCCCTAAATATCTTGGTGCCTAATACCACAGCATGGGTATTAGAATGAAAATGACTACCTTAATTCGGTACGTGTGCTTGCCTTGTATTTCCTGAGTCAATGAACAATTAACAAGTGAAACAGAAGAAACTCCTGTACTGTTAAAAAAAGTCCTTTAAAACATATAGATGAAAATAATAAAATAGTGGCTTAAAATAATTTTTGTTTTAACATAAAGCCATGAATAATATTAGGAACCGATATTATCAATATACATATACAGAAATAACTTTAAAACAAGTTTAAATAGTTATTATGGAATAATATACATTTTAAGGAGACAAGATACATCACTGAAGACATTTACACAAGCTTCCATGTGTTGTGAGTTTTACATTTGATGACTTGAAAATAGTTTAAATGACAAATACCCTTTCAGTGTTAAAATTTGATTTTATTTCCAAGCAATAGATATTTATTATAGTTCTTTCTCATGAGAATAAGCAGGTGGATGAGAGCAAAGCAGTGTTGCTCTTACAAGTATTCAAAATAATTACAACAGTAACAATAGTGAAACAAATGGATCTTTTCCGTTATACGTATACCACTATTTAAATATATTGAATAATACATTTTAACCATTGTTTGGTATAAATAACGGAACACGGTATTCAATTTATTGATTTAAAACATGTTTTCCTCATTTTCAACCTTTAGAATCCCAATACATCGAGGCAACCCATATACATCGCGCCGCGGCAGTTATGGTTAGGTTAGGTTATTATATTGTAGAATGAACCTGTAATTTGTAAAAACATTCTACAATAGGCTATGCTAACCTAACCTAACCATAACTGCCGCGGCGCGATGTATATGGAAATATTTTGAGATTGCTGACACATAACGGAAAAGATCCGACATTAAATAGTGGTATACGTATAACGGAAAAGATCCAAACAAATTATTAAACTTTGGTTTGGTTATTGTCAAATCCATTCAATTAACTATTGTACCTATTTAAGATATCACTCATAAAATCATTTAACTGACAAAACTGATGATTACAATTAGGTTAAGATGTTAATATTTTGGCTAGTATTGTGTTTTGATTACAATCGAGAAAGTACGTCATGTGACATTTGTTACTGCTGGAGGATCCATGTCAGGTGACATGTTGCTCTTGTCAAGGACACTTGGCATTTTTTTGCTGTAGCTCCTTCCTCTCTTTGTAAACCTAAATAAATATAGGTGCCTTTTATTTTATCTCATTATTGGTATCATGGGATCACAACCAGTACTACCCGATGAAGCCCGTGGAGTAAGCTACCATTTCACATTGAGTGATGATAAGAAAACAGTAGGCCTACACCATACTGAACACAATTTTCTTGGCTACAATCTATCAGTGAAAACAGTTAAACAATCTTTTAAAGGTAGACCTATGTATTTGGATCCAATACTCTTTTACACCTTATTATATGTACTGGGATACTTCATTTAAATAAATTCATTTTATATCTATAAAAATGTTCTAAAAAATGTTGTTCATGGTTAGCAAATTTAATCTTACAGAAAATATTCTTTATTTTTTAAACATTAAAAATCCATATATAAATGTACTGTAAAATGATTGTAACCATTTTTGGAAAAACATCCATACTTCCTGAGAATTGTATTACGTAAAATCAACACTAAACACTAATATAGCACAGACCACGTCATACTACATGAATCCTCACCCAGAGGTTAACAAGTTATACATTGTAGACTAGGTTAATTTGTAAAAGGAATGAAATCTTCAGCAGGTACAGAGAACTAATGTTAGTGCTAGCACGTTTAATAGGAAAATTACTATTATTATTATTATTATTATTATTATTATTATTGTTTGAAACAGCTAACACTGAAAGGGCTAAAAGTAAATTAATGGTAAGTTATTGTAGGGCATTAACATCACATTGCAGACTAGGAGTTATCGTCGGAGGGAGGGGGCTCTACCTGGCAGTGGTACGTTGGTTAAACTCTTGTTCTGGTTGGCAGAACACTACGTACCTGGCGGGTAGAACAAGCGCCTCCAGTTCTGTGGTCAAGTGGCGCCTGATCATGTGGCGTGACGGAGGAATACCTAGTGCTGTTGCCATTGTGTCACCGCTCAGGGATGGCTCCAGTACCACAAGTGCTCCATGAACGCCACTGTCTGAAATATGTTATGAATTTAAATACGCTTTCAAGTTATATTCATTGTTTCCAGGAATACAAATTTAGTGTGAATTGCCAAAATAAGAGTTAACATAAATTAAAGTGTAAAAGAGTAAAGTATCCATAATACATTCTTAATGACTTCATGATTTAAATAATGTTATAATCAAACAAACACTTTTCAGTGCTTTTTGCCAGTTATTGCATCATCAGTAATATTAGAAAATTGAGAATGATTAGAAAATTACTCTAACTAAGAAAAATGTGCTTATTTTTTATTTAAAAACCGTAGAGTTAGAAGAATGAGTTAAATTACTAAACCATCTCAATCCCACCAAGGAGTTAAAGAAGAAATCTTTTAAAGTAAATTATCTCTTGCATTAAATAACATTTGCTCTAACAGAATAATAATCTCCTCACCCATCAATTTTATTGGACAAATTCATTTGTTTACTCGAATGCTTTTAAATGATGTAGTCTCTCGAATAAACAGTTTCTCTTCCAGAATTTAAAACTCTGAAAAATAATTTTGTAATTAATTACAATTTCACTATCAAGAAGCCAAAAAGACATTTTTAAACTATCTTTTTACTAAATACCTATATAATTTGCTAAGGAATAGTGATGAGTATTTTTGTGTGTCACCCCAATTACAAATGAATTGCTGTTAGTCTTAAAGCAACAATTTTTAAACACATAGTTAATAATGAAGATAACATTTAAACCAGAAGGCCTCTATGCCTCAGAATGCCTTACGCTAAACACAGCCAGACAAATGGAAGAGATAGAAAAAAAGGAGATAAAAATTATATGGAAAATCCTGGGACCAAAATATGAAGATGGAAAATGGAAACTGAGAAGCAACAAAGAGATCTACAAAAAAACAGAAAAAATAACAGACACAATAAGAAGAAGAAGAGTAACCTTCTACGGACATATTAAAAGAATGGACGAAGGAAGATTGACGAAGAGAATATTCAACTACTTCGATAGAAACCTCAAAACACAGATGACATGGATCAAGGAGGTCAGGAAAGACATGGAAGAAATGGAAATAGATGAAGAAGAGGTGGAGAGAAGAGAAGAATTCAGAAAGAAGATCAGAGGATTCCAGGGTTTTCAAGAAAAGGCAAAAAAGAAAACAGGAGCAAAATGGACGGAAGAGAGAAAGAAACAGCATGGAGAAAGAATGAAAGAGTACTGGAAGGAAAGAAAGAAGAGAGAAAATCAATCATGAGAAGTTATTTCACGTGGTCCATAGTAGGCCAAAATCGAAGGAAGAAGAAGAAGATAACATTTAGTAAGACAATGCTCAATGTCATTTTACTCATCAGATGTTGAGGATCTATTTGGATTTTAAAACCATAATGCTGAATAGTTCCACAGTAAAATTTGAACTTTTAGCAACACAATGAAAAATGACTCAACTCTTTGTTTAATATATTAAGATGAGTACAAGTCTGAACTGTTTCTTGTACAAAAATGTTATAGCATGGATTTCTAATAAATTTTTGTTAAGCTGTTTTTTCTAATATAGTTTAGCAATTTTTTTTACAATAGTTTTGTCACTACCTGATACTATATAACACTTATTTTATATGCAATTTATAAATACATATTAACAAATATTGGACCAGTTTTTTATCAGCTTACCTTTGAGATTATCAGCATATTCCCCAAGGTCAATATTTCTTGCCCACCGAATAAACCTTTGATTGGTCCAGACTAGAGGATCAGCATCAATAGTTTCACACTGGTGCCTTCGAACTGCAAGAGCCTATTAAAAAATAAAAAGTTTACAGTAGGTACTTCAATAAATTATATTTATTTGAAATTATACATTTACGAGGGTCGTCCAGAAAGTAAAGAACGTTTTGGTGTAGGTCAATAAAAACAAAAGATACGAGGATGAACATTTATTTACAACTATTTATAACCTTACTCTATTATTCAATAAAATCACCGGAACCGTCAAGGCACTTGTTGTAGCGTGACACTAATTTTTGAATACCGACGTTATATTCTTCTGCCGCTAAGGAATGAAGCCACGTTTTTACTCCTTCTTTGAGATCATCGTCGTCCAAAAAGTTTTTCCCGCTTCAAAACACTTTCAACTTTGGAAACAAGTGATAGTCACTCGGAGCCAGATCCGGACTATACGGAGGATGTCTAAAGATTTGCCATTTGAAAGATTGAAGTTCTGCTTGGGTTCATGCACTGCAATGAGGCCGAGCATTGTCGTGGATCAGCACCACCTTCGACGACAGCATTCCGCATCGTTTGTTTTGAATAGCGCGGCGAAGCCGATGCAAGGTCTCGATGTAGGCCGCTGAGTTGATTGTTTCTCCTCTCGGCATGAACTCCACATGGATTAGGCCTTTCCTGTCCCAAAAAACGGTTGCCATCACTTTCCTGGTGTTCAAATTTGGCTTTTCTTTCCGGTTTTTTTCGGCGAATTCGAGTGATGCCATTCCATTGACTGGAGCTTTGTTTCCGGAGTTCGATATGAAACCCAAGTTTCGTCACCCGTTACGATGCGGTCAAGAAACGCATCACCATCTTCGTCATACTGAGTCAAAAACTCAAGAGCTGCTCCCATCCGTTTTGTCTTGTGGATATCAGTAAGCATCTTAGGCACCCAACGAGCACACATCTTTCGATAACCAAGACGCTCCATCACTATTTCGTGCAAAAGCGACCTTGAAATTTGTGGAAAAAATGCCAGTAGACCGCTCAAAGTGAAACGCCGGTTTTCTTGAATTTTTTCGTCAACTTTCGCTGTCAACTCGTCAGTAACGAGTGACGGCCTTCCACTTCGTTCCTCGTCGTGCACACTAGTTCTGCCTTCATTAAATTGAATGCACCATTTTCTCACCGATGACTCGTTCATCGCATTGTCACCGTACACTGCCTTAATTTGCCTATAAATTTCTATGGGTCGAACATGCTTCGCATTCAGAAACCGAATCACACTACGGACTTCACACTTGGCGGGATTTTCAATTGGCGCTGCCATTTTGAACTTCCACAAGAGACGCAAACATGACCTCACGGTACCGCTACACATCTCAAACTGAAGCGGAAGGTTTGGACTAAAGAATAAGCCCACTCCCGCGGTGGTGGGGGAACTGCGCCGTCCGTGATGCGCAATCGTTCTTTACTTTCTGGACGACCCTCGTACTTAGCAAATAACGTTACCTACTACCATTAATAACTGAAACTAATCTCTCTAGTTAGCGATGCTAACACATTTTATTTTTTCTATACTGCATTACCTAAATTGACACTATTTCCACCACCTTTTTGGATATTTCCTATTTTTTAATTTTACATGATTTTCCAATCCCCATTATTTACTGACAAATAAAACAGCATTCTGTAACCCATTGTAGGGCCTATAATAGAATTACTGATAGTTATGTCTTCAAGTGATTAAAAAAATTGTGATTATAATAATAATAATAGTCTAATAAAAATTACTTATTTTAAACATTATTGTAAACATAACACATATCACTATGTGGCATTGTAAGCTACATTATAATGATCGGTAACTTACTAATTGTTATATGTTACTTATGTACATTACATTCCAAAACCTTCACAATTTTAATATAAAAATAATCAATCTTTACCTGCCGATCATACTTCATCATTCGCAGTAGGTGAATTCCATGAACTATGGAAGCTTGGTGGAACTTCCTTGTAACTCCCAGGAACTTCTCTAGCTCTTTCTTACTTAAGTGGTCCAACATCCGAGCATCCACCATGTTGGTTGCAAAGTTTTCAGAGTACTGAACAATTAATGTTAATTACTCAACAAAATTTCATATTTTCAATTCAACATTCCATTTACATTACATTTCTCTTGTACCTAGTATGGCTTGATCAATTCCTGAATTGCCAATTTTTAAATATAATTTATATAATCACTATTGAAAGAAAAAGAGCATTAAGTTGGCTTTTTCAATTTGATAATGCAACCACTCAACGATGAAGTATATGAACATATCTTGCTAGGTATGTGTAATTCATTAGGTTCTATCCCACTGAATAATTGTACTGAAATTATATCTAGTTCAATATTATCATGCCATGAGTAATCAAGAAATATTAGACTAATTAAAAAAAGAATTAAGGTAATAGAAGAAGAACGCTATGGTAATTCCAATTTTTAAGAAAGGTATAAGGGAGGCTTGTAATAATTACAGGCCAATATCTCTACTATCTTCCTTTGCAAAGATTATTGAAAGGATTATGAAACAGAAATTAGCTGACTTCCTGGAAAAGAATAACATACTCAGTCCGAATCAATTTGGATTTAGAGGGGGTATTAATACGGAAGCAGCACTAGTAGAATTTATGGATAGATTATCGAAAGGTGTAAATGACGGAAAAAAGGTTAGTGGACTATTTCTAGATATAACAAAGGCTTTCGACACAGTGAACCATAGTATTTTGCTAGAAAAATTATATAATTGTGGGGTTAGGGGCATAGTACACAATTGGTTTAAAAGTTATTTAGAGAGGAGGATGCAATGTGTTAAAGTCAATGGAGTAGTAAGTGGAATGGGGGAAATTAAACATGGTGTGCCTCAGGGGTCGGTATTAGGGGCTACTTTATTTTTAATATATATTAATGATTTGTGCAATGCTAAGTTAAATGCTAGTATAACTTCTTTCGCCGATGATACCGCGTTGTCCTATTCTGAAGATTCTTGGAATTTAATTGCTACTAAGATGAACCAGGATTTACTTTCAATTCAATGGTGGTTTTGTAAAAACGATATGGCCTTAAGCCCTGAAAAGACAAAATTTATCAATTTTTCTCTTAAAAAGGCTTATAAGCAGGAAAATAAAATTGTCTTAAAATGAATCAATTGTATAAATAGTGGTGGAGAATGTAATGATGATTGCTGTGAATTAAAGAATGTACCTAATGTAAAATATTTAGGAATTATATTAGATGAAAAGATAAATTGGAAAGATCACATAACAAATATCAAAAATAAAATAAATAATACAATCAGACTCTTTTATTACATTCGAAGTATGTGTAGTGACAGTTTATTGAGATCATTGTATATTTCATTAGTTCATAGCAGATTAGAATACGGGGTTGTATGTTGGGGAGGTACATATTTCTCTAACCTAAAACCTATAATCACAGTTCAGAAACATTTTATGAGAATAATAACAAAAAGTAATCGCTTCGAACATTCATTTCCAATTTTTTGTTCGTTGAAAATTCTTCCAGTACGATATATTTATGTATATAAGGTGCTAAAAATATTTTTCTTAAGAAGTAGAAATTGTAGGGAAAATAATGAGTATACAACCAAGCTGCGTAGTAATAGAAATGTGTCCGTACCGAAGCCAACCAATTCATATTTTACAAAATCATTTAATTTCTTAGCACCTACATTATTTAATAAATTACCAAACAACATGAAAGATATAATTAATATACATGTATTTCTAAAAGAAGCTGTGGCTATTCACCATTCAGAATATTGAAGAATTTTTGTTTTATATATGTATTTAATTGTATTAAGTTTTGCCTTGTTACTCAATATTATTATAAATCTCACTTGTTTTATTTTGTATGATAAATGCTCTCAAAAAAATGTTAATTTGTTTTTTGAAATTTTATTGTAATGTACAATTTATTATAATTTTAGTAGTTTGGAAGATTAATATTCAATACTGATGTATGTATGTGTGTGTATATATATATATATATATATATATATATATATATATATATATTGATTATACTCAATAAATATAAGAATAGTTATATTATATTATATAGTACTTGCAGATGCCATTTGAAAAATATTTCAATTGTCGAATTTTAAAAAAGCGTCCAAACAGGCAAAGCCTTGGAGGAATTGAATATTTCTCACTTTACCAACGAAATAATGTAGTAAGTGTATGTATATGTATATATTTGGGAAATAAATTTCTTTCTTTCTTTCTTATTAGAAATGTTAATAGTTTGTATTGTTGTTCCACTGAATACGGTAAACAAAAGCCTGCAATGTCTTTAATACCTGACTAATAATGATTGCTTCTTTTTAATCAGCATTACACCAATCTTATTTACTGCCAATCAACACTAATCCATACCTAAAAATTGATAAAATTAAGTATTTGCTAATTTAAGTAATTGTACTGAAGTAATATATTTCAAAGCATCAAAGACGTTTGTTCAATACTTAATCATCAATATAAGGGTGTAATGATTTTGAATTTGAGTTTATCTCCTCTGAAGTTTTCCTTTGAATAATTAAATTCATATTTTCTTAGTTTAATAAAATCACATTTCAACAATAATATCTTGTTAATATCAAATAATATAATAGCTAGCATAATTATAAGGTAGTTTGTGGAAGCTACTTAGATAGTATTCTATTCTTATAGAGTAATGTAGATACTATGTTTAGCCAATCGTTAATACTACTCAGAAATAAAATTAGGTATAATACAAACTATCAAGATAGTAAATCTACCAAGATTTTCTTTGAATCGTTTACTATTAAATTAAACTACAAAGCTAATGAACAGATGATGCGTAGTTCAATTTATGCTTGCAATATCCTATTTATTAGCAAAAGCAATAATTACAATTAAGATGTTTCAGGGTTTGTCATTTGGTAATATTCATTATAAAAAGAATAGAGGCTTTTATGAATAAAAATGTGTGCCAATTTAATCAATAAAAGAAAGAACAAAATTGATAATATTTCTAAATTAAGGAAACCTCTTGAGGTCAGCGCTGCTAGTGGACAGAGATCAGGTGGAAATTTCTTGGCATAAGGCATTTCCATTGTAGGATCGGATGTCCCCGGCGACCGTCATCCCTCCTATGTGGTATTTATTTCTCTTAAGGTATTAAGGTTTGGTTAGTAATCAATTTTCTATCCTTCACTTATTGGCTCATTCATTACGGTAATTATCAACATTTGTCATACATTTTTTAAAGTGTAAAACTGGAGTCAATCAAGAATTACCATACCAGATTTTTTAAGTAATTTTAATTCAACAAAAACATTGTATTAATTTTTCTAATAAAATATAGGTAAATGAGCACAACAGTATTCGAGTACTCAGATAATGTAAATGAACTGAGAGTGTAAAGATATTTTGATAAAACAGAGGACACTGCACTGAACCATCTTCTTTGGATGGACCTAACCTAACTTGCCCTGCGCTGCACCAACCTATTGAACACCCAGCTATAGAACAATTTTTAACACGGTAAAACTGTTTCATTTGAATATTTTCAGAATGACAGTAAAAAGAACTTGAATTAATATAAAAACTTTAAACATTTATTCTGTGTCATTTGTATTATCAGTAAATTATTATGAGTTTTAAATTCAATAACTATTTTCAAGTTAGGTTACACAGAGTAATAGCCAGTTGAACATTAGAAGGTAATGTTGCATTGTCTGTAATTACTTTCAAATTTAAATAACTATGTACCTGAGCAAGTCCTAGATCTGGAAGCCATTCACTAGACACCCAGGTGTGACCAAGTTGAGCAATACAAGGGTATCGAACGAGTGTTGGGTGTCTGTGTTCCTCAATAGCAAGTCGCAACTTCTTCCGGTGCATCGGATGAGTAATGCCCAATCCACATTCCAGTTCCAAGTCCGTCAACTCAAGCAGAACCTACAAGCATTATTTGAGATATAATTAATTGTTTATTCTGACCAACAATTTATCTGATTAACTATTTACATATCTTTTAAGGAATAGAAAAATGTTAAGTCAATACTTCCACCTTGTAATTACAGTCATTTAATTACAGTCATTTAATTACTTATGTAGTCGTACAAATAATTTATGTTTAGCCCTACATATTTGGTCAAGGCAAAAGTATGCTTTGAACATTTTAATAAAGAAAAAGATCTGGTCTGTATCATGACAAAATTATAACAACGGTTTTAGCAGCTAATAAACTATAGATATCAAAGCATTTGCTTAGGGGGTTCAAATGACCATTTACAGAAACTGTATTAATTGATTACATTTACAAATGATATAATTTTAGACACAATTATAAAAATTTTATTATATAGTTAAGAGTCTTGGGGGACATTGAAATATAATAGTACCTGTACTTTATATTTTATCATACTCTAATTTCATAAGGTTCTAAGATATTTATTGGACATAAAATAGAATATTCTAAATACTGTAACATGCTCTGATTACTTTACATGTATATTAACCCAACATGATAGTTGTTTGACGAATTATCTGTTTGCAGTGTTCTATGTAATACATATGGAACACTGCATATGTATTACGTATTCCTCTCCTATTATGGACTGAAATCGACTTGTCCAGTTAGTTATAACTGGAACTGAATTTCCACTTTGCACCGGCTGACCTACCCCTACCACTCCCACTGGTGGCAACACTTGCTGAATATTTCCTTATGTCTACCTTGGCTACTGGATACGTTTGAGAATATGTGCCCTAATACAGTTGTTACATATTTTATAAGTGTAGTTTATGTTTAACATGTTCACTGCGGAAAGCGCACAAGTGTGCCTTAGCGTACATCACACAGTTTACGGCGGACACGCTTGTGCGTTTTGTTCAAACATTTGTTTGGTGCAAACATGTAATATGGCTACCGATACTAAGAGGTCCCAATCATAGAACTGATGCAAAGATTCGGACTATCTTCATTGGAATCATGGAGAATGGTGTCAGATCTAATTTTCCTATACAAGCTGATCAACGGACAACTCAATTGCTTGAATTACATGATCCAAGAGGAACAAGACTGTCCAATACTTTTGCGAAAAGAAGTTAATCTACCAAATACGCTTAACACAGCTGCATCCTGCAACTCCTGAGAGAAGGCAACAACCTAGATCCGGAAATCCACATATTTGATAGAACTATACAAATCTTCAAAAAAGAAGTGTTGAAATTCATACAAAGCCATTTATAAGATTTCTCTATAAATAATAATGTTGATATGATCACTTTAATATTGCACTTTAATGTGTGACATGTATTTTTGTTATATTATTTATATATATCATTAATGTTGTAATTTTAGAACTAAATCAAAACTATAATTAGTTGTTAACTAATGATGTAACCAATGTTGTCTATTTGTTTGTAAAAAGGGGAAACCGTTAGTATGAATAAATTAAATGAAAAAGTGAGGTTCTGAAGCTCAGCGGTGCAACCCATCCTCGTACTATCAAAATATTGCGCTGGACCCATCTAGGGTAGGTGCGAAGGCACCGGACTCAGGACGTCACAGAAAAAAAAAAAAAAAACACAAGTTGAATGGAAAAAATATTGTTTATTACATGAAAATTAAAAAAAATGTAATTCAAAAGTATTAAAAAATATATATTAAGTTACAAATAAAAAAAATTTAAACATTGACGGAAAAAATGGACTGTTGACCGTTTGTGAAAAGTTATGATATTTATAAAATGTTACAGAAAATTTATAAATATATGTTGGCCTTGAGGTAATAGAAACAACTAAAAAAAGCAACAACAAGATTATCAAATATTAACAGTGCAAAAGTATTGAGAAAATGTAAATCAAAATGATTAGGCCTAAAACCTTTTTATAAACATATATATATATATATATATATATATATATATATATATATATATATATATATATATATATATATATATATATATATATATATATATATATATAGAGCTCTGAAAAATGTATAACAATAATAAATAAATAATAACAATGAACAATTACAAGAATAATTATATAACAGAATACATGAAGGAATAAACTTCAACTAGAAAACAATAACTACAGATACAAAATTTTTTAAATGGCAGCTGAACTTACAGGGCCTCGGGGTAACAAAAACAATTTGGAAGGTTAAAGTATTCATAAAAATCTCTTGCACAGTAAACTCACTTGCCTCAAACAATCTATAATACATTATATATTATTTACCCTCTTTTTCTAAAAAGTCAGGTAATTCTACCTTAAACTAGGAAGCACTATTTCTGTTATTTGTATGCTAAAATGTTAAGGCTTCTATATTTAATAACATATAATTGTTGTGTTATACAACATTTAAATGTGTAACCATATGTTATGTTTATTTGTTATGTGTATTTTTATATGTTATATTGGTTAGTTAAATAGACGAATCTCATAACTTAATATTTTTATAAAATATAAAATAAAATTAGTCTATTGTATTATATTGGTTATAACATGTGCAAGTTACTGTGTAAGGTATGTTTTAAAAGCTCAGGCTTTTTCGATCACCGAGTCTTGTAGTTCTTGTACTCCTTGTCTACCGTACTTGTGGGGAAAACGCGGGGCGGCTTGTGCGTTATCGGGAGTATGGTATTGTTAAATCAGAGGCCATCTGGTAATTTAGAAGATTAATTCGCCGCTGTTTCCCACACAACTTAGAAGCGTGTGGGTTTAGTCGACGAGTTTGGTGCATGAGTGCTATTTGTCGGGTCCCCTATAAATCACATCCAGCTTTGATTAGCTCTAAATTAATTAATCGAAAAAAGGTTAATATATTGAGAATTATTGCAAACAATTTGGCTGGCTGCGATCCCCTCGTACCCTCAAATTATCCAATTCTACATAAAAGGCTTAGCAAACTGGCAACTACCAAGTGGTTCCACTTCCCCCCCTTCTGATAATTTAGTCTAACTGAAACATCTTAAATGATTGCTAATAAATTAAATTAGATGCTACTCATCCTGTTGAGGTCCTCAAGGGTGATGGCGAGACATTCAGGCTGTCCGGCTGATCGTTGTTGCACAACTGCAATCTCTCGCGTCAACCTGCCTTCCATAAGTTTTGCACATGTACGAGGGATATTTTTAGTCCTCGCCATGTGCGACGTTATCCGCCACATACTCCATATTAAGGGGATGGCTCTGAACTAATTTGATGAATTTTTTGACATTAGAAGAATTGAACTTATACAAACTCATTTTCTACACAATTAATTAAAAACTGTAAATTTGCTATACTTGAGTAATTACGAGACCAGGCCCACTTTAGGCCAATAATAAGGAGGATGTCCATCAACTGGAGAAACACCATTAATGCTAGATGGTGAAACCACTACCACTGTACATGTATGGGCGGGCAGGTGGGTCAAAACCACTGTACGTGTATGGGCGGGCAGGTGGGTCAAAACCACTGTTTTTTTTGTAAAAATCATAAAAAATACAAAATATGCTCCAAATATCAAATTTATCATTTTGTTTTGATGGTGATTTCACATACTACCATCAAAACTTAAAAAAAAAAAAATAATAATAATAATAGTAAATAATTATTGTCTAGAAATGATTGACATTTTTTTTTTTTTAATTTTGTACGTTAATTATAACTTATAACCCTCCTTAGGAGCACTAAAAAATGTTTGTAAATAATTCCAACCTAGCCAAATTGTTTATTATTTTGTGCACTATAATAATATATTGTTACATTTTAATGAAAAAAATGTGTAAAGTTACAGTATGATCATTGTAGGTAATCAAATAGTACATGTAAAAACTTCCCAAAAATTACCATTCAATAGACAAGAAAAAGTTGTTTAGGAAAAATAGTCATATTGTACCCACATACAAAGTTTAATATTTTTAGTTTGTTGAGGAAAATAACAATTTTACCACGGAAACGAAACATTCTGTGAAAAATTACATAATAATCCATAAATAAGGGATATGTATAATTTGTCCTACATGTACATTATTAGAACAATCTATTAGCTACAAAAAATGTAAATTATATGAATATATTCCAAAAAATATAACATTTATAACACTAAAAGTCAGTGTGCGCAAATTGTGTAAAAGGCTCTTGAAAAATTGTGCATATTGTAATCATAGTAACAAATATTAAAATTTTTTTAGGATTTTTTTTCTGAGAACAAAAACTGATAAAACAGATATTTCTGAATAGAAATATAAAAAAGTAATTATATTCGTGACAAAAATAAAGTTTTGACGTAGGATAATAACATACTACGTTATAATGTTGTTGATAAATAAAAAAAAGCGTCATTTTGAGCGAACACAAATAATGCATATTATATTTTTTAGAAGACCTTAGATTATTATGAGAATGCTAAACTAATAACCATATTTTTACATGTCTTATTTGATCAAATTGGATAAAAAAATAAATATTTAGGCTAGTACCTACATAAATATATATACTTGGTTATAGAATTAAAATACACTAAAAAATGAAATATTTTACTCACTCCTAGTTCTCCAGCCTGTTCTTAGCCCTATATTGCATTATTTGTATGTAGGATTGTTATTATTATGATTTTGAAGTACTAGTACTAGTGCTTTTATATAAATATAATGAAATGTTGATTAGTGGTAGGACTTGTTGAACAATGCCTAAAACTAATTTCCTTTTATGCACTGTCACTTTCACTAAAATATATGAACTACACTACACTATTCAATACACTTTCATTTCATTACAATTCACTACACTTATTATGCTAAATACGAGCGGTCGAGAGAGCGTTGTGTATAAACAAAGATGTCTAAACGTATACTGACGGCCGCTCTTCTACATTATCGTTGTCGTCACATGACCATTACCAACGTACAGCACCAAATTTCCTTGAGACGGTACCAACCAAGGCAAGAACTTTCTGGCTTTCTACCCAATTTTTTATTTGTTAAATCGCAGTAAATTATTTATTTATCACAACTTTTTACAACAGCACGTAACCGCCAATACTGGCTTTTGAAAGAACACACAAACAAGGGTATACAAACACATTTTTGGTAAAACAAACAAAGCACCTACAACATTGCAATTTGTTTTGTTGGCTAGAGTATTTCATTCACTGCAGACTGACAGTTGATACACTTGATTCCGACTATTGGTTATTGTACAGTTTTGCAACAAACATCGGTCATTTTTCCCACTCCCGACCCCCCGCCAGGCGGGAATTGAGCGGGGAATTTCAAGTTGCATGTTTTAATTTTATTCCTACGTTTATAAAATTGTATACAAAAATTATTAAAAACATGAAATGTACAGAACAGAACATTCTGCCTCGATCGGTACCATGTTTGTCACACTTGCTTGATGATAAACATATATTTTAAAAAAGAGTATGCGACGTGCCTACTTCCGCGATAGTATATAAGCTTGACAATAGCACACGAAGCGCCAATTGATTCACGTTCTAGGGTTAAGACTGTCTCAGAGACATTTTCCTTCATTTGTGCTGACAACAGAAAAGAAAGCAGCACCTTGCAGGTAGTGCCATGTTTGTAAAAGCACATCAAGCTGAGAAACATGCTATATGTGCATTGACTATGAAGTAACTCTGTGCTTTGCTTTCGAGACTACCAGTCACTCAAAAACTACTAAAAAGAGTTTAAATTGTTGTATATAGTGTATTCATAAGTGTGCAAAAAACGTCCTTGGACTAATTTAACGTGCAATTGTAAGTAACAATTATTTTTATTTTTCTAATTTTTTTATTAATCCATTTACACCAGTAGAATTTTTTAACGTAATATACAAACGTTGTTAAAGAACAATGGTCTAAACCCATTCAGCAAATTTTTAATGGACTTACTGGGATTTGAACCCGTGACTACTGCATGTGAAGCAAAAGTGCTAACAGCTTAGCTATCAAGAGGCGTAGTTTTTATTTTATTTTATTATTTTTATTAACATACCTTTATTCTTTTTTCACTTTAAATTAGAACTATGGGGGTATTGTTTTAAATTTAATAAGAGCTATCATAAAATAGATCAAATATGTTTTAACTTTTATAAAAAGCACTATAAGCAATCGTATCATATGGAAACAGTAATAAAATCATCAATGAGACTTTTAAAAAAAATAAAATTTTGCTTAATCTATAAAAAACTATATCTTGGGTAGTAGTTTCTTTTTATTTGTTTTCAATAAGCTGACTACCTTCCCAGACTTCACATTCTCCGCACATCGAGGGCCATATTGAGGCATGCCCAGGGCAATCTCCAGCCATGCCAACACTGTAGGAGCTCGCCACCGCTCCATCGGAACTGAAGCAGCTTCACGTAGTAACCGCAGCTTTTCTGCATAACCTTCCTCTGTTAATGGAGACCAACTGCGCCCATACACTTCACATGCAGAATCTGAATAGCAAACAAATAAACAATTTTCTGTAAATTATCAAGATCTAACGAGAATATATAACAAAAAAGTTACAGTTCCATACAAACAGTATTCCACTAGACATAAAGCAAAGTAAATACTGCATACTATATGCAATGTTCATAAATGTTGATTAATCTGTTTTTGTTTTTTTTAAATTAAACATTATTGATTGATTTATTTATTTATTCCATACTTGGGATTAACGATTAAAAATAATTAACGATTAAATTTAATCGTTACTTTTTCTATTAACTTTTTAACTTATTCGTTAGTTTTGGTCATGTTTAACTTCTAACTTTAACTAGTTGAAAATTTGGCTAACGGTTAAAGTAACTCAGTTAGTTTTTCAAATGTGATAAAAGGTGCTATTTGGTCCGAGGAATGTGGACTGGGGAGAAAGTATCTAAAATTCAGGTCATAGACCAATTGTTTTCCTCATCCCCCAATTGTCACTGACAAGCAAGATCACTGTTTTGAAGACGCACCCCCTCCCCTTTACTCACTTTGTATTGCCTTATAAACAAAAAAAGGCGGACCAAAAGGGGAAAACCATTGTTGTGGGATTGACTTGTGTCCCTGGGGTGATCATTTCAGTTGACTAGTTTTGCGTTTAGGGATAAAGTTGAGATAGTCATTTAGTTATCTTGTTTTAAATCAACGTGTTGGGCCTAAGCTTGTTTATCTTTCATAAACTCTAATACTGTAATTTTACCTGTTTACCCATCTATCTGTATAATTAATTAGGAAAATCAGTTGCATTTTGACGTTAATGCTGTCAATACTTTATTAATTGATCATTACATATCTAAATTGTCCTGTTCAAAAGTAGTCGGGAAAAACCATTTTAATGGTTAATCAAAGCAAAATTTTCTCAAACGTTTACTTTATTTTAAATTGGGCTTACTAGGTAAAATCAATCTAATAAATGATACCACGCAACAGAATAAACTATCTTCAAGATTGCAGAACATATTTCAAGTAACAACTGCTATATTTCGTTCTGTTTTAATTATTTTGCTATCGGCACCGTCGAAAAGAAAAGATAATGATAATACTATCTTTAATATTAATAATATTATCAATGGTAATTAGTTTTGTATTTTTTAATGATTTAGATAGTTTTCATAATTTTTAATAAACTTATTTTAGTAATAATAAAACATGCACTCAGAACGGCAAATTCTTAAACATCTAATAAACGTAATTGCTTATTGAAAATAGTATGAATAGATCTGCTTTCACTCACTTATAGAGTGAGTATATTTTGTTCAGTTTTTTTTTACCGCTAATCCCCATACTTTCTTATCAGTGACCCTTCCTTATCATCTCCAGCCTGATAAAAATCACCTGGAGTCAACATGTCATGATATTATTTGGCCTTTCTTATTATCTGCGCCAATTAAAAAAAATGTTTTGTTATTGTGAATTTCCTATAAGATAGTTATTGATTTTTTAACTTTAATTTCATAGACTTATGTCAGTTTATGTTAATAATTTTAGAAATAAAATTAAATATTTAATTTTTAAGATTTCGGACAGTTATATAGCAAAAATTATTGCAGAAATTGCTATAGTCTAATTAATAGTATTGTAGAATAACGTACAATAAAGAGGCCTATTTATCTAAGATATTATAAATAATAAAAGATAATACAGGTTAAGTATTTGTTTATGTATATTTTACTGTACCAAAACTAACTTTTAACTTTCAATTTCAGTTAGTTTTCTAATAATTTAACTTTAATCAGTTAGTTTCAATTTATTCTAACTTTTAACTTCAATTAGTTACTTTTTTAGAGTATTAATTTTAACTTTATTCAGTTTAAAAAAATCACTAACTTTCCCAAGTATGATTTATTCATAAGACGCCGATCGTCAAGATATGGGCGAATATGGATTTCGAATGAGTGTAGATGAGCGAATGTATTCATTGTTACAAACTAAGGCCGACTATTCCTTAGAAAGTGTCATTAATTAATAGCCCAATTACAAATGAACAGCTAAAAATAATCTAGTAGTTCAATATAGGAGACACCAATGAAATATAACTAAACAAAACATTATTTTGTTTTTTTTTTTATTCTTAAGACGCCGATCATCAAGATATGGGCAAATATGGATTTTAAATTAGTGTTATGAGTGTAGATGAGCAAATGTAGTAAATTTTAACTACCTAAGGTCAACTATACATTAGAGAGAGTAATTTTTAACTGACTGGGAATTACAATACATAGGTGGCAGCGAACACATTGTGGTAGCTGATGTGACCCAGGAAAGTATTCTCGAACATTTGCGTCATGCATTAGGTTTACCGTTTCTTTGTTATGAGTTACTTGGGCGCATATTCTAGGGAAGTTGATTCAAAATACTTAAATTAAATCAAACTAATGCCAATAGAGAGCAGAAGCTTATTGCAGCCAGATCCACAAGTAGTCATTGTTAAATAATGTATGACATTATAAAACATCAGCTGTTGCATAAACATTCTTTATTTGATCAGCTGAAATTATTTGGTGCATATATCATATTATGATTTACTGCACTAACATAAAATATTTGTCACGTTAATTGTAATATGTTTATGTTATTCGTTGCTCATAACAAGTATTTTTACCTTTTGTGTTGAATTGTTATATGAGTATTCATTGTAAATATTATTTTTATTATAAGTATTCATCGTATGTATTACAAAAAAAAAAAAAAGATGGCCCTGTCACAGGTCATCTTTGTCGGCGAGCGGCGACGCAAGGGCATGGCCTGAATTTGTCGCGACTATGACCTTGTCCTATGCATCCCGGACTGCTTCTGCTAGTACCAATCCTGACTAATTTCTTAAAGTAATTTTATTTGTTTATTTTTAAAAGTTATTTTCTAATAAGTACGTAATTCTAAAAATATAAAAAAATTGTAATAACTGTTATTAGAAGTAATATGTATATTTTAATTGTGTTTTTTTTAATTAAATAAATATTACTAAACAATAAATATGTAATCTAAATACACTTTTTTATGATTTTTAAGTAGTTTTATTCCAATTTTTGACAAAACATTTTAAATATAAAAAATTTACAACAAAAACTCACTTTCTGAGGCACAAGAGATATAGAATAACCCACTAATCAATGGGTTAACAGCCCAATGACATATGAACAGCCCATGGCTGTTAGCTGATCCATTTCAGTCGTTACCAATGGTAGTCAAGGTTCAGATGTTGTGTAAGAAAGAGAACTGAGTGTCAAACTTGTTAGTTAGCTGAAAATCAGACCAACACTACGTGGTTTGGATTCCTTTCCTTGCTGTATGTGTGTATGGGCGGGTGGGTGAGTTAATACCATTGTATGTTTGTATGGGTGGGTGGGTGGGTCAATACCATTGTATGTTTGTATGGGCGGGCGGGTGGGTGTTACTGTACGTGTTGATATACCTCAGTGCCAATACCTCAGTGCGCATATGGGCAGGTTAGGATAGCATATATCATTATGTTTGTGTTTTTTATGCGTAAAAGATGATGTTTGCCTCATGGTAAGTTTAGTTGATTACATTATTCGTATAGTTGTTCTTATAAGGATGTATAATGAGTACCTATAAATAAATGTGCAAACTTTGATAAGAAGTGATTATTATAATATATATGGGGTGAGTACATGTTGATAGTATTTTGCCTCAAATTATTACATTCAAACCAGTGTGATGGTTGTGGGATATAGAAAAGAGGCAATTTGAATTTATGTCAGTTCGTGTGATTAGATTGTCAACATTGTGGATATTTTATAACGGATGTCTTTATTTAATTTTGTAATAGATTGCTAAACTAGACAAATTACCTTTCCTTTGGTGTCAAAATAATAACTTTGTATTCATTTTCATATTGTAATGATCTATCTGTAAATTGTTGTAATCCACTATTGTTATTTAATAAAACTGTTATTTGAAAGCATATTTCATATTGATTTTGAAGTAAAGCTGTAGGTCCCATAGTAGCCCTGGTTATTGGGCTATTAATAAATAGTCCTTTCTAAGCTAAGTTGAACTCAGATAGTAACAATTACTACACTCATCATACTCATTCACCCCTCATATTCGCCCATATCTCTACGATCGGCGTCTTAGAGATGAATAATGAATAACTCTTGACTACAATATCTGGATAGTCCTTAGCTATTGTGAAACCAATGATTAAATATTTGTTAACTCAACTGACTACTTGATTTTTCTTCAAAAATACATTAAGAAATCTCTACTGTACTTTAATTTAAAAATTCTATGTGGTAGAGAGATCCACATACACAGTATACAAGTTTGACTGATTATCATTTTATCCTTCCTACTATAAGAAAAATAAAAAGAAAACAATAATTGTTTCTTGTTAATGAATAAAATATTTAATGCTAGCTGTGCTACCTGCATTAGCACATTCCCAGTGAGCTGGTCAGATTTGCAAGGATCGTGATGAACAGAAGTGACATGTATGGCTCATACTTTAGTTAGATAAAACAGCATTTACAAGCAAGACAAATTGTCTTTTATACCACATCGATGGCTTCATAATTAAATGTAGGTATACAGTCTGTGATCTTGGTTTATTTTTAATGGAGAAATTGATCTTCTACCAGCATTGATGTCTCTAAAATTATGAGGAACTTGGCTCTTATCATACAGATTGTCAAATTCGTTGTTAAAAAGGAGTCCTGTGTGACTCTTTATAGACTAGGGAGTCAGGAGTCATCATGAATACACTTCTGCTATTTGGAGTAGGGATCGGGGGCATTCTGATAACTGAATCCAGGCTGTCCAAAATAAATTCCTTTCATGGATTGACTGATTTTATGATTCCACTAAGTTTGATGGGCTGGACATTAATCGCCAACTACACCTTTTGACTCTCTCAGCCCAACATTATCTGTACAGTAACTCTCTCTTTACCGGCCATCTCCTCGAGAAAAATATCTGCTGTACTCACGATATTTACAAAACAATTAAGCACAAAGGCGCAAAACTTAAATAAAGTTAACTTACAACTATGTTTGCATGTGCGGTAAAGGTTTAAATGCCAAGGAAGCCCTAGAAAGATTGGTAAAAATAATATTTCTTCAGAGGAATGAAGCTGACAACAGTTAACACGTTGTGACAGGTATGTATGAATCATAGATACATTACAAACGTTACCGCCATCCATTTCCGGCTGATCATGACCAGATGAAGTAATGTCCCAGTTAAAAAGAAGTCACTATTTTGGAAAAAGGGACTGTTTAAAGCGATGGCCCGATGAAATGTGACTAGTAAAGAAAGAGTCTACTATGGTTCTTTCACAGAGTTCTGCATGACCACAGCATTGGTCTGAAAGTTCCAGATCATACATTTATACCTGTACCAGGGAGCAGATTGTTTGTGGTGCCTCAGAAAACTGTCTGTGACCCTGGATTGGATATCACTGGCTATCACTGTGGACAATGGATTAGCATCACCAGTGATTTAAGGAGGCAGGTCAAGATGAGCTTATAAAAATGACAAGGTAGAACCTCTGTTCATTCTCAGCTGTATTAAATGTTACGATTTTACACCTTTCGACTTCAGGAGTAATACTCTACAGCTTGAAAGGCTACAGTGTTGTAACTGGCTTTCTAATTACAGCACTGGCTGGATACCCCAATCTGGCTAGCGGATGGAATGAGTGTGTAGCAGACCAAATGAAAAAAAACATACATTTTCACATTGTTATCCTAAATAAAAAAAAAAACTGAGCTCAAAAACACTAAAAATCATGTTTTACCACTGTGTCTTCCTTCTCTTTGGCGCAGACATTTTTGGGGGTTTTTTGTGTTGCTATTGGACTATCCAACAAGCTATCTTAATGTCAATATTACACTATTGTAGTATATTTTTGTTGTTTGACATAAAAATATGTTTACTATAAAGTATAAATGATTTATTTACCATCTTGGCTATTGGGGCTGGGTACTTTCCGATGTCTACTGCGAGCAAAAACCCGACTGATGCTGCCCCAAGTGCCACCAACTCCACTGCGCCCACCGCTCCCTCGTCCTGGCTTGCCTCGACGCACAGGCTCTACCTCCATAGGCGGACTGCTCAGCTGTTCCACAGACCTGTTTCAAAAACACTTATATGTAAAATTTGCTAAGAATTTACAAATCATTATTTCCTTAGATCAATTTATAGGTACATTTATGTTTTATTGCTATTTTCAATTATTGATATATGTAGATTCTTTTAATAATAATAATTTATCGAAGGATTAACAAAATAACTGGTAAACACTGTAAACCTGACAAAATGTCAGCCCCAGATATACTGCGTTTGATAGTGATCTCAAAAACACAAAATGAAAATTTTTGTTTAGCTTTGTTTTGCTCGTATATTATGTTATATTGATATAAGAATTACTATAAAACTTTTATAATTTTAAATTATTTTATTAGTCTGTGGAATGTATTGATGAAAGTTTATTTTGACGATGAAATCAGCTGGCCTCAACTGACAAGCCTTTGTGTAAATAAGTAAATAAAGTGTAGTGTTTATGGAGTGCCCTTAGCTAAGGAGCTAAGGCACTGGCTTGCCATGCATCTGATCCGGGTTCAATTCCCGATAAGACCATTAACAGTGTTTGCCCTGCTGCTTACCTGGTTTGGAAGTCACATTAAGCCTTTCGTCCCCAGGTTAAGAGTTAAAGAGGGCTGAGGATTTCTTAGCCCTAACTGTGTCTGGTAAAATAGACGATTTTAACCTCTTAACTTTTTATTTTTGCTTGATATTTTGGTATTGTTTTGTGCGTAACATTGTCATTTGTGTAACTATACTTAGGTTAATAATAGCCTTGCTTGATTCATGTTATTTGCACAGGTACTGCTTTATAACACTAGAAATTATGACAGTCGGAGTACCCTTCCTGAAGTCATTCAATCAGAAATTGTGACTCTAGAAGGACTTCAATGTGTTGATGAACCAATAGCGCAATCGATGTTTACTATAGATCAGGATCAGAATCTATCTTTATTTACAAAATCATAAAGAAATGTAATGGCGTCAAATGATTACAAACAATCGATAGATTGACTGTTGAGATATGAAAGAATCGATATGTACTGGTTTTGTTGCCTTTGCTTTAAAATTTAGTATACACTGAATGTTTATCTTTGTTACTTGTTGATGCATCAGCTTTCGTCTGCTTACTACGCTGTGTTTAAAGGTTCCATTGTTGTTTATAGTATTGTTTTGGTACACAAACATTATAATTTGTATGTAAAATTAATAAAATATATACAGATAGTGTTTTATATACCTATTACACATTTTTTGTCAATTTTATACCATTTTGTGAGATTGAAAAAGTTTCTTTATATGAATTGTGTATATTCATGAATGTATAATAAACAATATTTGTTTTTAGTTATTCTATTCAAATTTTCAATACTTCCTTGTTTTTAACAATAGATGGTAAAATAGTTACTTCTGTTTTGTTCCGCCACCAATCCGCCACGCTCTTCATGAATCACCAGCCTCCCTCTAAATCTACCGTTGGTGGTTCAAACTCAAACTGTCACTTGATTTTTTAACTTTAACACACTTGAAAGAATTTGAACTTTTGTGTGTTAAGTGAAGCCCAAGAAAGTGCACTTGAAGATGAAGAACATCCTTCAAAACCGGTAGTGCTGTAATAATGCAAGATTGGTTGCGGAACAAAACAGATGTAACTATTTTACCATCTATTGTTAATTACAACCAATCAGGATAATACTGATAGCATAATAATAGATTCCTTCTTTTTATTATTTTTGTATCATACAATGTAAAATGTAAAAGTTTAATGTATAGTTGCAATTATCTTATTTATGTGTAAAAACATGTAGCTATACAAAATAAGCAAATTTCATGAAAAATACTGTTTTAGGTAAAGTATGATTATTATTTTTAAATTCAAATAAAACCCTTTCAAATTGTATATATAAATCAGCATTAACCCTAGAACACTAAGCCTTCGTAATACTTACAACGGCAGTTGGTAAAACAGGTTTGGCGCGGAAGCCCCGCCTCGAACTCCCCCCCCCTCCTCTCGTGACAGGTTCTGTCACTGGCCTTTGAATTCAGTCGTGGGTGAGCTGTCCTGTAGTACAGTTTGGTGTGTGTGCAGTGAACGGTGTTTTGTGATTTTTACGAAGGCTTATGATCCATAGTTATTTCTTATTCGTTAAACATACGAATGCTTAGTGTGTGCGTTAGTTTTTCTTGGGTTTTTTTTTTAACACCAAGACTATTATTTCGTAATTTATTATTTCTTCATAACTTTAATGTGTGTCTTAAACAAATGGCTCATAACAATAGATCTTTAGACTTGAACAGTATCAGCAAATTATTGCTTGAGGAAAACAATGAAGAACCTCTGCCGGATGATACGACTAGTGACGAGGAAGATATTATAGAAAAGGATGATGTTCAAGATACTGATAGTGCGGATGGAAATACAGACGACACTGATAAAGATCCTGACTGGATCCCAAATGATAAACATGTGTCAGAACTCGAACGTATGTGTAGAAAAAGGAAGAGAAGGCGTTACTTAGAAGTTTGTGATAGAGACATTACTGATTCATCGAGTCATAATCCGAATGATCCTCAACCTCTTAAAATAGAGACAGGTGTCTGTACTGCCTTATCTCCAGCCTACAAGAGTGGAGCCCCCTCTATTGACAGATTTACAGCCTGTAGAAGCGGAGTCACCAGCTTTGATAAATCTTCAGCCCATTTAGACAGCTCCAACTGCATTGCCTCTATTATCATGGAATTCATTTTATAAACAGCAAACTTCTCAGGGAGTTTCTGGTGAATGTAATTTACAACCTACAGAAGGTGTTGGAATCAATACCCCAGTTGAATATGAATATCGAATGAACGGTCCGAGTACAAGCTCTGCTAGAGTACTATCTAGAGGAAGATCTCGCACATGAGGAAGACCCACTACACGTAGCAGATCAACCACTTCCCGCTATAATCGCCATGGAAGACAAAACGCTTCTACTTGTTCAAATGAGTCAATGTCTACAGCTACTGTTGAGCCTCCTGTATCACTGGTACCTTCAGAGGCAGATCCGCTTATATTAGTCCCAAACATGCAAGTTATTCGTGGGAAGGACATGCACCTATGCTCCATGGAAGTTACTCCATGGAGCATAAGTGCACCTCAAAGACAGAACGTCCCGGCCAGAAATGTTGTGTATGTACGGCCAGGTTCCAAAAATAATGTGAGAAATGCAAATACACCTCGAAAATGCTCTGAGCTATTCTTCACTCCTGAAATGGTTTCAAAAATAGTCACGCATACTAATCAGCAAATTTTGCGTGTGCAGGAAAACTATGCTGAAAAATCTAGTACAACATCCGCCGTAAATGATGTGGAAATGTTTGCTTTCTTTGGTCTCCTACTCTTTTCTGCTAGAATGAAAAATAACCACTTATCAAGTAAGGATATGTTTGATCCAAAGCTGTGTGGGAGTCGGTATCGGGCTGTGATGAGCAAAGAACGATTTGATATTCTTTGTTTTACTCTTCGATTTAATGACAAGGAAATTCGTGCGGAAAGATATAAAACAGATCCTTTAGCTCCAATCAGAGAGTTGTGAGATTTGTTCAATGTAAACTGCAGAGTTAGCTACAAGCCTGGTCCCTACATTACAATCCATGAACAGCTATTAGCTTTCAGAGGGAAATGCAGATTTAGGATGTACATCCCTAACAAACCTGCAAAATATGGGTTAAAGCTAGTAATGGGATGTGACACAAGCACAAACTATATGTTCAACGCTATTCCGTATGTTGGCAAAAAAACCTTTACGGATAATTTACCAGTAGCAGAGTATTTCGTCAAGGAATAACAATACCCGTGCATGGAAGCAACTGCAACATAACCTGCGACAACTGGTTTACCAGTGTAAAGCTAGTGAACGATCTACTGAAGCCCCCATACAATTTGACTTACATTGGCACAATAAGATCCAACAAAAAGGAGCTGCCAAAAGAACTAAAAAATCATAAACTTAGACCAGTAGGAACATCGGTTTTCTGTTTTGGGAGTGAAAAGGCACTCGTATCATATAAGCTAAAATCGAACAAAGTAGTGCTTCTGATTTCCACTATGCACAAGAGCGCAGAGCTAAATCCAGAGACTAAAAAGCCAACCACTATCCATCCCTACAATAAGACATAAGGAACAGTGGATACATTGGATCAAATGTGCCAAAATGTTAGCTGCAGTCAAAAAACTCGTCGTTGGCCACTATGTATGTTTTACGGCATGCAAAACATCACATACAGTAAACTCCCGATTATCCGCGAGCGGGTTATCCGCGGTGCGGATTATCCATGTGTACTTCGGAAAGCGAGAAAGTAAGTACAGTATGTACCTTACAGTCCAGTATTTATCAAAAAAGGACTGAACTGACAAGTTGATTGAGTACAAAACGCATGCAGGCCTTCTCCGAACTCGCGTAGTAGGTTGGCGCGCAAACTATTTTTATCTCTGAGTCACCGTACTCGTCTGAGTCATCTGACACCAGTACTGTCAGTACAGAGTGAGTGTTGACGCTGACCGGTCAAAGTTTATTTCTCGTCTTTTATCGTGTTTAGTGATTGTGTTGCCTTGTTGAGCATTTTTCATTGCGGATTTAAAATGGCTGAAAAGCGAAAGAAGGTTGTGTTGACGATTGCTCAAAAACTGGAAATTATTTCCAAATTAGAAAACGGCGCTTCAAGGAAGCAGATGTGTTTAGATTATGGAATAGGGGAAACAACAGTGCGTGACATTTTAAAGAACAAAGAAAAATTGCTGAACTTTGCATCAATATCAAACAGTGCTTCCGGGATGAAAAAACGAAAAACTATGAAGAAGTCTACCTTTGATGAACTAGATACGGCTTTGGTGGAATGGTTAGCTCAGGTGCGAAGTGAGGGAACTCCCGTAAATGGTCCTATCATTTCGGCGAAGGCAAAGATTTTTTTTTATTTGTTAGGCATGGAAGGCCCATTTGATGCATCGGGTGGTTAACCCGTTTTAAGCAGCGTCATGGAATTCATGAGATTGGACTTCATGGTGAAAAACTTAGTGGTGACCAGCAAGCAGCGGATGATTTTCAACGGGAATTTGAAGAATTTGTTTCAAAAGAGAAGTTATCCTTTGAACAAATTTATAATGCAGACAAATCGGGACTCTTTTGGAAATGTCTTCCCACCCGAACGTTAGCATTTGAAAGTGAACGTCAAGCGCCTGGACACAAAAGTAGCAGGGAAAGGTACACCATCATGTCATGCAGTAACGTTACAGGTGAGCATAACTTAAACTTGCTGTCATTGGAAAGTCTAAAAAACCGAGATCGTTTAAAGGCACTAGAGCAGAAAATTTGCCCGTTGATTATTTTTACCAGAAAAAAGGATGGATGGACCAAACAATATTTAAACAATGGTTCGATAAGATCTTTGTTGTTGAAGTGCGAAAACACCTCAAAACAAAAAAATTGCCTGAAAAGGCTGTTCTGTTGATTGACAACGCACCCTCTCATCCGACTACAAGTGTGCTAAAATCTTCTGATGGACAATTTTGTGCAATGTTTCTCCCCCCTAACGTTACTGCACTAATACAACCTATGGACCAGGGAGTAATTGCGTCAATGAAGAGACAATACAGAACCAAACTGCTCATGAGCAAAATTGAAGAAGGTTGTGATCTCAAACAGTATTGGAAAGAATACACAATCTTAGACAGTATCTACGATATTGCATCTGCATGGGAATCGGTAAGAAAATCAACCCTCATTAAGTCATGGAGAAAAATCTTCCCTAAAGTTGAAGAACATGTCAACCAGAACGAAGAAAACAATGACAAGGGCGAGGAGGATTTGAACACCCCTACTGCAACACTGGCCGATTTACTAAAAACTGTTCCTGGTGGTGAGAACGTCCACGATGAGAACATTGAAGAGTGGTTGGAGTGTGACGCCGACGATCCTGGCTTTGAAAGATTGACGGATGAGGGAATCATTCAAAAAGCAATGGGAGAGATTGTGAGTGAAGAAGAGCGGCAAAGCGAGAGCGAAGAAAAAGATGCTAACGCACAGGCGCGGATGACTAACGAAGTGGCTTTACAACATGTCGACGGACTGCTCCATTATCTAGAGGAACAAGACGAAGACGCGCAGTTGGCTGAAAAACTTACGCTACGCAAAATTCAATCGCGGATTAAAAAAAGATGTTTCCAAAGGAAGAAACAGAAACAAGTGACCGATTTTTTTAAGAGGTTGTAATTTCTGTACTATTTATGTTTATTGTACTGTATATTGTATTTTACGTCTTATTGTATGTACTGTACAGTATACTGTATTAAATATATTGTTTTTATGTTAAAATAGTTTTTCTCTTTTGTTCTCTCTCAATTTCGGTATTTTTGCGGATTATCCGCGATTTTCGTTATCCGTGGTAGTCGCGCCACCCAATTCCGCGGATAATCGGGAGTTTACTGTATATAAATGCATATATTATATATTGCTTGAACACCTATTCAAGGAATGAGCATCCAATGAACAGGAGAAAGTTCAATGTTGAGCTCTGTGACCAGCTTGTCTTTCCTCACATGCGCAATCGACTGAGTAACCCGCATTTACAACGCAATCTTCGGTTGTTGATTTCTGATTTCCTAGGAATTCCTATCAATCCTGAAAGACCATCGCTTCCTGGAGCGAGGAAAACATGTTTCTATTGCCCGTCAATCAAAAGGAGAATGAAAACTACATACTGTAACTACTACCACCAGCCTATATGTGCGGAACATAAAGCAACATACTGGGTCCAGTGCGATGACGAGAAATGAGAACAGAAAGCAACATGCTGTGTCCAGTGTGATGACGAAAAGTGAGAACATATCCTAAGACACTTTCGTTGATTATTTTCATAAAATATAATAAGTAACTCATTTGCCATGGTTACAAGAATAACTGTATTTCACATTTGTTACACTTATGCATTATTACCCATTTATTAGATGTTAGACATTTAACTTTGCGCCAGAAATAGAAAACTGAAAAATGTCATCCTATTCTATTTAAAATGATGTTTTCAAATATGTTTTGTACAACATAAAATTCTTAGTTGTAAAAATACAATTTTTCTAATATATATATATATTTTTTAATTTCTTTTAACCCTTACATTTTTTGCTTATTTGTATTGAAAGCCTTCTACAGGAAGGCCCTACCATAAAATCTAATATTTTATTTATGCAACACTACTTAGAAATAATAAAAATAAAATTTCTTAAATATTGGGGTTGTTCTTCTAAGTCTTTCATTTAATAAAGTAGAATACCAAACAATATTGTAGTATTCTCTAACTCTACGCATTACTATGATAAGAATTATAAATAGCACTTCAAGAAGAATATTATATACAAAGATAAGAAAACTATTTACATATATCCTTGCAGTACTGTAAAAACTAAATGTCACTGCAGGCAAAATGGCACAAGGTTTCTAGAGTTAGATTTGAATAATATTTAAAAAACATTTTTTTTTTAACTTCACTTACCAGGTCACATGGGCCTATTGGCCTATACGTGTACTTTATTCAATGAGTGAAGTTCCTACCCTTTGCTCATTAGGGATTCGAATCTTGGACTTTGCCCTCCGCAGTCCAAAGCCTTAGCCACTGAGCCACCACGCCACATATACTTATTACCAGTCTAATGCCAGAAATAAAAATATGTTTCAATTCGGCTGTATTATGTTGCTTGTTATTTACACATCACTTGTATTCAAAATCAACGTTACCGCAAGGTTTATTTTATTTGTTCATAAGACGCCGATCGTCAAGATATGGGCAAATATGGTCACAAAATTGCTGTGGTATATATTTTGATTGCAAATTTATGTAATAAACAAATACATTTCTGAATTTACCATAAGATTTTGCATCTATTTTACATCTTGAAATGTCTAATAACATCTTATATTAGTATTACTTTCACACCAGGAAAGTTAAAAAATTAAAAAAAAAGAAGAAGAAAAGGTAAGTGTATAAGTCCAGTACTTAATGTGTTACCACTACCAATTATTGGATTAAAATACCTCATTTTTCAACTATACAGATACATTATTTGGAAATAATGTATGCAAGGGAAACTAGTAGTTCTGGACAATACAAAACCTTTTTCAAATATTTCACAACTTTAAAAGAATTATCCTCCACAAATTCTTCTTTAAATTTATATCTCTCTAAATAGTTTAAATTTCCCAGGTATACCCCAACCCTTTTACTTTTTTCACAAACAAAATCTACAAAGATATATATATATATATATATATATATAGATAAATATATCTTTTTAGTTCTATAACATAGCCTGGTTTATTGTAAACATAAAAATACCAAAGAAAAGTAGGTTTATGATCATTAACTATTTTTTATTAATTTTCAAACAAAGTTCTGCAAAATGATCAAAAATCCCTTGCTGGTTTGGGGGAAAATCAATTTTCAGATGGAGGGTTAATGTCAGTTATAAACTGACTGTTGTTGAGGTTACATGTTCTGAGCCTAGGGGAATACCATACACATTTTCAATAATAATACAAGTACAACCGTTTTCATTATTAGTAATGTATACCTATGTGGAGCAAAACATTGCAGATTGTGAAGAAAGGTGAGGTACCAACCTGGATAGCGTGCTGGCATCGAGTGAGCGGGAGAATGAGTGAGCGTTGAGGGGTGACAAAGATGGACTACTGCAGTCCTTGGGTGTCGTAACTGCTGGCAACAGAGTAATATCAACCAAAGAAAGAATCACTCAGCAGTTTGACTATTATATCATTTGTCTTTGTTGAAGAAAATAGTACATAACTAAGAATAACTTAGCAGTTTTTCAAATTGCGACTGGTTTACAACCTGAGTTGTTACGTAAACTTAGTTGTTATAAATGTAGGTTTTATATAATTGTAAAGCTAATTGATTATATAATCAAGTTCAACAGTGCAGAATTTTATTGGGATGGTTTTATAGTTTGACCAATCACACTAGATTCAAAATTCAGTTTGAAACCCATACTTACACAATACTAGGAGTAAGAGGAAATGATAATACCTAAACACAATTTAGAATTAAAAAATAAAAGTTTATTATGCTGGAATCAAATGTTTAAGTCAATTCCCAAAACATTAACAAGAGTGGAAAACATATAAATAAATGCTTTAAACAATTATTTCTTAATTCAAGAGGCGCTTTAATCTTTTAAAGAATTGTACTTAACAACATAATCCATTATCTAATTATGTAACTTAAATGTAGTTGGGCTATTCACTGCAACCATGTACATAATGTAAGTGAAGTTATTTTGACTGACTTACAGATATTAAAAACTGAGTTTTCATATATATATATTCATTAGAGAACTAGGGAATTTTACTTTCAAATCATAAAAATAACTACCAATGAGAAATTGTTGAAAAAGAACAAAATTGGAAATTATGGTGTTAGAAAATTTGAAATGCTATTTATTAGTTATATGGAGTCAATTTTAAATGTAAAATGTTGATTAGTAAATCCTCCCCTATCCAACTAAATTTGAGGACAGGTTTCTAGTTTTAATTAAATTATTTCTAATGGAGGAAAGATTTGTTTAAAAATGGAAACGAAGAAAAATATTTCTTAAAATGTAGCTATAGCTATATTTATAATTTATTTCTTTATATATTCCCAAATATTCAAATAACAGAAGATGTAGAGATATGAAGATGAGTTATACATGACTGATGTCTTTCCCCAACTCAGTATGACGTGTTGGGGAAAGACATAGACTATATTCATTCTTAATTTAAATTGAAAATATTCTACTTGTTGAATATGTAATGTTTAGATAAAACTGAAGTGGGTTTGTGTTGGAAGAAGTAAGATTGAAATACATAAGATTTGTTGAAAATGTAGTATATTGGAAAATCTGAAAAATAAATGTGAGGAATGTGGAATGAGGACTATCAATGTAAGAACAAAATGTTTATTAATAGGGGAGAAATGATAAACTGCGAATAGAAGAATTTATGGAAAAATAAAAGATAACAATTAAATAGTTTCAAATTATTAGGACTTGGATGCGTTATTACAAAGAACATGAAGTGTTTACTATAGAGAACATGAAATGTTTAAAAGAGTTTAGAGCTTATATTATAAAAGCAAGAGAAGATTCCATTAGAAAACTAAAAAAAAAAAAAAAAAACAATTGTAAAATGTTATTTACGGAGTGTGTTATTATATGGAGTAGAGTGGATATGTACAGTGGACTCCCGATTATCGGCGAGCGGATTATCGGTGTTGTGGATTAACGGGGATGGCCAAATAAAAAAATTAAATTAAAAAACGCTTTAGAAAAATGTAAAATACTACGCAATAATAAGACGAGGCAGGCTCATCCATGCGCGCACTATCTATAACGATCGTTTACGGGTGGACACCCTGTAGAAGTGGCTGACCTTGGCACATAACCAGGTTATTTGCGGTCAAGTTCGCTTGCTTTGTCACACACGTAAACAATATTGCTCAGTTCAGTGCGCTGTTTTTATTCTATTTTCACTGTGAGTTTGTTTTCGTTCACGAGTTGACATACGTGAGTTGGTGTACAGTGTTTTGTTTAGTGCATTTTTATGTTTTCGTTACAATTAAAAGTTACGATACGTTAAAAGTTATTGCGTGTGAATGTGAACAAAACAACTATGCAAGTGAAATAATACAGGCTGGGAGCCATCTGTTTGTTGTTAGCATTAAAGTATAGCCTAGCTGTCAGACCCTTGTCAAACGAAAATTGTAAAACTAAATAAAAGCCCGCAACCTACCATTAGGCGTGTTGTTGTACTGTAATACAGTACACAGTAGCTGTTTTTTGCTCTCTCCTCACATTCCATTAATACACTGGCTGACCCTTGCTCACTGAGCGCGTATGTCTGTGTGTATTTCTACTACAGACACACTCACTCTCACAAACCCCGAGATTCCGAACAGGATCCGGTCCCAATTCGTTTGTATTAGCGTAAATTTACATAGTTTTTAGATACTGTTTATTTTTAAACCGATTAAAGGTAATTTTAGGCTATTTTTGGATTAACGGGGAAATCGATTATCGGCAATCGTTCTGTCACCCATTATCGCCGATAATCTAGAGTCCACTGTACTTTGAGAAAAGAAGACATACAGAATTGAAGCTTTAAGAATATAACCATGGAGGAAGATTGAGGCAGTACGGTGGTTTAATAGAGTATGTAATGAGGAAGTAATAAGGGGACTAAAAGAGAAAATAATGGCAAAAAAAATCAGAAGAAGAAAAATTGGATTGAAAATTGTCTAAGGAAGAATACTATTATTAAGGACTGTATGAGAGGGATGGTGAACAGAAGAAGAAAAAAGAGGTGTTGGTTATTAAAACAGGACCTATTAAGAAATGTGCAAAACTTCACAAAGAAAAGTGTTCCATCATAATTGTTTAACAGGAAACAACAAAATACTTGTGACAGGAGGAGGGTAGGAGTTATTTAATATGAATATAGAAACTAAAAAGTTACAGCACCCTACAATAAAAGAACCAATAAAAAAACAAATTTATCAATCCCAATCAAACACCAAAGAAGACAAACTTGCCATATTCATAAGTCTGCTTTTCCCTGAATTATTATTAATAGTTACGCAAATCGTATGAAAATATTATAACTTAAATGTAGTCTGAATAAAAAACAACATAAGATATTATATATGTCCAAACAAAAGAAATAATAATAAAGCTATGAATAAACAAACTGTGTTCACTATACAAAATATGAAAATGATGTGTATAATTAATCTCAGTAGCTAAATAAATATAAAAAAACTAGAGTTTTTAGTATTAATCGTTTTATACTACTCTGTATACAGTTTGAAGATTATTTTCATGTATTTCTAAACAGAGGTATGACAAAAATATGTCATAGAATTTTTTTTATATGTTAAACATAGTAACAAATGTTGATAAATAATTACACTTAAACGTCATTTGAGGGGGTGCTAATTGTTATAAAACAAAAAAGACACTTATGTAAGCAAGACAGTAAGTGAAGATGTTACTCAGTATAAATTAAACAGGCAGCACGTCTATTAGTAATCAAGGAATGAAACAGTCTGTTTTCAAAAGTGCAGTGAAAGTAAGTATGATTTGTTTTCAAAACAACATCTAGCACATGTAACATGAACTTTTGATGAACAAGTTCCTAATACTGTATCTAAAGTAATAATATATTTGTTATTGTTATCAATATTTAAGGACCTAGAGTAGAAACACAATTAGTAATCTTTAATTTTAGGTCAGTTTCCTTCAAAAATATTTTATTGCAAACAAACCATTAGTTTAAAGAAACAAAAATATTGTCCACTCATATGAAGCCGGTTTTTCCTATCAGGTAAAATTAGTTCATGTTCATTTTTCACAGGTGGCACCAGCGATCTCCCTCTCTCTAACTATAGTTGAGGTGGCTAATGCTGAGCTAACAGTAGGCCTACTCCAAACAGTCATATGAGCGCTTATTTGAAACCAATCAACACTAGATAGCAGCACAGGCTCGCTTCCACAGCAAATGCATAATCTTGGTCAGTCTTTTGTTTCTATAGTCAATAGTTAGTTAAAATAAAAGTCTTTAAAGTTTGGTACAGACGTAATTTAATGCTATTTAAAGGGGTTCTGGGTGATATTCTACCATTCGTATGCTCTATAAAATATACACTAATTGGTGACAATGTCTTAAATAAAAAATAAATATCTTAGTTTTTATTTTGGAAAAAAATAAACTCTTTTTAAGATAATTTAGAAGATCCAACAATTTACTGAACCTTACAACAAATCTCATATCAAAATCAATAAAAAAGAAATAAATTTGTAAATACTGTACTACGACAATATTTGTTAAGTAATACAGTTTTATATACCAGAACCAGAATTAATAACAAATGAAGACAGAAGATAGTGAGTGAGTGAGGATAGAGACAGGTGCACAAGATACTCACATTGGTAGTGAGAAGCCCCTGAGATGGAGACAGTGTCTATGTCTACGTTGAGAGGGATTCCTGCAACACATGGTGCGTCATGCGAGGACAGGCAGTGCAACATGCTACATACACCTCTCCCAAAAGGATCATCAAGTTAATGTTAGGACAACACTTTGTTTTCCATCATCAGGGATGAACATGCATTTAACACCCAAGGATTATGATTAAGAGCATTTTATTTTTCATTTGTTAGCAAACTCATCATACTTGTCCAGAAGCCATTTTCACCTTTAATTAGACGTGAAACACTTGAAACAGTAAATTCTTATTTATAGTGCATATTAAGTTTAAATTTATCTGTATGTTGTGATAGTTGAATTTTGAGTGTATTTATTCAGAAACCATTGTTAATTTTAATTAGAATTAAAAAAGTAGATTATTTCTTATGCAAATTCAAATTAACTAATTTTTGTATTGTGATCATTGATTGGTAATATACGAACTTGTGTCATATTTTATAAATAATTGTAGATGCCAAAGTCTGTTTTAGCAAACACCTCACTGAGGATTGGTTTAAATACTTTTCTAATTTATATTTAATTTTATTTGTTAACTATACTTCAAACATAATTGATCAATGATTTGTATTAATGAAAATGTTAATATTAACATAAACTATACCTAATTGATAAAAACTAGACTAAAAATATAGGAATAGCAGCATTGTATCATGTATAAAATTATCTTAAATCACAATAAACACAACAACTGTCCCACCTCCCCACATACCAATCATTACTTGATAATCCTCTCCATCTACTCTACATAGAATCACTAGTTGAACAATCAGGCCCTTTGTCGGTTTAGTGCTTTATTCTAGTATATAATACAAAGTGCAGATTTGTATATGCATTTCAGATGATATTTTATATTTTAGTAAAGCTATCTAAATCACCTTTTTGGGATGCCCTAGAAAAGTTCTTAACCCTCCAGATTATAAAATATACAAGGTGTCAAGCTTTTTTTCAGAGTTAACTTAAAATGGTCACAAATCAGTTTCAGAATGCAGTGGTCATTTTCATTTTTTTCATTCAGTAGTTATTGTGCTTTTACTATGAATGTTGTTTCTTCTTCTTCTAATAATAATCTGCAAAGAATTTGGATCTAATGTTGTAAGAAATATTAAAAACCCCTTAATGAAAGGTGACATTAAAGACGCATTAGACATCCATCATAACTAAATAATGTAAAAGTAGTATTTAAGGTTAGGTTTAGTAATAAAATATTTTTTATCCTTATGATAGTTGAATATATTTTTTATATATTCATGCATATGAAATTCTCTACTATTTTTATATTTAGGAATTAATTGTTTATGGGTTTACTATACCTTTTGTGACTATATAGTCCAAACTTTGAACACTTATTTTGAAGGGGAACATTCTGTTTAAGGATAAAAGGACATTTTTCATAATATTATTATAAAAGTGTTATGAATTTTAACACATAATAAATTATTAAGGGCAGCATTTTTGGGTGAGCGGGTGGATCAATACCACCTTACATGTTTGGGTGGACGGGTGGGTCAATACCATTATATGTGTATGAGATCACACGAATGCTCTAAATCAATGTGTATACACCCTTGATTATTACTTACAATAGATATATCATGTAATAGGAGTATTTGTGCCTGTAATACTCAATACTCTGATATATTATCAAAGTACTAATATGTCATAACATATTTTTACTTTATAATACACTAATATGTTATGTATAAATAACATGCCAGCGTGGTGACTCAGTGGCTAAAGCTTGCCACACACTGCTGAGCCGAGCGCTGAACCGTAACAGATTTTGACATGTTACGGTAGGTAGTATGTGGTAGATCCGAGCGCCGAACTGAGCGTTGTGACGAGAATCTCGGCGAGCTGAGCCCCAAACTATCAGTTGTTGGTTTTCCCTGACGCATCAAAAGGGTGTTACGGCTCGGTGCTCGGTATTGTGTGGCAGGTTAGTAACATCCTCCAGTAATTTCCTTTCGTAACACCAAAAATCAGCACCTCACTTTTGCCTGTAGGGGTTCAGGCAAAAGTCTCACACTACATCTAGCTTATGGTTTTGATAGTCCATTTGATATAACTGCAGTTGTTTAGCATAGTGTAATATAAGTGTAGTGTGGTTGTTATAAGTTAAGTGTAGTTGTAAAAGTTCAGTGATGGAGTGGAGTGAAGAAGATACAAAGATGTTTATCGAGGGTTACAAAAGCCGCCCTGTATTACCATCTCATAATTTATAAATAATATATCTTTGCTTTAACGATGCCTGGTAGTGTTATATTATATATTATTGCTTCTACAATGACACATTGTTATTGATCACCTGCCGAGTTATATAATTTTTACATATGGATAAACTATTTTTCGAGATGTAAAAAAAACAGGCTGTAAAAAATAATAACCATTACTGTCAATACCACTGTACGTGTCTGGGTGGGAGGGTGGAGCAATACCACAGTACGTGTATGGGTGGGAGGGTAGGTCAATACCACTGTATGTGTATGGACGGGCAGGTGGGTCAATACAACTGTATGTGTATGGGTGAGGAGTGAATTCAAGATCTTCTATGGCTTTTTGTTCTCTATATCTATTTATTCAGAATATTATATAAGCAATTTTGCATTATAAATATAAAAAAGTAAAATGATCTTAAAAACAAATTTAAGATTTTGTGTGAATAAAGATATTTTTTCATTTACTTTAAAAAAAGAACCATCTTTAATGGTTCTTAAGATGAACGGTATCAAGAGTATGCTGCTGCAATAGTCTGTAGATTAGCCATGTAGATATATTGAAAATAACAAACAGCTAGACACAACTCAACACTACGACACAACAATTGAGAATGAATTGTAGGGAACGTGATCTTCAGTCGATTAAGTTTCCCAGAGTTGCGGTTCGGCCAAACTGTTACGAGGCGATGCTCGGTTCGCTGCTTGGCTCGGGGTGAAAAAGTTGTGACAAAATTTGCCTCCAACTCCGAACAGAGCAGATGAGCTGTCAATCAGTACTCGGTTTGGCGCTCGGCTCGGTAGTGTGTGATCGGCTTAAGACTTCAGACTGCGGAAGTCAAGCCCCAAGGTTCGAATCCCCAGTGAGTCAACGATCGATAATTCGATATTTCAATTGTTGAAAAAAGTTTACGGTTCATGCTCAGGCCTTTTGGGCCATGTGAACTGGCAATTGAAGTTTTTTTTAAGAGAAAAAAATTTTAATCATTAGGTATTATTTTTTGCTGCTATATCTTTATTCTGTGTTCCTTTGTGATTGAATTTTGTGTAACATCTCTTCAGATTGACCAAGAGAACGTCTTTCAACAGAACGGTGATGTAATAGCCCACCTTACAGGAACTTTTTGGAATGATTCAATTGAATTTTTATTTTAAAAGAAAAATCTTTAGATTTAACAAGTTGGTTGTTACAGAACACACCCTTCACAGATGTTTGCTAAAAAGAATAAATTGGATAATATGTTCTTGCATTTTGTCAAAAACCATTTCAACATTGTTTAAAGCATTCAAAGTTCTTTTCAGATATATGAGCCACATATGGTATGGTACCTAATTTCAAGAAGTTTTGTTGTAACTTACAGAAAGTTTAAAGTAACTTTTTATTTCTCAAATCTCTCAGTTAGTTTAAAACACTTTATTGAACAACCGTCATAACCAAATATAATTTCTGTAATTAGTAAAAATTCAACTACTACATATGGATTATATCATTTCAATTGTGAACGATTTATGTAACAGGATAAATAAAGAAATTTGGGAAAACAGGGCAAATAGGAATATAAAGTGTTTTATTATTTGGGACAAAAAACACTTAGGAATGTTCCGTATACCTAATATAAAGGTATAAAACTGGATTTGTTACTTTGATATGTACTTTGATCTATAATTAATGTAGAAACCATATGGACAGTAAGGTTACAAGAACAATCTTTTATATGTTTGATATTTCTCTTAACAAGTTTGTTTTAATATTTATACTTCTGAAAAATGACAAGTCCTGTGTTTTGATAAATATTTACTTGCTTTTGAAATTCGTCAACAGAATCAAATATTTTCAGGATATATTAAGCGCTTTAATTTTTAAACATTGCATAGATCTTAACATATTAAAAGTAAAATACTCCGAATAATAATGTTAAAGATTTACTATTTACTCAAATTTAATATAAAATTATTTGAAACCTCAAAACTCATCCAAAAGAATAAGAGAGCGAGCATTTTTCAAATTTTTTAAAGTAACAACACTCGTAATTTGCCCATTATAGTCAGGATAACATTTTTATTTTTCTTCATTAAACTAAATGGGAATATAAACAAAGAGGGTTAAGATGAATAAATGACAGAAACATTTATAAGTTCAAAGGAATATGATATGGCATGCAAATTGTGCAGTGATAGTTTGTTAGTTTGTATTAGCTAGTTTGTGACAGATTTCACTAATTATATTTCTGATTCTGTTTGAGTTTTGTATGATTCAAAGCCAATTTAATTTTATTGATCTGACAGAACATAGCCGAACTGTTATCTTAGGTAACCGACAATACCTACCATCTGTGGTTGAATCAGACAGATTGCCTCCTCCAGAGGTTGCCCCCCCTGATTCTCTGTCAGAGCTCACTCTCACACCAGAATCTGCACTGCAAGACCCACGATCCCCTGCAGCAGGGGCCAGTCCTGTGGGTCCTGCCGTGGGAGTTACTCCTCCCCCATTTACTCCTCGGCTCACAGACACGGAGGCTAGTGACTCCTGGTCACTGAGGCATCCTGCTGCAGACAACTGTCTCCGGGCCTGTCAATATAAGTATGGATCAAAAAATAATTCTTTGTGATATCCTTATTTAATACTCTAAAAATATTATACCCTCTGATTAATAGAAGAAACAAAAAAAAAATATAAGGTTAACCCTTATGCTTGTCTGGTGTTTTTCTTGCCAGCTTGGTTGGACATATTATTGATAGTTGGCAGGCTAATATTTCTGGCCACCTCCATTTTGCTTACTGGCAATATGATATCAAAACTAGTAATGGTTTCTTCCCTAATTTACTAAACTTTGTGAGTGATGCTGGTACCTATTGGGCATTGACTACATTAACTCAGCTTTTGAAATGAAGAAATTTCCATACTATTTAATAACTCCAATTAGAAGGTTTGCTCCTGGATAGTGTACGGTGTATGGTTTACATCTAAAGTAGTATTTTTCTAGTCCTGATCTTTGGGAGTTTGGGATACAGTTTTTCATTTATTGTTTGAGATAAGAACTCTCTTTTTATTTTGTCATTGCCAATACAGATAATTATAATATTAAGCATTAGACAATCCTTAATCGATTTGCTCTGGTCTCTCAGTTCTGCAATTCCATTTATCCACTTCCACTTACTTCTCTTACAATAGTTAGTCTCTCTGTACCTATTGAGTTTCTTTTTAAAATTGCATTTTTGTCTCATTAATTAATTATTATTATTTATTATCATTTCAGATATAGGTGGCATTTATCCATTCTTCCATTCCAGAATACAAAAATGTTGACAAGCGCAATCACAGTGTGAACTAACAAAAACCAACGCCCCTCCTCTGTTTACCTTATTGTTAGAAAAACCAACCACTCAACTATCAGATTTTGTTATTTTGTTTACCTAAAACTTGTAAATCTAAACTGAATGGTATAAAACAACTGTTTTAATGATTTATATGTATAATGTGTGGATCCAGTATGGTAGATGTTTTCAAAAACCACCAAAACAGCCCTTGATGCTCAGGAGGAGAGACTGGGCTACTGGCGAATATTTTCTTGAATCAAAATATAAGTTGGATTTCCACTTGATTGACAGAAATACCAGTCAGTAGTGATTTGGCCAAACTTAATATGAAAATTAATTGGAATCAGTCAATATTGGAATATGAATCATAAACTCATAAAATAACTCGTTTTTATAATGTAATTCATTGCCATACAAAATTAGTTAGTTTTATCAAATACTTGAGTAAAAATCCTTTTTTTTTTGCTTTAAGAGGTGAAGGTAGAAGAAAAAGCATTTTATTGGTCTAATTGCCTCAATAAAGAAGGTTTTTTTGTTGAGTTCTATTACATAATGACAGCCAATGACGCTTGACGGTTAGACTCACCATTAGCTGGAGATCGTATGTTAGGACTTTCTTTCACAGTATGAAAAAACTACAATATGTAATGTGTCTGGCTGCATTTAATGAGTGCAAAACTAAAGGTTATGTTTTCATGCTCACTTCTAGAAACAATCTTTGCACAGGATTATCTCTTATGATTATTTAATTTTTATAAATTCGTTTTCGCCAATCGTCATTGTAAAAATAGTTGAAAGTAGAACAAAATTCTACAGTTTTATCTCTAGATCAATCTAGTTTATATTGTTAATAAAAAGGAGACACTAATATTTTGATATTTAATTAAAATAACCAAATTTATTTAATACTTGCCAATCTATTGTACTGCCACGAAGAAACAGGCTTGCTAAATATTTTAAGTATAGATATTGAACTCTTCCCCAATGTATTTATTATTTCACTACTATTAATTCAACAAAATTATTTGCATAGTGTTATGAAATAATGAAACGATATATATTTTTCAGTTGATTTTGTTCAAGCTTTTTTTTAATTTTAAAATTAATATATTTACATTTTTGGTCCATTTAGCTGTTTAGTAAATAAAATATAAATATAGTGGCACTTTCATTTAAATGTTACAAATCTTATCAATAAAAAAAGTCAAAATAATAACTTGTATGGGTGATAGATGAAGCAGATTTCATGTGCATTATAATAACTTGTAATAAAAATATTTGATTAACATATATAGTTAATACTGGCTGTTTAAACATCAGTGGAAATTGTGAAATAATACTTCTAAATTATACTCATCATAGAGTTGGTTTAAAATATTCAACTATCAAAGTAACTGATCAATATATTAGTAACGCATTTCTCTATTTGTATCTTGTTTTTCTCATTTATAAACAGCTATTAACATTCTTATTATTGAAATATGAACAGTTAACAATTAATATTTTAGACTAACATATAAAAAATAGTAATATAAATAAAGTATTTCTTAAAGCATTGCAATGAATACAAAATTATATGACTAGTAAAACATTGGGTATTAAATTTCTAAATAGAAATTTACGTGGCTATGGTGTATGCTTCAAAGTGTGTTTAATTACAGTGATAAGTCATTGAATATGGTACTACCAAATGTCATAATTGTTTATAGTCGCTCCAAGGATTAGTGGCTGGGTGTGTGCTTTAAATTGAGTTTAGTTACAGTGATAAGTCATTGAATATGGTACTACCAAATGTCATGTTTGTTTATAGTCGCTCCAAGGATTAGTGGCTGGGTGTGTGCTTTAAAGTGAGTTTAGTTACAGTGATAAGTCATTGAATATGGTACTACCAAATGTCATGTTTGTTCATAGTCGCTCCAAGGATTAGCGGCTGGGTGTGTGCTTTAAAGTGAGTTTAGTTACAGTGATAAGTCATTGAATATGGTACTACCAAATGTCATGTTTGTTTATAGTCGCTCCAAGGATTAGTGGCTGGGTGTGTGCTTTAAAGTGAGTTTAGTTACAGTGATAAGTCATTGAATATGGTACTACCAAATGTCATGTTTGTTTATAGTCGCTCCAAGGATTAGTGGCTGGGTGTGTGCTTTAAAGTGAGTTTAGTTACAGTGATAAGTCATTGAATATGGTACTACCAAATGTCATGTTTGTTTATAGTCGCTCCAAGGATTAGTGGCTGGGTGTGTGCTTTAAAGTGAGTTTAGTTACAGTGATAAGTAATTGAATATGGTACTACCAAATGTCATGTTTGTTTATAGTCGCTCCAAGGATTAGTGGCTGGGTGTGTGCTTTAAAGTGAGTTTAGTTACAGTGATAAGTAATTGAATATGGTACTACCAAATGTCATGTTTGTTTATAGTCGCTCCAAGGATTAGTGGCTGGGTGTGTGCTTTAAAGTGAGTTTAGTTTCAGTGATAAGTCATTGAATATGGTAATACCAAATGTCATGTTTGTTTATAGTCGCTCCAAGGATTAGTGGCTGGGTGTGTGCTTTAAAGTGAGTTTAGTTACAGTGATAAGTCATTGAATATGGTACTACCAAATGTCATGTTTGTTCATAGTTACTCCAAGGATTAGCGGCTGGGTGTGTGCTTTAAAGTGAGTTTAGTTACAGTGATAAGTCATTGAATATGGTACTACCAAATGTCATGTTTGTTCATAGTTACTCCAAGGATTAGTGGCTGGGTGTACGCTTCTAGTGAGCTTAGTTACAGTGATAAGTCATTGAATATGGTACTACCAAATGTCATGTTTGTTTATAGTCGCTCCAAGGATTAGTGGCTGGGTGTGTGCTTTAAAGTGAGTTTAGTTACAGTGATAAGTCATTGAATATGGTACTACCAAATGTCATGTTTGTTTATAGTCGCTCCAAGGATTAGTGGCTGGGTGTGTGCTTTAAAGTGAGTTTAGTTACAGTGATAAGTCATTGAATATGGTACTACCAAATGTCATGTTTGTTCATAGTTACTCCAAGGATTAGCGGCTGGGTGTGTGCTTTAAAGTGAGTTTAGTTACAGTGATAAGTCATTGAATATGGTACTACCAAATGTCATGTTTGTTCATAGTTACTCCAAGGATTAGTGGCTGGGTGTACGCTTCTAGTGAGCTTAGTTACAGTGATAAGTCATTGAATATGGTACTACCAAATGTCATGTTTGTTTATAGTCGCTCCAAGGATTAGTGGCTGGGTGTGTGCTTTAAAGTGAGTTTAGTTACAGTGATAAGTCATTGAATATGGTACTACCAAATATCATGTTTGTTCATAGTTACTCCAAGGATTAGTGGCTCGGTGTGTGCTTTAAAGTGAGTTTAGTTACAGTGATAAGTCATTGAATATGGTACTACCAAATGTCATGTTTGTTTATAGTCGCTCCAAGGATTAGTGGCTGGGTGTGTGCTTTAAAGTGAGTTTAGTTACAGTGATAAGTAATTGAATATGGAACTACCAAATGTCATGTTTGTTTATAGTCGCTCCAAGGATTAGTGGCTGGGTGTGTGCTTTAAAGTGAGTTTAGTTACAGTGATAAGTCATTGAATATGGTACTACCAAATGTCATGTTTGTTCATAGTTACTCCAAGGATTAGCGGCTGGGTGTGTGCTTTAAAGTGAGTTTAGTTACAGTGATAAGTCATTGAATATGGTACTACCAAATGTCATGTTTGTTTATAGTCGCTCCAAGGATTAGTGGCTGGGTGTGTGCTTTAAAGTGAGTTTAGTTACAGTGATAAGTCATTGAATATGGTACTACCAAATGTCATGTTTGTTCATAGTTACTCCAAGGATTAGTGGCTGGGTGTGTGCTTTAAAGTGAGTTTAGTTACAGTGATAAGTCATTGAATATGGTACTACCAAATGTCATGTTTGTTCATAGTCGCTCCAAGGATTAGTGGCTGGGTGTGTGCTTTAAAGTGAGTTTAGTTACAGTGATAAGTCATTGAATATGGTACTACCAAATGTCATGTTTGTTCATAGTTACTCCAAGAATTAGTGGCTGGGTGTGTGCTTTAAAGTGAGTTTAGTTACAGTGATAAGTCATTGAATATGGTAATACCAAATGTCATGTTTGTTCATAGTTACTCCAAGGATTAGCGGCTGGGTGTGTGCTTTAAAGTGAGTTTAGTTACAGTGATAAGTCATTGAATATAGTACTACCAAATGTCATGTTTGTTCATAGTCGCTCCAAGGATTAGTGGCTGGGTGTGTGCTTTAAAGTGAGTTTAGTTACAGTGATAAGTAATTGAATATGGTACTACCAAATGTCATGTTTGTTCATAGTTACTCCAAGGATTAGCGGCTGGGTGTGTGCTTTAAAGTGAGTTTAGTTACAGTGATAAGTAATTGAATATGGTAATACCAAATGTCATGTTTGTTCATAGTTACTCCAAGGATTAGCGGCTGGGTGTGTGCTTTAAAGTGAGTTTAGTTACAGTGATAAGTCATTGAATATGGTACTACCAAATGTCATGTTTGTTTATAGTCGCTCCAAGGATTAGTGGCTGGGTGTGTGCTTTAAAGTGAGTTTAGTTACAGTGATAAGTCATTGAATATGGTACTACCAAATGTCATGTTTGTTCATAGTCGCTCCAAGGATTAGTGGCTGGGTGTGTGCTTTAAAGTGAGTTTAGTTACAGTGATAAGTCATTGAATATGGTACTACCAAATGTCTTGTTTGTTCATAGTTACTCCAAGAATTAGTGGCTGGGTGTGTGCTTTAAAGTGAGTTTAGTTACAGTGATAAGTCATTGAATATGGTAATACCAAATGTCATGTTTTCATAGGTGCTCCAAGGATTTATGGCTGGGCATATGTTTAACATTCCTGATTAGCAGAAATTTTAGGCTTAAAACTTTTTAATTTTAGATAGTATTTACAATAATTAAATTGACAGATGGATTTTATTAAACCAGGAACTGGCATGTCTTTTCCCTTAAATGGCAGGCTGTTTTTGCAGGTCGCGTAAGTGTATTACATTTTCTAATTTTGAAAAATAAATGTTTTTTTTTTTTAAATATCATAGTGTTATATATTGTTCTTGTCAGTAAATTACAGGCAATAACAAGGTAAAAGGATTTAGTAAAAAACTTTACCTATATATTTTTTACTGGTATAAGTATATATATACATTTGTGTTTACATACTGAAAAATGTATGGAACCATATCTTGAAAATAATGTTCCCTAATGAAAATGGACAAAGTAAAATAGCCATTTTGTAGCAAATTTAGTCTAGTTTTCAAAAATATTTAGTTCTATAGGGATTGTTTTATATAATATGACTCCTAAAGGTAAACACAAAACCTACTGCTGACAGAGACTGATACTGAATGTAAACAGCTGTGACAAAAAGGAAACAACAAACATATGATCGGTTAAACCAAAGACGTGTAACATTATAAATCTATAGATTGAATGTTTATCTTTCCGTTGATATCATGATTATATTGAAAATCAACAACAATAGTACTATAATAAGTATTATACCGAACACTTTCATATGGTCAGTGAATCAACTACTGCCACTGAAATAACGATCGCTGTTGTCTCAAAATCGACGACTGCCAGTTCCTGGATTAATTATTATGCCAATAAAAGTAACAAATGATATTGTTAGAATGGTGGAAGACCAGAAGAAAGAATCAGATTTTTTTTCTCAAATTTTGTACTGCAAACAATAAACTGGCAGGGAAGAATATCAACCAGCTATAACACTTATTTGATATTTAGAAATAAAATATTTAATTAATTGTACTTTTAATTTACACAAATTCTCTAATAAAGTCATTAAATGCTTCACTAAAGTTTGCAGTAAATGGTGACTTTTTTTGTGTGACAATGATATAGAGGAACTATTTACATGCTATCAAGGTGAATCCGAGATAGATGGTGGGGTTACCCCTGCCAGGACACAGGGGATTCTGCAGAATACCAAACATGTCCTGACTTGAATACTTAACACATCTTCACTTAACATTGGAACAGGTTGGTACAACATTTGCAATGTAGGTTTTATAAACTCTATTTATGTGAATATATATTTATAATTAATATTTTAAAATGCCTAAATTATGAACAGATGTAACCAAATGTTATTAATATTTAATGAGCAACTAGCAAGTAAAAAAAAATTCTAATAAAATCTAATAGATAATTAAAGCTAAATATGATACAACTTGATAGTTCATGACTAACTGAAATCAACTGATTCTTAAAAAAGGAATGTTTTATGAATCTAAGGTGACCAAACCTACTTGGAATCCAAACTGCTTTTTAAATTTATTATAGAATCCAAACCACTTGATGTGCTGTTTGTAGAGATTGTTGTTATTTTATAAGTTAGAACCTCATATATCAGAATATCAGACACTATCACTTAAGCTTGACAACTTTTGTAATGCAATGTCAATATTTATGGAAATAAATAAGGATCCAAAAACAATTGAAGAATATATTCTACAAAGATAAAATCATAGTTTAAAATGATTAGACATAAGAATGTTGTGATTAAATGATGTTTTGTAAGTGTTGGTACTATACAATAAAGAATTATAATTAATGAATGAAAAAGTATTGATCGATATCAAAGATATCAAATAAATTTGCCTTGAACACCTTTTTATAACCTTTTTACAAAAATAATGGTAGGCTTACTCCTAGCAGCACAGTTACTACTTCTTTGATGCCATGATAATATATATATATATATATATATATATATATATATATATATATATATATATATATATATACCAGAAACATTCAAAATTAACAATATATTGTAAAATACAACCAATCAAGATAACATCGATAGCATAACAATAAATTTACTGTAAAATAATTATGAACAAATATATTTACTTATTTTTGTTATTTAACTTTTATTTAATTAAAAATCTGCTAAAAGTAATATGTAACTGTTTAAATAAAAATATAATTGGATATCATTTTTAATACCATTCTCTACTTGTTGCTTAGTATTTGATTTAAAGTTGAAAAAAGTGTAAGTTAAACAACAATTAAAATTATAGTAAAGGCCCAGTAGTATTTATTTATAACTATACTTTTATAAAAAATCTGAAGCATTTTATAAAAGGTTATAGATATTTAGATAGCAAAAATAGTGGATTTAATTATATTTTTCTAGTGATATAATGATTCTAAATATTTTGTTTGTATCTGAAAACTCAATAAATTTTAGGATATCAAACTTAAACTAATACACCATACATACAGTAAATTGTTTGACTATACAAATAAAATGTTCTAATGTTTATATTACTTTATATTCATTTTGAAACACTTATTTTACTCCCATTTTAATTAGATAAAAAAGGAAAAAAATCAAACATTTGGAAAAAGGACAAATTATAGCTAAAATGATAGTAAATAATGATATTTGCTATTGATATTATCCTAAATGTCGCATGACCCTAGTCATGAAGTTATGTGGAGTAATTAAAATACACTTGAGCCCCTGGGATTCAGTTTCAAGTAGCACATTCATAGTTTATGAGCTTTATAATTGCCACTACAACAGCAGCTGCATTTCTCTATGCTTTTAGCTTTTATAACTAAACTACTTTCAAACTTTTATAACAGATAGTTCATAATAGCGATTAAAACTCTTTTCACCTTGCGGTAGGCGATGGTAGAAAGTATCATATTTAGGCGCATGGGCTACACTTGTAGCCCACTACGTTTTTATTTAAAAATAGTTTAAAAAAATAAATGTTATCAATGTATAAGTTTTGCAATATATTCTTGTAATACTTCAAAACTCATCAGTAAAAAAATGTGAGATTTTAATTTTTGATTTGTTATAAAACATCCAAACTTACTATGCAAATTTTTAAATGAAAACAACTTCCAACTTCAGCTGTCTAAAATTAAAAATAGTTTCTACCAATCAATACTACCAAATCGATTTTTTTTCAAATATAATTGATAAAAAAACACAATAAAGTTAAAAAATACAAAAAAAATTCATTGCTGTAAGTTAAAAAGTATGTTTACAAAAAACAAACATATATTAGGTTAAATGAGTAGGTCTAAGCACTTACAATAAATGGTGGCGCTAATGTTATTTCTAATGTTTTACTGGTATGTAGCTTCCATCCAAGTGTCACATACTAGTAAGGTGTGGTCTGGACAAATCTTGCGTCCACATGGGCAGCACTTTTGTGTTGATCCGTCCCTCCCTCTCCCGCACCTGTAGCAGCGCCCAACTTTATTATCTGTAGGTTGACACTCAGGCCTGGATTCATTCATTCCAAGAAGTTTTTTCGCTCGCCTTCTACAAGTAGCATATGAATATTGACCCTTTCTTTTACTTTAGGAACAATGAGATCCCAAGCAATGTTTGAAATAAAATCACTTCTTGACAGTGGTGGATCTCCAGCTTTGTTAGCGATGTAAATTCTTGACGCATTTATGGCTGCAATATTTAGTAGATAGAAAAATATGACTATGGGCCATCGTTTTGCATTTCGTGGTGTATCGTATTAGGCGCATATTTGATCTAGTACGTCCACTCCTATTTTCGTCTGGTTATAGAAAGTAATTATTTTGAGTTTTTTAAATCCCCCGAATTTTTGTCAATCTTGTGGTCCTCGTACATCGTAGACAGAAGTACTACTGCTTTCTTAGGTTTAGTGCAGTAAAATACAAATGTTTTCTCCTTGTGATGGGCAAAGAGGGATGAATGGACAGCTCGTTCATTGTGTGCTCTCATTTCATCGGGCACACCAATCCTATTACATCTGATCGTGCCTACAAATGTCAATTGTTTTTCGTTCAGAAGTCTTTTGGCCAGTGGTATTGATGTAAACCAATAATCTGATGTTAAGTTTCTGTTCGTACCTGCTATAGGCTCAAACTGTTACTTCTTCAGCGGACCGACAGTTTATAGGGTCCGTCGGGCTGAGTTCGAACATACACTTCTAAGTTCAAACAATACATGATTTTCGCACACACAAGAGCATATATTTTCAACCCATACTTCTCGGGCTTACTTGATATGTACATCCTGAATGGACATTGACCACAAAATTTCACCAATTGTCCATCAATTGTGCAGTATTCACTGAAAGTAAAAAAATCTCTGAAAACTGTGAATCATAAATTCAAACAGCTTCCCGATAGGTGTCAGACGGTCTATTTCTCTTTTGTGATGACGATCCCTGATATCATCAAAACAAATGCACCTCATTAAAAATTGAAACCGTTTCTCTCATGGCTAAGTAACAAATTTCCACTCCACGTGAGTTGTCCTAAATATTTTTTTATTTCTTACGACTACCACTTAAGGAGCCTGATAAGAGTAAAATTCCTAAGAAAGCACGAATTTCAGTTGCATCTGTGAGTCTTCCATCTTGCTTTCTCAGAAAACGGTCCTTTATATAATTTATGTATAGGTACATTTGTGCCAGTTACGATTATTTCAATAACATTGTTGTCAAAAAAATGGTTAAAACAATCAATTTCGGTGTTTGCGTTTCTAGCTTCCCTTTAGGTCCAGTCAAGTGTAGAACAGTGTTTCTGCTTCGTGTTCATATCTGTGGACAATTAGTTAAATTTTTTTCCCACTTCATTACATTTTTTAGCTTTTCTTTGCCAAATATAAGTTCTCCAAAGGCTCATCTTCATCACTTTCACTATCTGAGGTCAATGCATCTTAACGAGATTGATGCAAATTGATTTCTTCGTTTATCAAAGATTCTGTGTTGGATAAAATATTTTCTTCCTCAACATGATCACTGACCCCATCGTCACTATCATTTTCCACTATATCTTCTTCATATGACAACTAATCATGCACTTACATGACTTGATAACCAGGCACGCTTTAGTCCACTCATAACACAACAGGTTGCGCAGGCTACAGGTGTAGCCCAAACAACTTTGATCATAAACAACAACTACAACACACACTCAATCTGACCGCCAATAACCAACTGAATGCATAGGTCAGACGACGAACTGAGGTAGGCTCCCCCCCCACAATTTCTAGGAACTGCATTGCAGCGTCAAAAAAGCCCCTGGGCTACACCTGTAGCTCGTGTGCCTACCCCAAGGGTTAACCTCGAGCATTAACCTTCTATGCAACCTTCCCCATAATTCAAGTGATTACGGGCGTGCTTTTGTCCGTTTGTTTACATACAATTTTTTGGATCAATTTGGATCTAAAAGCATGCCAAAATGATCTATTATAACTTTATAAGCATGACAAAATATTGTGAGAGCCCCTTTGCTTATTATTTGTGCCACCTTTGATTGATTGCCAAACATATGTCATTGTTTTGCGATGTCCTGTCTCTTCACTGTTTACAGCAGAATATTTCATTTCAAAATGTGTGATAATTTGCAATCTAGTGGTATTAGAGAATTTTTTAAGTGGAGAAACAAGTGATGAAGACAAATTGACAGTTATTGAAGGCTTCTAAAAGCTTTCAAAAAGAAGGAAACTGCAGCCACAGCGAAACCTAATAACAGTGATTTTTGATTGTGTAAATATATTTTTTTTTATTTTTTTAGTTTTTATTTAAAAAACTTTAGCCAACTAGCCTATATGTATTCTTGTTCCTTATAAAATTTAAAACAACATTTATACCTCGGTTTTTAAGATTTTATTTAAATATTGATTTTTCATAAGTTTGGCTATCAAAAGAAAAGGAAGAAAACACTTAATATCTTGATTTGAACTTAGGGTGACTCCAGGGAGCAAAAGGTAAGCATATAATAAATTATGCTACTATATAGTATATGTATATAGTATTTTATCTATTGGTCAATAATAGTATTTTTAGTAAGCTTGTATATAAAAAAACTGAAAAAGGCCAACAATTATTAAGGGCATGTGACATTAAGGGAATTTTTCTGTGGCACCTCAAGGGTCAATATTATAAACTTTTGAATGGGAAATATTTGAAATATTTTGGTGTCTTCCCAATATCTTGGATCTTGGACATGGTAGTGAACACTTCACTTGTATATGTGGGGGAGGAGAGGTCAATACAACTGCACGTGTATCAGTGGGCTGGTGGGCTTAAAGTTTTGAATGAGTATTGCTTAGTTTTGCTTTACAGTACAAGATCCTGTGTAATGGGGAGGTGTAATTCAAGATCTTTTTGAATTCTTTCAGTAGTGCCTCCTGATGTTTTATCTCTGGAGAAGCTATATTGCACAGCACCAGGAGCCAAGGAAGTGGAGTTGACATGAGAGTGCCACTAACCTAATGTGCCACCTGTGCGTGGGATAAACCTCCCTCGTAGGGAGGGGACACTCTTGAATCGGTTCCGAACTGGCATTGGCAGATGCAATTACTGGAAGTAAAAATGGGGATTGACACTAGATCAGTCATGTGTTTGCAGGGAGCCTATCCAAATAATGGATCATATAGTTTACAGAGTGCCCCCTGCACTCTTTTACAGAGGGAGCCAGCGTAAACAGAATCAATGAAGCAGGTCTCTAATGGCTCGATGGATTGGACTTAGCTTTGTGACAGGAGATCACTTAAAATTTTTATTGATAGTGTTTATAATAATGCCATCATGACTTTTGAATCTTTATCCAAATATACATTGCAGCTTTTTGAAATTAACAATTAGTATCTGACAACAAACCATACGATATATATTAGTAAAAGAGGAAAAACAACAATTCAGTAATTCACATACAATGATCAAAAAGGCCAACGAATCAACTGATCAATTTGTGCAATGTGGAAAACTACAATATTTGGTAAGTGGTTTCCAAATTGTGCAGCTTTAATAAATGAGTAGTTATTAACAATTTATCACTTCACAAACCTAAAAATGAATAGTTCTTAACATAATTTCGTTTGGAGGATTAAAATAACGTGTACAAGATAGATAGCTTAAAGAGTAACTAACTGAAATAATTGAAAGTGATAGTGAGGTAAAAACTTGTTGAATAGGTCATGAAAATGGATGATTAGTACTAATTTGTCAGGATTATATGGAGTGTTCTGCCTGATTTTTTTTATAGCCAGTCCTCCATGAAATATTTGAAGACGCTCCATGATCAGGCTTGCATGCACCTTCTCTGCCAAAAGTGACCAAAGACAGAAAGCTGGACAGAAACCAGATATTAGTTTAGCCTTTCTCAGAGTATCCAACGTGGTTTTAGCATATACCTAACAAACCATATCACTATATGAACTATATTTTCTTAGATAATGGAATATTTGATTGATCCTACCTCTATCAGCTGTTGGTCCTTAAGATCTAATTGAGCTGCCAAACTAAGGCTGCGCTCGGCTTCGTCTCTTGCATGTCTCAACAGACTCCAGCGCTCCCTTTCCCTATCCTCTCGTTCCTGGGCCAGGCACTCTTCACTCTCCCTCATTCGCTGTAACAATCAGTACGCAGAGTGAAATTCATAATTATGTCTGCTTCATGGATTATGAGTTTAAATACGCTATAACAGTTTAGTTTCCAACCGTTCTTGATTTCTGGAGATGGGAAGAAGAAAAGTCATATGATGTATGATAATCATTGGTGATGGTAATAGGCAGGGACAAAGTTTTACTGAAACAATATCAAATCATTTTCTTAGAATGCAGGCTAAGATTTCAGAACTAAACTTACTGGCTTCATAGACAAAATGTGCTATTAAAACAATGGCTTCAAGGTAGCTGAAATCATTTTGATGTGAAAGTAGAGAATGGCTTCATCAAGTAATTGAGCTAGTTAGGTACTGTACACATCTTCTAGTGATGTTGACAGTGAAATTACCTGTGCCTAAGCAGTTTGATAAGTTCCACAAAGTTAACTAGGCCTATTTAGTAGTGATGCCTTATCTAACCAAACACATTCAAATATTTTTAAACACTAATAAGGACTTAAGAGAAATATAAAATTAAAAAGCATATTTTTCTTGAAGGACATTTAATATTATATAACATATATTTTTATTTTAGAACATTGGGATCGAGAAAGAAATGCAATTTTTTAAATGGATATATGTAACTTTTGGCTTATGTAATTTCTAGATTAAAAAAAATAAACTAAATTGTATTTATTTAAATTTTATTTAGTTTTCAATATTTCACAGAAAAAAACTAATTTGTCTAAATGTTCAATTGTATTATATTGGGATTGTTACAAAAAAGTTCATAATTTTCCAAATGCCTTACTTTAAATACTTAATTCAAGCCATTTATATTTGTTATATATAAAGTTTATTTTTTAAACTTTTAACAAAGAAAAAGAGACACCATGTCAGTGAAGGAATTTCCAACTATCTGATGAAGGGTTAATGGATTATGTGGGAGTTTCATTTCTAACTTATCACAATATAGAGTAAATTAGTTAAATAATACAAAGGACAAATCAATATTAATATAGCTTCTAAGTTTTACCTAAGCTTTCCAAAATTGATTATTAGAATATCAACTTCAGGTCCGTAAACCCATCTTCAGTCTCATACGAAGACCAAGTGCTTATATGTAATTAATATGAGACTGAGGTGGATTTACGGATCTAAAATTGATTGCCCAATAATTGATCCCAATAATCAATCTACTTAAATACTTAGGTAAGGCCACTTTTATTACATATTTAAAAACAAATCAGCCTAAAAAATAAATTGTAATATCGTAATTGAAGGTTTTATGCAGTTATTACATATTTCACAGTTATTTTATACTGTAATTATGAAAATCTTCTTAAAAGCAACACAGTCCTAATTTAATAATATTTTTGTGTACAAATAAATATTAATAAAAATAGGTTACTAATTCAACATTTTATCTTTTTTTTAATTTTTTTATAGTTATTTTAAGATATAAAAAACAATATGTAACAAAATACTAACATACACATTTGTTAAATAGTTAGATGCTGTGTTCCAGCAATTTACTAAATGTCCTCTATTTTTAATTTATTTTGTAGTAATTGTTTTTTTTGTCTTTTAAAACCCAAAAAGAAGTTGTTGTATGTTCCAAATGTAAGGTTACCTAGTGCTGTTTGAATGTTATAAATAAAACAATCATTCAATTTTGTAATAAATTATCCATACATTTTATTATTTTTTTTAACATTTTCTTAAATTATCTGCTTGTTATTTTTTCTAATTTATATTTTGAAAGTATTTTACATTCTAAACCCCAATCTCAAATATAGAGTAATGCCAAAACCCATGAGGGATCGATGACATCTATCCTTAAATGAATATGAATTTAAATCAAATGAATAATTACACTTCATTCACTTCACTCCTTGATATTGATCAAGTAAGCATAAATATAAATCTTTTATAAATCGCTCAATGTTATTTTATAGTTTTTTTTACTAAATGTAAAGCAGTAGTTTATTTTTTGTACCTGCTGATATTTTGTTACTGAGCAATACTTGGTTGAAACATTGAGTTATTTATTTTCTTGATCTATAAAAACTATTCTTTTAAAGTTTAAAAGTGGCATAAAAAATAGGGACTGTCAATAGCATTTTTTCACTCAACGATAATTAATTTTAAAACAAGTTAAAATATTGAATGAAAAAAATAAATATATAAAGCTTAAATATCATAACTAGACTTTGAGCTTTTTCTTGATAATTCTATCAAGAAACTCATATAGAATTATAACCTATATTACAACATTCAAGTTAAATTATAATTAAAACGCAAAGTGGGCAAGCTGTTAACAATTAAATTAAGGGCTTCAGCAATTTAATATGATGCAGGATTAGGAGTAAACACTTATTAAATGAGTTACTAAGCCGGGAAAAGCGTGAAAGGCTACATGAAAAGCCCTATGAGAAAGGAGTTGAATTACCATACGTTTGTTTTGGGTTCTACATAGTTTTATACAGCAAACAGCACCTTTTCAAAATTTGTTATTAATTTCAATTAGATGACAAATATTAATTTATGTATTTATTACAAAAATAGTATAACATGTTTATAATTATTCTTTTGTCTATACTATATTCTCAGGTTTTAACAATTGGCAGCCTTTTACAATGAAGAATTAATACTAGTAGACTCGTTTTATGTTTCTTCAAACATGATAATATAAACAGCATAAATGTAATCTATTACATTCGCTCATCTACATTCATCTCACTCATTCAAAATCCATATTCGCCCATATCTTTGCGATCGGCGTCTTAAAAATAAATAAAATAAATATTAGGAACAGACTATTACTTCTAAAATTACATTTTATATTGACACAGATCTTACAACAAAGAATCAAAATTTTAATATTGTAAAACATCAATAAAATGCCACTTTGTAGACCCAGACGTTGTTGAGTGAAGTTTGTAATGGGTTCTAGTAACTAAACACACTGTAGACTTGAGTTACATCATAAATATATTACTTACATGTAATATAGTTAAAGTTTGTAATGGGTTCTAGTAACTAAACACACTGTAGACTTGAGTTACATCATAAATATATTACTTACAAGTAATATAGTTAAAGTTTGTAATGGGTTCTAGTAACTAAACACACTGTAGACTTGAGTTACATCATAAATCCAGTGGCGTAGCCAGGAGGGGGTTACTGGGGGTCACAACCCCCCCCTTAAAAATTACGTTTTATACCAATGTACCAACACAATATTTAAAAACTCTATTCAGCAACACTAATACAGGCACATTAAATTAGTGAATGTATTCTGAACTAGTGTACTTTAAATTAGGCTGCATTTATTTTTGTTAAGACGTTAAAATAAGCAACATCAGTCCTTCATATAAATAGCCCAACCGCTCGGACCCGGCGTCAGCCTTCAGGGTGGCAACACTGGTGCCACTGGCAGCGCCAACAGGCGATGGCTAGTGATGACTCACTCCAGCTGACTTGGTCTTATAGTGGACGAGTCTATTTTGCGTGTTCCGGGGTGAGGGATGGTTGTGTGTTTACTCACTTAGTTTATTCAGTCACATTGCACTCACAGGTTTATTGCGTTCACTTGGTCTGGTGTGAGTGGCTTTCTTAGCATTTTTAAAGTTATACATTGACAATGTAACATTGTTATAAGGTGTGAGGAAGAAGTTTCAGTACAGCGAATTTATATCGTACACGTCTATTAATTGTACTTTAAATAAGTGTTATCATCTCTTGTTATATTCAGTGTTCTTTAAGTATTAAGTTGTACAGTAATTATTGTGATCGCATTAATAATGGATAGACACAATAAAAGGCAAGCTAGTTTGGTTACGTTCTTTCTAAAACGAAATAAAACTGAAGATACCCAGACAACACAGCAAATTATAAAAGCCGAACAAAAATGTGTTGATATTTCTGACGCTACATCCCATGAAAGTTCACTTTCTACTTCGCACTGTGAAGGAATGGGCAGTCCTAACGACATAGCAAACTTTGTTAACAAATCAAAACAGGTAAGAAGTTTATATTATTGACACCAGTTATTACTGGGGAGTTTCACAGTTATACTTGAGGTGCAAATTGAGCATCCATGTATTTAAAATTAAAATTATTCCTGTTATGAGTTTGTAAGTTCATTCACTTTCTAAAGTCAATTCTTAACAGATTTTTATGATTATTTTTGTTGTTGTTTAAAAGCAATATCATGCTGTTGGTCAATGTGAACCTCAATGTTTTATTGGAGCTGTTATGTGATAGTTTTAAATTAATTTTTCATTAAACTACTTTAAAAACTAAAAAAAACAGCGGTTTCACGGATAGTTTTCAGTCTCTAAAGTGAGCTATTTACGGGCCAGTATCAGGATCAGCTGTTTTGATCCGGAATTGTACATGAACTTGGTAAAAACAATAAATAATAGCAATACGTTTTCAAATATAAACATGCAAAAAGGCATGTTTTGAGCAATTCTGATGAAGTCATTTTATTACAAAAATACGCCAATTATTTACGTGATTTTATTTCATTTGCCAGGGTTGAGTCTATTTTTATTTTTGATGTATACCATATTTTACTCCACGTAAAGAGTTGATATATGAAAGAAGTATGATTTATGACCATGGTCTAAACTCTTCAACTTTAAATTTTTAATCACTCAACAATTAGGAAAATTATAATAATTTAGGTCTGACAGGAAATAAATAAATTCGTATAAGAAATCAATTTTGTTGTTGCTTTTGTAATGAATAAATCAATCATAAATAAGCACGTATTATTGCAAAATATTAATATTATTTTGACATATTATTATTTGTTTAGTATTCTTAAGAGGAAATCTTAAATATTGTCCAGTCCACGAAAGTTCATTATAAAACTACCGATCAAATAAAAATAAAAAAAACACTTCGTTGTTAATATTCATTGCATCTTGTCATTCTGTTGCTTTTAAATGTTCATATCTTTTTTTTTTACTTTTACCTATTAACCAAATAAGCTGCCACTACAATTAATGTCGAATATAGAAAGAAACTTAATACAATGATGTAACTTTTTCACGTTTAGGTATCTAGTATTATTCCAGTTAATGTGGTTTTCAGTTGTGTGTGGATGCGGGCTTAAGGAAAGCTATCCTTGTTGACACTTGGGTACCTGCCTGTACCTTCAAATTCCCTGGCAGTGGTAAGAGAAACCTGAAGTTCCAATGGCACTGGTTGAATAGATGGAATTGGCTGGCGTACTCCCAAATTGATGATGGTGCCTTTTGTAAGTATTGTGTATTATTTTCTTCACATGGAGCTGGAAGTGGCCATCAACCGTTAGGAAAACTGGTTAAGACTAAATTTAACAATTGGAAAGATGCTGTAGAGGATTTTAACAGACACGAGATGAATGAGTACCACAAATGTTGTGTCCTCAAAGCAGTTGAATTTGAGCGTATAGCAGCCAAAAAACAGGATCCTGTTGATCTGCAAATCGATACAGGCCTAAAACAACAAGTAGAAGATAATAGGAAGAAAATTGTTCCTATAATTGAGACAATAATAATGTGTGGTCGGCAAAACTTATCTCTTAGAGGACATCGGGACCACGGGCCTATCAACCTTAGTGAAGAGGAGCCAGTTGAAAATGATGGAAACTTTCGAGCTCTGCTACGTTTTCGAGCAAAAGCTGGAGATAAGGATTTAGAGAGACATTTTGAAACGAAAAGCCTGAATGCTATGTACATTAGTCCTCAGACTCAAAATGAAATTATTGATGCCTGCAAAGAGTTTATTTTGAACAATGTTGTAAGTCGGGTCAATAAAGCACAATGCTTTACTATTTTAGCTGATGAAACCACAGACATAGCGGGAGTAGAACAGATGTCGCTTTGCACTCGGTACATTGACACTGACACAGAAAAGGTCAGGGAGGATTTTCTTCTGTTTGTCCCAGTGACTGATGTAACTGGGAGAGGATTAGCTAGTAAAATCCTAGAAACTCTTGAAAAAGTAGGAGTAGAGTTAAAGTATCTCAGAGGCCAAGGATATGACGGGGCTAGCACGATGAGTGGGCAGTTTAATGGTGTTCAGTCAGTTATAAGGGAAAAATATCCGTTGGCTTTGTACATGCACTGCAGCTCACATGTACTTAATCTTGCCATTACTGAAGCCTGCTCTGTCCAAGGAATAAGAAATTGCATGGGAGTTGTGGGGAACGTTTGTTCTTTTTTTAGGTATCCCAAGAGAATGAATGATCTGAAACAATCGATTGAAAAAAATGTCCCGGAGAGCAACAAAACCAAACTCAAGTCTCTGTGTAACACTCGGTGGGTCGAACGACATGACTCCATTTGTGTGTTTTTGGAACTATTTGATGCTGTAGTGTACAGCCTTGAGAGTATATGTCAGTGGACTGATCGTGAGACATCCACTAATGCCCACCAGTTGTTGAGCGCTATGCAGAACTCCGAATTTCTTGTTGCATTACATGTTTTGAACAAGGTCTTTAGTTTAAGTGCGCCTTTGAGCCGCTTTTTCCAGGAAGAAGAACTTGACATTGCAAGGGCGTTTGGTTATGCTGCAGTTGTTGAGGAAAGAATATCAAAACTTCGAAACAATGCTGACAAAGAATTTAAGAAAATTTTCCTTAAAGCAGAGGAAAAGGCTTCTTTTATGGAAACTCCCATTTCTACACCACGCATAGCAAAGCGCCAAACACAGAGGTGTAATGTGGAAACAACTGATGCGGAAGAGTACTACCGAGTGTCTTTATATGTCCTTTTTTTGGATAGCTTTTTAACTCAGCTGAACGATCGTTTCATGGCACACAAAACTGTTCTGAAATCTTTTATGTGTCTCTTGCCACGAAAAGACCAGATGAATCCAACTGATGAAGACGAAGAAGCAATGAAAACACTCACGAACAAATACCAAGTTGACTTAGGATGCAGTGAAGACAGTGCCTTAGGAGAATTGTATATCTGGTACAGTTTGCTTGCATCACAGGATAAACCTAAAGGCGCAATTGAAGCTCTCATCATGTGTGACAAGGACAAGTTGCCTGCCATATTCTCCCTACTGAAGATATTTGCTACTATCCCGGTGACGTCTGCTTCCAGTGAACGGTCGTTTTCCAGTTTAAAACGGCTAAAAACGTACCTGAGGAACTCCACGAGTGACAACCGCCTAAATGGATTGGCCCTCATGAACATCCATCGAGACATTAACATAAGGCCGTCAGATGTATTAAACATATTTTCAATAAGACCACGAAGGTTGGACTTTAAATTGTGAAAAATACCTTACTCAAAAATCATTACTATTCACTCTCTGTCTCTATAAAGTGGGATTTATTTGTGATTTTCACTCTCTTGTATCTAAACAACTTTATATTACTATTGATTTTATATGTTATTTTAATTTTACTTTTCATTTCAACTCACTGGACAAGTAGGCCACCCAGTAGTGAATATTACGTACTTAATCTGCTGTAAATAAAACGGCTTTTGTAAAATAATTGTTTTATTTATCTATATCCTTTTCTTTACACTTGATGGGAGGCCAAATTATCAGTGTTTCACTAAAAATGTGTTTGAATTTTACTCACAATTACAACTAACTTAGACCTCCCATTGATAACTCTGTCTGTTCTATCTTAGATTATTTTACCTTCTACTCAAAAGTTGTATTATGCTAAAAATATTTCAAATCCAAATAAAACTATCAGGATTTGGACAATTCGGATTAAAAGAAAATTACAACGAACATGCTTTAAAATGCACGAGTTTTAACGTAGATTTTCCAAAATTTCCAGGGGAGGGCCCGGACCCCCTTTTGACTGGGGTGTGCCCCCCTGGCCCCACTAAGCAACCCCCCCCCCTCAGACAAATCCTGGCTACGCCACTGCATAAATCTATTACTTACATGTAATATAGTTAAAGTTTGTAATGGGTTCTAGTAACTAAACACACTGTAGACTTGAGTTACATCATAAATATATTACTTACAAGTAATATAGTTAAAGTTTGTAATGGGTTCTAGTAACTAAACACACTGTAGACTTGAGTTACATCATAAATATATTCCTTATATGTATATAGTTCATGTATCTAAAAAAAATCTGAAATATCCAACAGTTACAGTACAGGTTAATGTGCTGAAATAATTGTTTGATTGAAGATTGTTTTACGTAATTTGGCTCCTTTAACCTTCGTAACTTGGTTGCTTCGTCACGGGGTCGCCATAGGAACAAAATCTTCATTGCAGACAATCCTTATTGTTGTAAACAATGCAATGTTCCTTCAGTGTATTAAACACATAATCTAAAGTCAAGGAATCCTTGTGTATTCCTTCAACTTAAAATACACATAATCTAAAGCCAGCTTGACTTGCACCCCCTCAAGCGGCGACTGTTGAGTTAGTGAGGTTTCACTGTATCACAAAATAAGACTAAACTTGATGACAGCTTAAATTAATCAGAGATAAACAAAACTTAAGTTAAGTCAAGTTAAAATTTTAGTTGAATATAAAAATCTTAAAATAATACAAACTTATATTTAAACATATGTTTGTTTTGTGTTTGAACCTGGGCCTCTTCTTTTAAATAGATTTGAAAAAAATAATGATTGTTGATAAGTATTTTGATATGCACCTTTTCACCCACGCACAGACTATCCTTGTCAATGTGGGTAGTAATTTCTAATACATAATTGTAAATTTGTATATAATCTTGTAATGTTTAGAGGAATAAACTTATTTTGATCTGTTAAAAACATTTTAAGGCAAGGAATATTTTTAATGTTTGAATGTTTTATGTATTGCTATTACAAATGTTATATCAAATAAGCTTATTTTTTACCAGTCATATTAAAATTAGAAAAAAATGTCTTCTTTCCAAACTGGTTAACAAACAACTACTAATGACTGCAATTATAACAAAACACTGGTCCCATCTACTTCTACACAAGCCGGCTACAATTTATTACTGTGGTCCCTATAAAATCAGTGCCTCTATTTAAATTGCATTAAAAAAACTCAGTCAAGCTGGGACTCAAAGTGGTACATAGTATAATGGTGTTGGACAGAGAGTGACATTAATTACACAATAGCTAGAGTACAATTAAGTTTTATTGGAATGTATGAAACATTACCTGTTCAAAACTGCGAATAAAGTCCCTTAATTCTTTTTCTTTATCCTCAAGAGTCCCATAAAGCTGTTTCATCTGGTTGATAAGATCTAGTTTCTCCGCTTTCAGCTTCTTTCTGTCAGCTTTAGAGTCTGTAAAAAAGGTTCAAATTAATTGAAAAAAAAGAAACTATTCCAATACTTGTATAACAAAGTTGAATTGTTGTATACAAAATTATGCAAGAATTATATAACAGAGTCACTTAAACTCCAAGGACTCGGAGATTGGTGAAGTCGTGAAATTGGAATGCTATAGTATAAAAAAATAATTAAAAGTTCATTTGGAGATTCTAACAGTATGAAATGAAATTAAAAATATCTTTAATGCTGTTATATGAGGCAAAGTTAGGGCTGCAAAGCACTCTGTACACTTAATCTCATAAATACAAGTACCAAAAATAAAAAGACACAAATTGAAAATTTTCAACCTAAATTTCAGGTGATTCGATTTTGGTGTTCTTACACTTGGTATTGTAATTTAAGTAATATAAAATGTTCTCATTGTTATTTATTTTTGAAGCTCTTGGCCATCTTTATAAAGTCAATTTAAAGCCAAGTCAGAAATAATTTTTAAAAAATCTTAAAATGAGATTAAATTATTTATACTAAACCAATGTATTATTAATTATCTATCTACATTATACTACGTAACAATGGTGTTGAGTTGCTTGCCAGTAATATAATCATCTTTGGAATGTGTTACAAAGCACTTTAGCATGTATGGTAAAGGATGTATTGACTCCTACCTCATGCTGAGCTGGGGTAAATATTTTACGTTGATATTCTCAGGTCTTTGACCCTTGATATTTAACTATACACCCGAGCTTTATGCTTAAATTGAATATAATTTATTTATTATAATTTACACATTAATTAAATTCATAATCACATGTTTAAATCAAGTACAAGCCTCACTTTATGTGCTCATTTAGGGTTAAAATAATTAACCGCCATCTATATTTACCTAATTTCACAGCATTAAGCAAAGTCAAAACCCATTATATAAAATGTCATAATCAAATCAAATGAAGATATCATTATCAATATTCCGAGTTTAACTTTATATAAAAATGTACAAATTTTTGTCTTTTTAAAATTTAGCAAAACTACTGTTTTTAATTCATTATATACAAATTGTAGAAATGCTTGACTTTTTTTGGATGAATTGGTGCATAAAGATTTACTAGTAGAGAGTGTAAGGTAAGCCATGTAGTTGTCAATATTAATACATTTATCATAGCCTCCCATAGAAAAAATATTCATAAAAACTGTATTGTAAATAATTAATATGTATTACACAATATTACTTATTACTGCTATCCTTGCATGGTAAATTAATAAAACTGCAACATAACATGAATTATATGAACTCAACCATAAACAGCTTCCAATCTACATAAAATTATACTAAGTTAATTTCAAAAAGCTCTTCTAATATCAGAAAATAAATTATTTTAAATATATTTTGTCATAATCCTAATAAAATAAAAAGTTGCCTGTAATTATTAAGGATAATATTATTGGCCATCAGCACCAAATAAAAATATAATTTTATTGGAATTGTAAAGACAAAATATTTAACATATTCAGTTCAATGAGGCTGTAAAGTTGGTCATGCCACCTGACCGCTACTGGCTGTGTGGCCGACTGGTCGGCCATGTGGTTGTCACCGGTAGTGGCTGATGACCGCCGTCTAGTCAGTCATACCGTGTCACTCACATTATTAAATCTGTCTTCAACCAGTCTTTTTTGTTTGCCAGTAGAGCCTAAACTTCTACAGTATTCTAAGTGTAGAATGTGGTTTTCAGGTTTCAGTTACAGTCATTTTTAGTGTTTCTGTTTTTAATTTATTTCCAGTAGATAAATCTTCCTCCATCCATGCAAAAGCAACTCAACATAGTCCATTTCTTACGAGGCAGGTTTATTCCACTGATGAAGGTGGATAACAGAAACTTGTTTGGATCGTCAAACATATCCCAAGTTAACGTTCAGTTAGCTTTTGGCAAATATTCGTTTGAGATTAACTGAGAAGCTAGTTGAAGAGATCACGTTCCGGATTTAAGCCGTTGCTTATTGTAGTATATATTGCAAAATGGGGAGATTCCAAGTAGTTAGGATCTCTTTGAGCTCTCTTAGAAGTGCCTGTTTGCATTTGGAGGAGCTAAATTGTTCAGTAATGGAAGCCATGGCAGAGGGGTTTCGATGAGGGAATCGCTGATGGCCCTCATCGCTCTGTTTAGTTGTATATCAACCTCTTGTACATGTGTACTTTTAAGCCATACTGGAGCACAATATATTGGGGGATGATGTTTATAACATCCGCAGCAATCCTTAAGTGTAAGTGTCTCATGGGAGGTGCTAAAAGAACAACAATTTTGATCTCCAGCAATGTGTGCCAGCTGTCAACAAATGCTAAGAACAGTTTGGACCCTTAAGTAAAATGTCTATTTAAAAATGACTGGCACAAAAGAATTAAAAAAAATTGAAAATTACTCTAAATTGAAATTGATGTTGTAACTGCCTACCACCTTGCCACACTATTTAAATTAACTAAAACTAAAGAATTATTCATCTATTTATAATTTTAAATTACTTCTTTATTTAAGACCTAACATTATGTATTACATAGTTTATATAGTTGTATAAGAAAAATACATAGAATGTAAGACTGCTTAGTACAAATTGTAGTTAATGTTGGACCTCGCTGACAAGTAGGTTTTCTACTTAGTGAGGCCACAAAAGTTTTAAAATTATTTCAATAAACTATTCTATTCTAATAAATGGAAATCTATTATCAAACAATTATTGGGAAATAGGTTCCTTTACATGCAGGAGTGGGTGGGATGGTCATCACTACTGTAATGGTAAGGGTAGGCAAGAAGGCTGTTACCATTGTACATGTTTGGATAGGTGGGAGGGTAATCACCTCTTTACGTGTCAATAATTCACATATATTAACAAATGGAAATATTGAATAAAATATAATATGTATTAATGACATTACTTTAATACAGAACTAAAATTTGAACTAACTTGAGGTAAGGGAAATAAATAAGTTTTCCTGGTAGTTTTTTGAGTACATTAGAGTAATAAAGTTAGAAGAAGTGAAGTGTACAAGTTCTTTGTTTCTTGTGGTCTCCCTTTGTGTACTTTGTACTTGTTGTAGTTCTGTTTCCTTAGTTAACAGAACACAATGCTGTATCATGAACATTTCATTTCTGTTTTGTGATAGTTAAAATAACATTATAGTTTAACTATTTATCTGGAGAATTATTTTACAGTCACATTCTTATTTCACAAGTGTTACAATTCCGGAGTAACTAACCATCAGATATTACCTTAGTCCACTCCTTCATGATTCCTATTTTATTTGTGACTGACGAATTCAAGTTTGTGAATGAGGTTAAATCATCATTATGGTACATTTAAGAGATATCAGTGATTCATATTTCTAAAAAATTTAAATTCAAACGTAGATAAAAAAATCAAAGTACATCTTTAGTTTCCATGACAACTCTTGTTAAAAATATACAAAAGTCAACACTGATATGTCATTGTGTTTTCATGGTTACGCGTCACCTTCCCGCGTCACCCTCCCGCGTAACGTAACGTTTTCAGGCAGTTAGGTCAAGACTAAAGCATGTTCCATGCTAAAATCATTGATTTTTAAAAAGTTTCAGACCTAAAAAAATATCACATAGAAAAATTTTAATACAACGCAAGAACATGAAAGTACGAGTATTATATTAAAGTAATCGATTTAAATAAACCATGTTTACCATTATCTAACCTAAGATACTAAATCGTCAAAGGAAAAATTTATCTGGGTTAGAATAATCAGGAACTCCCTGTTATCAGCTTTTAGTTACATTATTACATATGAGACGCCGACACAACGTAGGCGAATATGAATGGCTATATCAGTGTAGGATGAGTGTAGTCTGGTTACTAACTGAGTTCAACTGTTCCTCAGAAAGGGTAATTTATTAATATCCCAACAGCCAGGGCAAATAAGGGACCTACAGCTTTACGTGGAATCCGAACCTTGTAGTGCTGGTCTGATTTTCAGCTAATTGACAAGCCTGATACTCAGTTATCTCCCCCACACAACATCCGCACAATGATTACCACCCAACATGGACACCCCAGACTTCTCTAGTAGTGTCCACGCCGATAGCAACCACCAAGCGGACGCCATGTCGGTATTAAGAGGACCGAGCATCCAACCTATCGCCTACAATCTCCCAAACACTTTGTCCCCATCTAGCTGGGTTACAGCACTGCTCCACCATACAGTTAGGGCATAGTAATACAAGTTTTACTATTAGAAAAACGTCTAGTTTGGTAAAAACAGATAAACAGTTATCAGTCAGAAAACATACAATTTCATGAAGCCACATATATTATACCTTTAAATTTCAGCATTATAAATATTTCTGGGTTCAATTTACTATAGAAACTCAAATTATCTCAAGTTTGATTAATCTGTTTTGTATAATTTAAGTATGTTTTTCTTTTTATTATCATTAACAAACATTATTTAAAGGTACTATTTTCAAAAGAAATTAAAATCAACTCATTTAATCACAAATGAGTATCATCATTTTCTTATTTAATTGCATTATATGCACAAACAATTCCGGTGTAACTAACCAGCAGGAATTACCTTAGTCCACAGAAGCAAAATATGGACATCTATAGTTGGAGGGGACATTTTATAAAACATAAAAATTAAATGTTTATGTCTTCATTAGTGGGTGGGTGGGGGGGGGAGTATAGAATCTAGTTTCATTTTACAAACTAACTAACATTAATTAATTAGAACTTAGATTACAACTGAATATCTACAGTGCAATAATAATAATTGATTACTTTGTTCATCCTTGAAATAACAAAAATAATTAAAGAATATCAAACCAATAGTAAACAGAATAACCTTACCAAGGAATTATCAACAAAGGAATATTTTTTATACAGTAAAAAATTAATTGCGAAATAACTAAATCAAGATAACCGGAAAAAATATTCAACAAAAAGAAGACAGCGACAAAGAACTAGTTGTTCGAAATGTAGTTTCAAGAAGTGGTTGAAAAACAGTACAACAACTTAAAAATGAAATGATAACAGGTACTGGTATACTATTTTAACTTGTACACGAAAGTAAAGAGCCTAATGGAGGACACATATTTAGACTTGCTAATGAGCCTAATATAAGGGTAATGGCTTGTGAAGTTAATTATTGGAAACTTAAAACTCCTTTTAAAACCGTTTGCCGTTTATATAAGCTCTGGTACTTCATAAATAATAGAATGAATTGATTAAAGAAAAATATTTATTAGTATTACATTACTAAAACAACTTTAAATCTGTTTCATTTACTGTAAATAAATAATCTTTTGTCACTCACTTAAAATATTTACGAACTCCACCATAATGCATTTGTGGGTTTATTCGCATTTGGAGATTTTTACATTGGATGTTGAGTACATTCAAATACATTTTATAAAATCCTTTATTAGAAGTTTTCATTTAACAGGACCCTCAAAGGTGCTTAATCTCACATGATTAATTACAAAAAGCGTTTCTGCTTTAATGATATTTTGACAAATTACCACTTGGCGAGTAAGAAGGCGAGATAGGAACAATTAATACAGTTCCAACAACTCTTGCAGATTGTTACTGAGATATGTTATACTTCGTATTTGTAACACACAGTTTCATATTTTTTTAGAAATTATTTTCCCAATTAAAGTAATGACAATTTTCAAACTAATTGTGTTCTATGTAAATAAAATAATCAATAAAACTTGCTGAACAATTATTACTAACAGTAAACTGTAGTTTGTTAAACTACCTCACTACGTCAGTGAACAGTGAAGAAGTAAGCTAGAATAGGTTAGGCCATGTTTTACATAAGGAAGTTAAATGTACGTTTAGTGTATAACATTTTTTTTAGTTGGATTTTTAGTTCCACCTGAAGATGAAGTAAGAACTTTGAAACAAGTCGTGGAAAACACAAAAAGGATTGGTGGCGGAACAAATAAAGAGTTAATTTCTTTGACTTATGGACCTTTATCTTCTGAATTGTCCCTATAATATGTGCAAGTATCATGAAATGTTATCCATTATTTAATTTCTTAAATATGTCTTCTTATAGATTTAAAAACTTTAAATATGACTTCTTTGAAAGCAAAATATGGTTGCTCGTATACATTAGACTAGATAATAATGTGCAGATATTCTTAAAAGTCCTGAGCGATTCAAGCTCATGCTTTTTAGATTCCTTTTCCTGCAAATCTTTATTAACTGGATAATAAAGGATGATTGTTATCAATTTATATAACCCTCAACTATATATTGATAAATGTCAATATTAAATTATACTATATAACAGAAATGAGATAATAATTTAAGAACAACCATTAAACAAATTAAACTAAATAGCTTTAATAATGGTTGTAATTATCTTTAGTGTCTGGACAAGCCAAATCCTGTCATATTGCACTTATGAATCCCTGAGGGCTTAGTGTTTGAGACAATGTCCCGGCAGAGACAATGGTTGGGCTCATTATTACAAGGGAGAAAAGGGGACAGATGATTTAAATCCTTCTAATACAGCTGTGTCACTAGAGTAAAACCAACTGCAAATCGTTTTATGTTATAAATGTGACCAGTTTTCTATTTTTGTAATGTTTTAATAATATATTTTTAATATTGAAAACTTGCCAGACTTTTAAGTTATAACATATTTTTCTTATGTATTTATAAAGGCTAGGTTATTGAATACTTAGCTGAAGATTATTTCAAGAAACTAAAATTCAGCAAACTTAGTCACCATCACTTATTAATTGAGGACAAAAAGGATAACCAAGAGTGAGAAGATACCTTTTTCTTTAGCGGCAAGAGGGCAATTGAGGAGTGAGCAGATAACTTATTCTTTGAAGACAAAAAGATGGCCAAGAGGGAGAAGATTCCTAGTCTTTGAGGATAAAGAGGAGTGAGCAGAAACCTTATTCTTTGAGGACAAAGAGGATAAGGAGAAGCGAGCAGATGCTTTATTCTTTGAGGACAAGAAGGACACTCAGAAGCCAGCAATTATCTCATTCTTTGAGGACAAATAATAAGCAGGAGCAAGCAGATACCTTATTTTATGGAGGCAAGTAGAAAAATCAGGAACTGACAGTGAGTGGAATGTAGATGGCAATATCTCTTTCCTTATTTAAAGAAAGAGTCAACAACAGTATCACTAACAATAAATTTCTTCACAAATTTGATTTTTGTTAGTGTTATAATACCATGGAACACTTTCTACGATACTAAGATATAGTAATGAAAAAATAAATAGATCTATTAAAAATACAAACCAGACATTAATTTGAGCAAGTCAATCTTCATTTTACATAATATATATACATAACAACTTTTAAAAAAATCACATTTTAGAATGTATGATGTGTAGAATTCCATTGCAAAATTAAAAAAAATTCAGTGATATCTACAAATTTACACATGTTACCACCAATGTTTTAACAGTGTTAAAGTGATATCAATTTATATTAGAGATATAATTTTGAATAAATATAATTTTTCCAACTGTTAATTATAGATAATAATTTACAGAATTCTTTTTAAAGTACCTATTACAATGATAAAAATCAATGCAAATAATTGAATAAATATAAACAGTGTTAAAGTTTTACTAATACTATAATAATTGTACATTTTGTTATCATATTATGTACTATACTCAGCACTAAAAGTTTTTTTTTGTATCTAGCAGAAATAAATATATAGCACTACACCCTCGCTTCACAATCTATGTCACCTGAGCTTCTATGTAACATTGGGTGGTCTCAAAATATGTCAGAGACACCATATTGTAATGGATATTAATATTTCTCTTTATGTAACCGCTTGAGAATTTTATTTTTCTTTCTTTCTTAGAAACATTACTCAATATAATCGTATTTATTTAATTTATCAAACAGTAAAATTTTACCTTAAATTGATAAATTATAACTGATATAGTACGTAGGCCAATTATTAGTTAAAAACTAGCTTCACAGACCTGTTTTATTTGTGAATAAATACCATATCTGTTCCTTATTTTTAAACTTCATACTTTTTTTAAACTGCTTATTTATTAATTTGTAGTTCATTTTATTAATACAACATTTATATTAATACCTTGTTGCATATGTGTTAAATAAGTTATTTCTTTACCTATTTTTTAACTTTATTAATATTGTTTTATATTGTCAATGAGAGAAATATGAAGTAAGAGAGATATATGTTTGTTCTCTCAAAATTGAAACACATTAAATAGGTGCAATGTTAACAGAGAAAAAATAAATCTAGGTCTCTGAGGTTAAGCCTGTTAGAGTTTACTTAAATTACTTAAGTAAACACTAACAAACGTAAAAATATATTCTCTCTAAAATATCATGTATGTTTGGACAACAAAGACAATCTCAGTTAATTACAATCTTATATTAAATTGGAGTTGTATTTTACACAATAAATTACTTTTGATTTTTACTACTAAACTATTATTTTTTACTATCACTTAAAATTCATTGTTATTTTACTTTAACACTAAGTGTTTAAGCCTGGACTGTATAAACACTTATAAAATAAAACATATAAATGTGTAGAGCAGTTTTTTTTTTTTTTTTTTAATAATGTGTAATCAGGTTTATGCAACAATAGGGTTTCTAGGCAGACCTTTGTGTGTTTACAATTTCAGAAAAATGAACTGTTCTTTTATAAAATATTTCAGTGCTTTGAAAAAAAATACATAGTCTCTAATAAAAAACCAAATTTTAGAGAAACAAAGAATATATGGGTAGATTTTGTCTTAATGTCTCCTTAAATTTTGTTAACTAAATATTTTTTAAAATTTGTACTTAACAATATGGAATCATTGTATAACCCTGACAAACGCTTCCATAATTAATAATTCAGATTGCAGTTAAAAGAGATTTAAAATATTTTACTTGGCACATTAAAAAATAATAATAAAATCCTCAAAGAATTGTCATAAGTTTAATTTCAGATTGATTTGATTGAAATGAAAAAAAACCTAATCAAATATTACAGTTATTTTATTTTTTCAATTTTATTTAATTAAGTACATTTTCTTATACACTACACAAGCTTATTAAGACTTCTATTTTTAATCAGCAATCTTGGATTTAAAAGGTGAAATGTTAAGATTTGTATTTTTTATTATTTATGGACTTAAAAAGTATCCATTCGCAGAAAACTCCCACTGAAGTGCCCTGAGGTTGACATTCATGCATCTCTCCACATCACCCCAATTAATTTTGTCATAACTCAGAGCTGTTTGTTTACAAATGGTGTGCCAATAAGTTTGCACTACATAAATTATTTATATAAATTAAATACAATTACACCCAAAAATGAATTCTGAAATGTATTCTCCAAATTCCCACTTCACAAATATTTATACACTGATCTAAGTTGCAGATACCACATAATTTAGTACAAAATTCCTGTATAAATTTCGTATTTGGTTTATTTCATTAATAAACTTCAGTAATAATTATGTTAAAGCCAAGAAAATAGTTCATATAAGGCACGATAAAAAAGAGCTTATTAACTTTTTATACACATAATTTTAACCTAACTACTGGTGACCGTCAAACATCACTGTGAAAATTTTATTTTATATCGTTATGCTACGTTTTTCGTCAAACTAATCGATACCACTCGAAAGTCGGTTAAATTCTGAATCAATAGTTATCAGTATCAATAATACTATCCACATGACAACTAAATGGAGAGAAGAAGAATCCATTGTTTACTATTTCATTTCGTCATGGCATCTATCAGTAAACTGTTTATTTACATTCTGGTCTGAAGTACTTTATGCGATGTTTTATTAGAATTGTTAGTGAAATAACTTGAGGATGTTGTGAAATAACTGTTTTTCAAATATAGTTGAAGCATAATTACTGTAAATAAAGTGTCATTTTGTTCTTCGTGACATTGTTTAGAGAATCTTAATTTGACATAGGCTTGTGGTGTTTTGTCACTTGTAAATAGTATATACTAATGGAACATATACATATTTTAGACAATGTATAGGGGATATTTAGAACGTTATAGTGATATTAGAGAAATGTTACAAAATGAACATTATAATAACAAGCTGAGAAATGTATGAATACATAATTATAGCATGTTACCACAGTAACATCAATTTTCGGTAAAATGCATTATCTTCAGTTTTATCATTATAAATTTATAAATTCCTATAATAAACCCTATAAACTATACATTTTCTGAAACTTTAAAATTTGCAAAAACTTGTATATCTTGGAATTGTGAATTGGCTAATGTGTATTACATTTCCAGGTAGGGTCCCCCCCCAAAAAGATTTTCGGTAATCTTTTTTTTTTTTTTATGAAAGGAAAAACGTAAACAAGTGTTTATACTTATGTTATTTATTTTAAATTTAAATACAGAATCTTACAAGTAAAATGATATAAAATATAAACTAAATCTAAGTATCAGAAGTATTTTTAATTATTTTAAAAAAATATCCTTGCGAAACAAGGAAAAATGGGCTGCCAATAAGAGGGTTTTTAGTTGCCAGTATTTAGATTAATCCCAGAGACTGCTTTACAATATTACTAAACAAGAGTCAACAAACAAGATTTATTGGTTGGCCGCTGACATAGCTGAACCTGACAGATCACACAAGTGTCAGTTCAGCTACCACAATCATGTTTGTTTAGCACTACCCTGGAGACATGTACAGCTTAAGGATTGCTGCATATGCGAACAACATCATCCCCATTGTGTTCTTTTCTGGGGGATTAGCTGGTCTTTGACAGGAGATCAATATCAAAACACTAAGTAACAAGTAACTTTCTACTTTAGATTTTCATTTTTTAATTTTAAATATTGAATTTTATTTTCAATTTTTCTTTCCTCCTCCTTTTATTTTGGTAGGAGGAATCCATGCAATATACATATACAACAAAAGAGATTTTGAAATTTCAAAAAATTATTGGAGTTGTTATACAGGGTGATCAACTCAAGGTGGCCACAATTGGGGTCTCAAAGAGTATTGATTTTACAGCAAACTTCAAATGGGGGACTTACCCTCAATTTTTATGCTCATTAAAATTACGTAGGTAGATAAATTCAGTCACTATTTTCCAATATGGCGGTCAACTTTGAAATTTCTTATGGAAACCCCTATTTTTTATGATGTATTTAGGTTTTACTAGTAATTCTAAGAATTTTTTACTCTTTTTATTATATTGATATACTTAACTGTTTCACCGCTAGGAGCGCTGAGAGTGTCAGAAATCCTTATTTCAACAATTTATTAAAGAGGCGTCTTCTGCCATTAACAAAAATAAAGCTTAACTTATAATACATTATTTTTATTCAATTGAATGTTGGAAAGCTCTTGCAGTTCACAAATACATGTTTTATACAAAAATATTAATAGTTCAAAGTCAAAGTCCAATTAGCGGGCAACTTTGAAATGACTTATGGTAACCGCTATTTTTTATGATGTATTTAGGTTTAACTAGTAATCCTAAGAATTTTTTATTCCTGGTATTATTTGAATATACTTAACCATTTCGCCGCTAGGAGCGCTGTTAAACTAAGAATTTCTAAAACTTTCAGCGCTCCTAGTAGAAAAATGGTAAAGTATATTGAAATAATACCTAGAATAAAAAAGTCTTAAAATCAATAGTTAAACCTAAATCCAGCATGAAAAATAGCGGTTACTTTAAGTCATTTCAAAGTTGTCCACTAATTGGAAAATGGCGACCGAATTTTAAAATTTGAACTACGTGATTGTTATATTTTTGTATAAAATATGTACTGAAGAGCTTTTCAACATTCAATTGAATAAAAATAATGCATTATAAGTTAATGAATGTAATGAATTTGTAAATGGCAGAACACGCCTCTTTAATAAATTGTTGAAATAGGATTTTTGAAACTTTCAGCGCTCCTAGCGGCGAAACAGTTAAGTATATATATATATATATAAAAAAATACCAAGAATAAAAAATTCTTAAAACCACTATTAAAACCTAAAATCATCATAAAAATAAGCGTTCCAACAAAAAATTTCAATGTTGACCGCCATATTGGAAAATGGCGACCAAATTTAAAAATTTTACCTACGTAATTTTAATGACCATAAAAAAATTAGGGTAAGCCCCCCATTTAAAGTTTGCTGTAAAATCAATACTTTTTGAGATCCCAATTGTGGCCACCTTGAGTTGATCAACCTGTATACTTGTAAATTAGAACATAATTTATATCATTGGAGGATTATAAACATGCTTTAATTTTCAATAGCACATTTATCACAGAATTAGCAATCATTTTACTTACTTGCAAGAGCCTCCCGAGTCTGAGCAAGTTCTGTTTCTAAAGCCTGGATTTTCTCAGGACCCTCCAGTTTGTCCAGGTCTGGATGTGATGAGATTACCACATCTGCTGATCCAGGTGTAGGAGCACCAGATGCTGTCACGAGCTTCCGCAGTTCCGATACCTCTCGCTTCAAGCGCTCATTTTCCAGCCTCAACCGTGTAGTTACGTTACTACTACCTGCACTTGTTAAAGGTTTGGCTGAGGTTATTAGGTCTCCTGAAAAGAATAATAATCATTAAGCTTTAACAATTTTAACTGTAACATTTTGTCACTTGTATTAGAATTATTTCTATCTTAGAATATCACATTCTAACTAAAGCTGGGAAATCTCTATTACACAGTATAGCTCCAAAATAATGATGTAACCCTTTTCGTAATGTGATTGTTTAAGAATAAACTTATATTATTACATATTTATGTTGAAACAGGTAAGATACACAGCTGTCTGTTATTAATCATTAAGACTCGGTGTCACTCACTGTTCTATAGCAAATTTATTATCTGTCATTATCATGTTTGTTGGCACTACAGTAAAGCGTCAATAATTTGGACTTCAAAAATCTGGACGTCAATAATCCAAATTCAATTATGGCGAAATATTTGTATTAAAAAATAAATATTATATACTATAAATTAAAGTACAAACACGACTCAACAGCCCACTGTGACAGAAGTTACTGTTATCTTAGCTATGTTTAGTTCACAAAAGACCGAGTCAAATGAACGAGTCAGCTTAATAAGTGTCGAATGTTGTAATGAACAGTCGCATACGAGTGTGTATGCGTGGGCGGGTAGGTACTAAAGTCTATATTGTTTTATATTACAGACAATAGTAAATAGTAAAAAGTATAAAATTAAATTAAAGATAATAAGCTTTATAATCTGAGAAATATAAGTAAGTTTATTGAGCAATGAGAGTAAATTTCGATACAGCATTTTCAAATTAAGAAGATCAGCCAATTATTATCACTTGTTAAGAAATGTAAGCTATAAGTGCAAACGATGAAGAAACAACATTTTCAGGCTGTGATGAACATATATGGTTTTCAATATTAATATGTTATAATTTTCAATACCACTGTACATGTATGAGTGGGCGGGTACAAGTTAAACCTACTACTGAGACGGTTAATGCAGATAAACTATGCAGAGTAATTTTATTATCCTTGCTTGCCCTGCAAAAAATACATTTTGAAGATCAGCAATCATGTAGTGTAAGAGACAAACAATAATTGGATTTGATAAGGTAGGCCTAGATTCTGTTAGCTATAGGTTATACAGAGCGGAATTTGCGTTAGGCAGAACATCAGCGATGTGTCGATGCCTCCAAAAAATTGTCTGCATGTATAAATATAAATTTTCTAGATTTTATGATTGGGATATCAGCGGTGTATACATTGAATAAAATTGGAGCAAGTACAGACACCTGTGAATGACAGACCATCCTTCAGCTGTCTAAAAGAGCTTTAATCACAACCGAGATAAACTTTTACTAGCCTGCCACTATTCATTGACTACAAAATCTGTCACTACCTGTAGGAGAGATGAACCTCCCTCGTAGGGATTGGGGGGAGTTATCTAGTTCGTTCATTATGATTTGAACTAGTTCATTTCAAAGTAAAGTGTTGTTCATTTGGAATTTCTGGGAAGAGCTGGGAAGAAATAGTACATAATGACGAGTCTTCAGTCAGTTGCAGCCTAACCTAAAACTGTGTGAATGGAACAGAAGTGCTAGAAAGGAAATTGCGCATGCACAGCTATATACTGGACCAACGAACAAACTCAGGGCCATCCCTAGCGTTGACTGCACCCGGGGCAAAGAGGTCTTGGCGCCCTCCTCCCTCCTCGTACAAAAAACATTGATTGTGGGAACACAGAAACCTGATTTTTTTGGTGTGGCAGTTATATCTCTCCGATTGGTCTCAAATATCCAAAGTAGACTTTTCAATAAAAACAGAATCAGAAAATCTTCTTAAGGTGTATTCACGCGAGGACAAGTTAAATACAACAACAAGCAAACAGGTCAAACTAATATAAACACGATAAACAGCAAGGTGGCACTGGCAGGGAAAACGAGTCGCGCATGTGCAGTACGGTAAGTTGGCGTGGAGACCTATTACACGCGGGACATGCTTGTGAGAGTGTAATATCAAACCGATTAGATGTTCCCAAGCATGTCCATATCAGCATGTCTATGTCCAAAATCCCTTATATTACACGGGAGAACTCACTCATGAGCATGCTGATGTGGACATGCTCTTGTACAAGACCTAGCATGTAATACTACACCTTTGAGGATTCAAAACCAAAAACAGTCACATTCAAAGTTCCAAAAGGATCCATTCCTGAAACCATTATATTTGTTTTATATATCAATAACATTATCTGACTACCTTCCTGGCAAGCTTCGCACTATCTTCACAGAAAATAATTCCATTTTGACCTCTCATAAAGAATTAAATAACTTAGAACAGAAATCCTTCCTTAACAGTAAAGCCACTTCTCAATACTTCTCAAACATCAATATCCCCATAAATACACAAAAATCCCAATTTATTTACATCATGACAAAATAGAAAAAAAGAAAAAAAACTTTAATCTGATTAGGTCCACAAAGTACAACCTAAGTACAACTGTGAAACTTCCTACCGTTGAACTTGATAAGAATGTGATCGAAGAATCACAGTTTGTTGATTATTTTGGAGTGAGGCTGGACGATGGTCTCAGGTGGAACGACCATGTCGATAAATAGTTGGTAAAACAACTTTTTGTCTACACTTTTGTTCTTAGAAGCATATCTTCCCTAAATAACATTGCTTTGTCAAAGCTGGGTTACTTTGGATTGGTAAGGTACTCTGGGGCATATCTGTTTACAATAAGCTAACATATTTGTTCTTTAAAAAAGAACTGTAAGATGTATTTTAAAACCTAAACCAACAGAATCATGTAAAGTTACTTTTAAAGAACTAAGCTTACTAACCGCACCTGCTATCTACATGTTTCAAGATTTCTTATGTTAAAGAACAACAACTTGTAAATGTACGTCAGCATTCCACAACACCAGAAACAGAAATGTCAGTCTTTCAATGTATAATAAATTGAAACTATTTTAATACAAACCCAAGAATGTTACTCTCTTAGTCACCACCTAATCTGGCTGAGATAAACGAATTTTAAAAATTCAAAAGGTTTAACAAATATTTAATTGAAAATTGCTTTTACCAAAAATGCCTAGTTACCTAAAGTGACCTTTTACCAATTTTAATCCATAAAAATCCATATAATGTTGTACAAGGAAACGTCACACAACACAAATTTTTTACAATATAAGCAAAAAAATCACAAATATATTACAATACATGTACAAAATGCACAAATATTATGGTGATCGATTTCGTTGAACTACGCTCACCTTCCACAGACTACACTTCACAAGAATTCTTTTGTGAATCCCTCTGGTGTGAGGAAGGTAAGCATGGTTCACCAAAATCGATCACCATAATATTTGTCCATTTTGTACTTATATTGTAATACATTTGTATTGTGTGATGTTTACTTGTACTGTATATGTACCAACACGTACTATACTAATTAAAAAACTTTATAATTAGTCCATTGACTCCTAAACAAGAAATGAAATATGATTGTAGTAATGACAAATAACTTGTATATCTGCAAGTACTGTATCTACTCTTAGTTTACCGTAATGCTGGTCGCTGTCTAGACATGCTCTATGAAGAGGTTGACTGCTATTTAATTCCTTGTTGTGAGAATTAGTGTTTATATTATTTTTAACCCTCGAGCGGGCGCTTCACTTATAAAACGGGAGCGGGCGCATGCGGAGTTTTATTCCGCAACACTAAATTGCACAAATTTTACCCATTTTACTTCTGGTTATAACGCAATATTTTATTTAAATGTTGAATAACTTTATTAGGAACCAAATGTAATTGTTAATAACATTAATTGTTCAACTAAATATAAGTAATATTTTAATTAAAAAATTAAGTAATTTTCTAGTATAAAGAGGGTATCACTGTTGGTGTTATGTGAGAGGGCGCATGCGGAGTTTTGCTCCGCAATAATGCAATTATACATCTATGCAAACAAAATATATTTAATAATAATTATAAATTAAATAATAAATAAAAACACACATATATTTTGGTATATGTATAAATATACACATAGTATGGCCAATTTGACGTGTTATGAATATAAATAACATCGCGTGCGCACTAACCACTTACGCGATAGGGCGCACGCGGAGAAAATCTCCGCAAACTGACACTGCGTCACTGAATTGTAACTGACAAGGAACCAAGGGGGAAGGAGGGGGTAAAAATAGCTTTGGGGAATTCCCGGAATGAGGCTCGTGAGGTACGTAGCCGGACACAAATGCCGACACCAATTGTGCATATTTATTTTAACAAAAACTAAACGTGCGGAGGAAAACTCCGCAAGCGCCCGCTCGAGGGTTAAGGGTTTTTCTTTAACCACTTCATAAAATGTTTTCACAACTTATTCGCAAAAATTAAGCGCCCCCTTGGCCGTGGCGCCCTCTTAGCCAGGGCGACCGCTCAGCTCGCCCCTCCCCCTTCTGACGACCCTGAACAAACTGCATAGAATGAACAAACTATGTTGTAATAGGCAGAGGAACTACAGTAGTTGTTAATTTGACCAATTTCGAAAAGAAGCACACATTTCTACAATTACATCAAAGCTGGAAAGAATCTTTTAAAACCTCTAATTTAGTAAGTTACAATAACATTTTTAGAATTACGCATTATTGTGTATTTTTTGAGTTAAACATTTAAAACGTAAGTCTTTGATTGAAATTTATGTCAATGCGGTACACTTCAGTGTTAGAATAATTTGGTTCATTAATGATATTATTCATTAAAGTTAACAACATTGTAAGTAAAATAGTTTGATATTAAAAATAACCATTAGTTTCATTCATCTGTCCTATTTCCCATAAACTGCTGACATGAAAAACAGCTGATTTTAGAGCCCATTTTATGTTAAAGACATCTTTCAGCCATTGTTAGAGTTAATTTCGATAATCCAAATATTTTGAAAATCTGAGAGGGGTACGGTCTCAGTTAATCTGGATTTTTGAAGTTCTACTGTATTATGAAGATTCTCTTAAGGTTTTTTCTTTTATAATTTAATTTGTTTTTAAGCGTTTATAGCATACTTCATCAGTGAAAATATCAAAAAATCCAAAAAGACAGACTTGAAAATAAAAAAAAAAAAAAAAATGAGCACAACTTGCAACAAAAGTTTGGTAAGAAAAATTAAAATCTACTTTCATACTGTTAAAATAAGAAAGGGAGTGATTCCATTAGCTCTCAAACCTGGTCCTATAAAATATACATCATTAACATTACCAAAGAACTCTGACATTGAATTTGTTTGGCACAAATGAAGTATAGTGTAGCAACAGCTGTACACAAAATTTAAAATGAAAATAATATCATATGAGAATTATAAGGCAAGCAGGACAATCTGATATCAATCAATTAGAGCTTGGAAGAAGTCTACTATTTAACAATGCACGGATTAAATATTTACTATAAATTTATTTGTGATTTGCTTTGGTATTTAAAATCACCAAAGCAAATCAAATTGTTGGTCTTGACCTTTTAGACAGTTCCAACATTTGCTTCTTAAGAGCAGTTTTTCAGAGGATAAAGCAATAAAAACTATCAAGTAACATGCATACTAGATTATTCCCCTACCAAAGTCAGGCTTGTTGCTGGGCCCTGGTATTGGTGAAGGTGGCCTTATCAACTGTTTCACGTCAACTTTGCTCTCTCCATTCATCAGTTCCAAATCCTCCTCTAATTCTAAAGCTAAGTCTTTACACCTATTCAATTCAACACCTATCTGTTTCCCACCTATACAATCATCACCATTTGTTTGACTTAAAGGAAATTCAGTCTCTAATACTCTAGGTGGGGATAAATTGTCTAATTTGATTTTCAATGGGGAACTAATTTTCAATGGAGAACTACAGTTGTCGTTCAGGTTGGTACTTTTGGTCATGCTAATGCTAGCTTCTGTAGACGATGTTGAGGTGAGAGTATGTCCTGCCGATGAGACTTCTGATGACTCGGAAGTAGAAGCCTTGGTGCCGTTGCCCACTGAAGCCCCACCATTGTTTCTATTGTTGTTATTGTTGTTGTTGCCATTTGTTGTAGATAGGTGCTCCTCGAAGCGCCGGCTAGTATCTGCCAGCTCTTCTCGCAAAGCCGCCATCTCCTCATGTGCTTGTCGGATTTCTCCGTCGATGCGAGTAGCTACAGAGCGATTTTCATCGACCATTCTTCGGAATTTCGCCTGAAATATAGATACAATATTATTAATCTTATAACTTTTGCTTAGGCGGCCGGTGTCATAACTAGTATCTATATTTTCCATGACAGCTGCATCAAGGTGGTATCTAAATTATTTACATGATAACCACAGTGGTTATCTTGTAAATAATGTAAATACCAACTTGACGCGGTTGTCACTAGAAAATATAGATTCTAGTTACAATATTATTAAGTTTCAAAAAGTAAATAATTCCAATGGCACAATGATTTTTGATCTTGCAGTTGTTCTCTTCTGACAATAATAATAAGATTGTCTTTAGTAAGTTAAACTACCTGAAGTACAAGGAATTTAAACCAAGTGGAGTTGGTGATAAATGAACCTCCTCACTCATATCATAGTTATCACCTCCTGCCAGTCTAATCGAAAGACAGACTTTTGTCTCATCAACAAACAACTCCAAATCAAAAATCACTTCCATCTTAACATGTTAGCGGCCATCCTTAAATTGAGTATTTTTGCTCTAAATTGCCAAAATTTTTTATGCAAATATATAAAACAATGATGCATTATATTTACTATGCCACCATTTCTGAGTATAGAAATAGTACATACATAGGCATTATATGTATATAAATATGTTGGGAGTATTGGCCCGACACAGTTTTTTTTAGTAGCGTATACGGCACATAAAAACTCTGTCGGGCATATCGGCCTGACACATTTTGAGGTAAATTTGTTTTCATGGTTTGGCTACACTAACTGCATGATGAAAGTAATCCAGTATTCAATATGTATTACGTTATTTCAATACCAACATTCACTAAATAAGTCTGTCGAGCCTATACTCCCGACAACTTGCCCATAGAACATGCCAAAATTTAAAGTTTTATGAACAACTTTGTATACAACCAATAACTTAGAAATTCGCTCTGTAAATAGTATGATGCTTGCAGTACAATAAAGTGTGATCGGTTTCTTTAAGAAAGCAGGACCAGTCGAGTAACAATAAAATAACCAACAGGTTACTGAACAACAATGTCGGGCGTAGTGGCCCGACGGCATCTAGCTGAGACAAAGAGCCGTCGGGCGTACTGGACTGACACGGCAGCTAAAGTGTTAAAACTAAAAAAATTAGGGGTTGTATTTAAAATTATTGGTGGAAATGCCAACTGATGTAGAAATAGCTACATATTTAGGAATGAGAACATGATGGAATTATTAGAATAATAAATAGTTTGATTGGAACAGAAATATACATATAATTTTAATAAAATGTTTGCAAAACTGACTGTACAGTTTTAAAGAACCATTTGAATTTGTTAGTACAGAGCAATATATTACAATATTAATAAAAACAGCTTGAATGAAATTGCATAATAAAGAAATGCTCTATACATAAATTGTTATTCCTTCATTCCATTCTACAATTACTTAGATATGAATACTGCATCAAAAATATTTGAACATGAGTAATATAGAACATACTCGAAAAATTTATTGCTTGTAACATAGTTGAAATAACGTAATAAGAGAGCCCTAACTGTGACCAGTGCAGACCATTGAACAAAAAATGAAGAACTATAAACTGGTATGAAGTCCCCTAAAAATGTTTAAAATATTTAAATTCCACCCTGACATGGATCCCACAATAGAAAAATAAAAAGGCTCACACTTTACTCAGTAGTAGCCCTTCACAGCTAATTTGGGTCACCTGCACTCACGAAAATAAGTCTTCTTATCCAGTTATAAAATTGTCGGCATTCTATTCATAAATACATAGCTTACATTAGAAATTAAACACAATTTAAAACTAATATTTATTACTTTATTCGTGAGGCCTTTCGATAGCAAGACTTTTATCGTCAGACACATCACAAATATTTGTGATGTACTGTTAGCCTACACAATGCAGACGCTAGAAACTATGTTTTTATATAATATCACTCACACACTTTTTGTTCTGCATAATAGCATAAATAAATACAGTACAACATTTATAATCACTTTAATTACCTGAGCATCAACGAGCAGACGCCTCATCAGCGCCATGGAGGAGTGGAGGAGCAGAGCTTCCTGTGAATACCGTGAGCCATAGTTCTGCCACAAGCCATTCTCTATCTCCACAGCTCGCAGCTCATTGATGGCTTGAAAAAAACACAGTAAATAATCAAAACATTATAGACACTTCTTTAATAATTCATATGTTTTTTAAAGTCAGAAAAGTCCTTTTAAAATTTTTAGCCCAACTGAAATAAATATATATTATATACTTTACTTAGTTAAATTAGATCAAAATAAACCGTAATGAAATCTTCAGCAGAACAGTGCTTGACCAGGTTCAGCAATTATTTTTGTAACAAACACTTAAAACGTGATCATCCCAGATACTCACTTGATCTAAGGCAACTTTTGAAAACTGTTCACTTTAGAGATGGGGAAACAAAAACAGATAAATACGTATAGTGTACTAAATACAGCCAGTTGCTGTTAATGATTTTAGTTCAAACTGATGTAAAAAAATGTAGCATATTTGTAAAAAATTTGTAAGGTAAACGAAATAACAAGGTAATTTTGCAACTACTTCTTAGATAGTGATAACAGAAATGAATTTACAAAAGTTAAATTTCCCTTTTATTCTTAATCAGTAAAACTTTGCTGGTTTAGCTGGTGGCGGGTAGGCCTCATTGAGGGAAAAGCCAGGTGAACGAGAGGCCATTTAAAGTAGCATTTTGGGATATAATAAGCCCCTGCAGAAAGTAGATACAATACTATAATTTAAAATTGTTTGTGCCGAACTGCTCTAATTTTAAATTAAAATTTAAAAATATAACTAAAGCTATTTTAAATCTAACTTTTAAGAGGTTCATTTTCTTATTTTTCATAATATTGTAACACACGTCATAAAAATCCCTAAATAATGTTATCTTGTATATTATAATGAAGTTTTAAGGCAAAGAGTAATTGTAATTCATGATGGGAGGTTAGACGTGATCGTACTTTGAAGTAGGGTGCAAGAGACTTGAGCTCAGGGTTGTCTTTGTCAACTTTCACAACTTGGGTGATACTTCTGTTTTTCTAAACTCCCAAGTAATAACCTGTCTTGTTCAATTTACTTCTTCATCAATCTTTTTGTGCTTTTTCAAAGGTACATTTTCTTTGGTTTCAAGGATGGATTTCCAACTGATCAAGAACAATAAACTATTGTGGGATTTGAGTGTTCTAGATATTCTCCACACTAAAACTTGGCCTACAAAATAAATTCTCTTGACTTAACTAATTACGAGGTAATTAACTGTTTTAATATGTTATTTATTAATTTATTGTAATGTTATATGTAATTTATGGACCCAAAGACAATATATTCTGGATGATGGTTTTCCCTAGAGATGTATGATTTTACTAGAGTCCCGAGGCAGATGGTTCCAGCACTCATTATCAGATTCACTAATGAAGTCATAGCTTCCCTCACAATGCTAGTCAAGTTCCCTCACCTTTGGGAACTTGAGTGCTCTAACTGCCACCACAGGAATCAAACTTCAGACCTCAAACTCCAGAGAGCTGATGAAATAAATTTCATCAATATACTGGTATTACAACATTTTATCACATAAAATTTCAAAAATGTCTCACAAACAAAGAGAAAAACTACAAAAAGTTATCATAATATCTCATTAACTTTGCACAAGAACAACAATTTATTTTAAACTAGGACTCTGAGCCAATATTCAGATTTATTTTTGATATTAAATGAATCATATGAGCTTGGTTTCTATAAATTTATCTGACAAACTTAAAATTACTAATCCAAATGACTTAAGGTAAATACATAAAACATTATTTGATGAGTTCCTACTGGCATTTAATTAATTCTAATCAATAATTGGTCTGCTAATTTTACAGAATACCTCTTCAAAATTTATTCTACGTAAGAATATTTCTACATTACAATAACTCCCGAGGGATTCACTATTTGATTTAGATATGTTGTAAAATTACACTCTCTTATTTAGATAATTGACAGTTCTTGTCCAATCTATTGCTATTTAAAATATAATGGGAGTGAATAGTGATGAAGACAGAAATCATATGTGACACTAGATCACTCAAATGTCAGAAGTCACATGACAGATGTCATAAGCGATGTCATCGATGAACTATAATCAATTATATGTTTTAGTAGATTTATTTGATAGTTTCAGAGCTTTTTGTTTGGACTTAAAATAATTATTTTTTATTCTTAAATAATTAAGTTTGCAATAGTGAAAAATGTGTATTGCTTTGTTCAATTTCAGATTAATGTAGGTTAATTAATAATTAACAATTGTTATAATTATTAATTTCATACAAAGTATTCAGCATTTTTAACCAGTTAACCAAGTGAAAGTCTGAAGATTAACTTCATTATCAAGAATAAAATATATTATTTTAAATAATGATCAATGTTACTGGGAATGTTTTATATACAGCATTCAGACAAAATATTACTTAAACTTTTCATGCTAATAAGAAAAATCAACCAGCCTTTCATACAGCTTAGACAATAACACAAAACACAAATTGGTGATGTTAAAGTATGTTAAATCATACTTCGTAAGATTACTGGCTTTTCGAAACCTTACAGTATTGCCCATTCCATGCTCATCTATCGGTATGGAGTTGCACCATAAACAATGTAAATGAAATAGAAGTAACAATGCTATGAGTCATCGTGTAAACAACAGCTGAATGTACAGTACGCTTCATTATACGGATTAAAATAGAAGTTCAGTGAGTGACAAGTTTAAATGTCCTGTATCATACAAGTATAAATAAATATTCTGCTTTATATTCTTGATGGAATTATTTTGGTTATAAATAGAAAGTCATTTTTTAGTAAATTTCACGAATTTTAATTTTTATCAAGAGCACTTTCGCCGGTTAAGACATCTTCAGTCATAAATACAGTATAAACAGAAAACATATGTGAATAAAAATAACACAAAAATCTCACGTAAAATATTAAATACTAGTTAAATTAAATTTAGGTGGCTAAGTTTGATAATAATTATTATGAATTAAAATATGGTTTTGAGTTTTAAATTTTCGATGATATTTCAACTTTAATTAAAGGTAAAAATATATTACTAAAATTTAGAGACGGTTGGGAGATACATTCATCTTTCAAAACTGTATTGCATCTTTCAATTGAAATACATGCACTTTCAATTTGGTTTCTTTTGGTCCATAAAGGTTCTTTTAAAATTACACTTGTAGAATTAAAATTTATATTATGTTTTTCATTAATAGCATGTTCAACTAATTTTGATTGTTCTCATTTTCTTTTTTATAATTGTAAATAAATATAAATATACATAATGCTTTGTATATACTATATTTATTATATACTGTATATTAGAGAATAAACATGTATAAACGTACATATTCATAAAAGAGCTATGAGCAAATTTTCAAAAAACTTGTATTTTCAGTATTTTTATTTCACTTCATATATTTTTTATAGTAATATTATCATTCTAATTTGTACAATCTCTTGTTTATATATAAATTAATCTAGAAGTACATCCATCAAGTAGACTTTTGAGATTATAGCCAAGACCATCCAAACAATAATTGCTACGACTTATATAGCCTGAACTCAGACTGTCAAACTAATTGATGTTACAGGAATGGACTATATAGTCTGATGTCAATTCATCAAACCAATTAATTACTTATATCACTATAGCTGCAGTCTGGCGCCAATTCACCAAACTAATTACTTGCTTTTATCACTATGTACCAGAATGTTATTACCCCTGACTATTACCCCTGACTATAGAATTAAGAAGACTGTCCACTCATATGGGTTCCGTGAAGGCAGGCTTCCTGTTTGGATAAATCAGTTTATATTAGGTATTCACAGGAGGCGCCAGCAGTTTCTCTCTCTTCATCCCTCCGTATGTCTCTCTCCACAACACACCAAAGTGACTAATAGTTGATCTAATAGTACAACAAATACTGAACTCGTCTGAGTGCTTATTTGAAATGAACCACCGATAGCTGTACAAACACAAATCTACCGCAAATGCATTGGCTTAGGCAGTCTATTTTTTCTTTTAATAGTCAATGCTATTACTGTAGATTACATGTGCTATAGCCTAACATCAGATTGTGAAACTAAAAGCTACCAAACAAATTTTCTGCGACTTGTCATCTATTTGTAAAACTAGAGAGCTACTATTGTGCTATTGTCTGTTGTCAGAATGTCTTAAGGAGGGTAATTTTCCAGATAAGTTAAAAATGTCTCGTATCTGCCCAATATAAAAAAAGAGCCAAAAGACCAATCTATAGTTATCGCCCTATTTCAGTTATTCCAACTATATCTAAACTGTTTGAACTTTTAATTAATGACCAAATTGTTTTTTATCTTGAAACTAACAAACTTTTAAATTTATCTCAGTTTGGCTTTTGAAAAAGTAAAAGTACGGTTGGCGCAATGGATAAATTAATTAAAGACATATTGAGTGTTTTTGAGAAAAAATCTGTTGCTCAGGTCACCTTGTATGACTTGATCAAAGCTTTTGACTGTGTTAATTACAGAGATTTACTAATGAAACTTAAATACTATGGAATTCCTCTTCAGTTATTTATAACCTACTTAAATAGTCGTAGGCAGAAGGTGTTGTTGGATGGGATGTGGTCACAGGAGTTGTAGGTTAAGTGAGGAGTTACCAAAGGCTCTGTGCTTGGGCTTTTATTATTTTTGATCAGTATAAATGACTTGCCTGCTTCTGTACAAGCTAACACCATACTTTATGATATTACCACTTTTTTAAATGTAGCTGATAGTTTATATGAACTGCTTAAATTAAGTAAATTGACTATTTGCAAGGCATCGGAATGGCTTCAAACCAATGGGGTTTATGCTGAATAAAGATAAAACCCTGAAAATATTATTCAGCCTAAAAACATCAAATAATGTACGATGTGATGATTCATGGGTTTCATCCGCCAAGTTTTTAGGAATCTATATGGATAACCAGCTAACATGGGGTCCACACATAGATTACATTTCAACAAAATTAGCAAGGGTAATTTTCTTACTAAAACGTCTTCTATTATCAGTTCTTGCCAATTATATAAAACAATTGTATTTTGCCTTCTTGGAGTCTATTCTTAGATATGGTCTTATTTTATATGGCAATTGTAGTAGATAAAAAAAATACAAAAGAGGATACATGAAATATTAATATTACAGAAGAAAGCATTGAGAGTAATATCCTAGTCTAAACCCTGAAACCATTGTACACCTATATTTATTAAATTTGCAATACTAACAGTTATTAATCTGTATATTTATGACCTAGCTACACATGTGATTAAAAACCAAAATCTTCTCAATTTTAATTACAATTACAACATAAGATCTAAAGGTAATGCATTAATCGGTCATCATAGACTTAGTAAAAGTTTGGCAAGTCACACAGTCCTTTCAATTAAAGTATATAACAAACTTATTCTAATGATAAACAAATATGCTGAAAAATAATTTATAACCAAATTTTATGGTTGGTTGATAAATAAGTCCTTTTACAAATTGATGATTTCTTTTCTATACACATTATTGAATTCTGATCTAATCTAATGGTACAGAGCTGTTGGTGGCTTCTTCATTGCTTCCTCACGGGTGAACTTGTATTTATTTACTTATTTATTGTGTGTTTATCTGTTTTGAAATTGTTGTTAATCTTAAATTGTATTTATCTCATATTATTATTAGTTTAAAAATAGTATTTCATGCAGTACAGAATATATTTAATTATTTTACTTAATAATTAATTTTACCTATTTACAGGTGACATTACAAAGACTTATCCTGTATAGGAGATATATATTGACAAAATATATTGTACAATGTTGTATTTAATGATTAATAAAATTCTTATTCTTAATCACAGATTGTCAAACTAATTACTTTAGACATGTGCTACTGTCTAATGTTAGATTGTCAAATTAATTTCTGTAGATGGTGTTGAAGGCTAACGTCAGACTGTCAAATTAATTGCTATAGATGACATGTGCTGCAACCTAATGTCAGACTGTCAAACTAATTCTGTAAATGACCTGTGCTGCAGACTAATGTCAGATTGTTAAACTAATTGCTGTAAATGACATGTGCTGCAGACTAATGTCAGATTGTCAAACTAATTGCTATAGATGACATGTGCTGCAACCTAATGTCAGACTGTCAAACTAATTGCTATAGATGACATGTGCTGCAACCTAATGTCAGACTGTCAAACTAATTGCTATAGATGACATTTGCTGCAACCTAATGTCAGACTGTCAAACTAATTGCTGTAAATGACATGTGCTGCAGACTAATGTCAGACTGACAAACTAATTGCTATAGATGACATGTGCTGCAACCTAATGTCAGACTGTCAAACTAATTGCTGTAAATGACATGTGCTGCAGACTAATGTCAGACTGTCAAACTAATTGCTATAGATGATATGTGGTGCAGCCTAATGTCAAATTGTCAAACTAATTGCTATGAACGACGACATGTGCTGAAGACTAATCTCAGATTGTCAAACTAATTACTGTAAACAACATTGCTGCAGACTAATGTCAGATTGTCAAACTAATTGCTATAGATGACATGTGCTGCAACCTAATGTCAGACTGTCAAACTAATTGCTATAGATGACATGTGCTGCAACCTAATGTCAGACTGTCAAAATAATTGCTGTAAATGACGTGCTGCAGACTAATGTCAGACTGTCAAACTAATTGCTATAGATGACATGTGCTGCAACCTAATGTCAGACTGTCAAACTAATTGCTGTAAATGACATGAGCTGCAGACTAATGTCAGACTGTCAAACTAATTGCTATAGATGATATGTGGTGCAGCCTAATGTCAAATTGTCAAACTAATTGCTATGAACGACGACATGTGCTGAAGACTAATCTCAGATTGTCAAACTAATTACTGTAAACAACATTGCTGCAGACTAATGTCAGATTGTCAAACTAATTGCTATATACGACATGTGCTACAGCCTAATGTTAAACTGTTAAACCAAATGATGTAAACGACATGTGTTGAAGACTAATGTCAGATTGTCAAACTAATTGCTATATACGACATGTGCTACAGCCTAATGTTAAACTGTTAAACCAAATGATGTAAACGACATGTGTTGAAGACTAATGTCAGATTGTCAAACTAATTGCTATAGACGACATGTGTTACAGCCTAATGTTAAACTGTTAAACTAAATGATGTAAACGACATGTGTTGAAGACTAATGTCAGATTGTCAAACTAATTGCTATATACGACATGTGCTACAGCCTAATGTTAAACTGTTAAACCAAATGATGTAAACGACATGTGTTGAAGACTAATGTCAGATTGTCAAACTAATTGCTATATACGACATATGCTACAGCCTAATGTTAAACTAAATGATGTAAACGACATGTGTTGAAGACTAATGTCAGATTGTCAAACTAATTGCTATATACGACATGTGCTACAGCCTAATGTTAAACTGTTAAACCAAATGATGTAAACGACATGTGTTGAAGACTAATGTCAGATTGTCAAACTAATTGCTATAGACGACATGTGCTGCAGCCTAATGTTAAACTGTTAAACTAAATGATGTAAACGACATGTGTTGAAGACTAATGTCAGATTGTCAAACTAATTGCTATAGACGACATGTGCTACAGCCTAATGTTAAACTGTTAAACTAAATGCTGTAAACAACATGTGTTGAAGACTAATGTCAGATTGTCAAACTAATTGCTGTACTAGACACTGCTGCAAACTAATGTCAGATTAACAAACTATTTGCTATAGACGACATAATCCTGCTACTCATGGCAACATAGGGTTGGTGGAAGAACATAGATAATTGTGTATAAATGATTATACTCCAACTAGTGATTATACTCCTATGTAGTTTTAAAGAACTGAAAGAAAATACGTAGTAAGAGTATGTAATGGTAGAAATTATAATCACACTTTTACAATAAATATTGATTCAATTTGGGTCGGGCCTTTCTAAAACCAAGTTTTTGTCTTAAATGAACTCTATAATATAGTTGTTTATTGCTTTGAAGATAAAAACTTTGTTTTTGAAAGGCCTGGGACAAATTTTATACATTTTTATTGGAAAAATGTGAGTATAATTTCTACCATTACATGTAATATATCCAATAAGTGAGTTCTCTTAAATATAGAAAGTGTTAAGAGGTTAACAATACTGCTGCCATACTACAATTGTGATACTGTTTTATTTTTCATGAGAACAAAATATAGTTTAATAAACCAATTTGCAAATTTTTGTTACTGTAATTCTTATGAATAAAAACAGGGAAACCAGTCAAGATGTAACTACAAGAGTGATTGTAGATCCACAATTTTTGCACACTTGAAAAATACCTAGAAAGATCCAGTTAACTGATGTCCATTTCTTTTTAACGTTCTTAACCTTTCTTTCTTTCAAATGTGAAGGAGAATACTTTTATAAATCATTTGGAATTTTAATTTTCAATCACAGAAATCACAATTGTAAGTTAAATTTGTAAGTATTCTGTATTTAACGCCAAAGATAATTTTTTTAAAGAAAAAACACCATGCTGTTCAGATATTTTTTGAACAACCTGTTTTGAACATCTACTCAAATCCACCACCACACTGATATAAAAAACTAATCACAACAAGTTTGTTTACCTGCTTCAATTTGAGTGTTTTCGTTAGCAAATGCTTTAGTAAAGGTGCTGTACACTTTTGGGCCAGCCCCTGATTCCACCAAACATTTTTGTATCTTCTCATTGGTCATTGTCTTCACCAAATCAAACCAAGGATAGAAATCACATTGTGTTACATTTCTTCCAAATCATTGCTCTTAATTGTTCAAATTAACTGTAAAAGTTAAGTCCATTGATATAAGCATTATTTATGGTGTAAACAATATATTAATTAATTACTTTACAAAAGGAGACCAAGATGATTGACAGAAAAACATTAAAACTTGACAGTCTCAAATAGCTAGGGGGCTGAGTGGTGTCAATGTAGGAAACAGGGTAGTTTTAACAACTTAGATTTTGTTTTGTACATAGAGTGATGGAGGTGGGAGGTGTTTTTTTGGTAGTCTGGTTTGGCTCAGGATTTTTAGTTTAGTGAAGGGGTTTGGTCAACTTTACAGTCATAAAAAAAGTTTATTTATGTTATGCTCATAATGATAGCCCAAGAGGTTGTTGGTAGGGATTTTGTTCTGTAGTTTTAAATACCGACTGATGTAATGATTTCCTGTTTCCCAAGTTTTTAATGATTTTTATCTGCACTAAAATATGTGAAATTGTCGGAGAGGTTTTTGTTGAGGCCCACACCAATGGTAGTTGAAACCATTAATGTGAAATATGAAATACAGCTGGGTTTTTGTTGCTATATCCAAATTTCCATTGGAAAGTGACACTTCAAATAAAAATGAATGAAAGTTTTCAAATTCTTTCACCAGCTGATGTTACGAAATATGTGATTATTGTACTGATTGAAGAATTAGTCTGAGTGCAAGGGCAGTGACAGCTGGACAGGTAAAGAGGGGGCTCTTTTAAGAAAACATTGGTCTACACAATCAGTTGTCTTGAACAAGTGTTGAATATCTATTATTAATATCAGCTGATGTTTATAATTGTAATATTTGTTAGTAAAACAGTTAGTAGCGACAATTCCACGCACATAGACTTATTGTTCAATCAGTATGTTATACAAGTTTTGTTTCATAGTTTTTGTTTTTAAGCCTTGTTAAAAATGAGTAATTCACCACACTATTTTTCTTATTGTTTATCTTCAGAGATTGACTAAAATCTCAATTGTAATTCTCTTAGTTTTGAAGCGAATGCAGTTAATTTATTGTATATATCATGTAATGGTCCATAAATAGGAACAGTAAAAATACGTAGTTCAGATACGCAGTAACAGAGTTAAATCAGATAAATTTTGTTTGAAAAATAGAAAACATATACATTAACAACAAAGTAAATTACTGCTCTCCCTTGTTTACGACCAAGTTAATCAAATCACTTTGTTGGGAAAAACAAGCTCTGTGAGGGCATGTACTTTTAATGGACATTGAGGGAAATATTGATTTACTAATAGTTATTCATTTTCCTTAAATAATATAGCTTCATAATTTTAAAAACATTAACAAACTTACAAATATTTTATAATTATGTAAGAAATAAATTTAGATTGACAAAGTAATTGTCTATAATTTTCAAACTCTCTAATTTAAGTATCATTGGTAATAAAAAGGCAACATATATGTAATGTTAAGGTCTTCTTCCTGTATCTAATTTTAAAACAAATCTAAAAAAAATGAAGGAAATGTAAAATTTTTATTTCTGTACTTAATGATATCATTACAACAGTGAATATAAAAATAACTCAACTATGGTTATCTTGAAGAAATTTCAAAACAAAAAAGGCAAGAGGATGGACAAGAAGGAGAATCTGAGTAAATAGTAGCTCCATATGCACACAGAGATTATAATCACATATCTCGTAACATCAGCTGGTGAAAGAATTGAAACACTTTTGTTCATTTTTATTTCATTGATTATGGTCAGAGTAGAAATTGTTGTTAGGTACTATTTAGTTTAAAGATTTTTCTAGTCAGTAGAACCAAACTAAAAAAGTAGGCCTTGTTTGGATATCAAAGTTTTCATTTTTAAACCATAAAAATTTATCAGGTTTGGTCTTTAATAGCGTATAAATTAAGTTAGCCATTTCGCTTCAAGATAAACGCCAAAAAATAGGTCTGTATTTCAAGGATTCAGCACGTAATAAGATGATACATTATTGTAGCACTTGAATTGCCATTTGACAGGCGAAGAACTGTTCTAGTGAACAATAAGTTAGTTTTTATAAAAATTGAGTATTTTTATAATTTGTTTACAGCTAAATATGTGAATCATGAAATTTAGTTCTTTACAATTTTTAATTAAGAACTCATTATATGAACCTATGGATCGTTATATTGGACATTTAATAATCATATTGTGTTTACTATTTCTCAATATAATAATAAATACAACTGAAATAGAAAAAGCATGGTTTAGCCCTCTGAAGGCTGTATGTCTACTATGGGCCAAATGCTTTAATTCTATAATCTTCTAAGGGCTATCTACTTCTCAACGGTAGCTTGGCAGTTCAGGATACGTCTGGCTCATATATTTAATTCTACAATATTCAATAGGGCTATCTACTTCTCAACGGTAGCTTGGCAGTTCAGGATACGTCTGGCTCATATATTTAATTCTACAATATTCGATAGGGCTATCTACTTCTCAACGGTAGCTTGGCAGTTCAGGATACGTCTGGCTCATATATTTAATTCTACAATATTCGATAGGGCTATCTACTTCTCAACGGTAGCTTGGCAGTTCAGGATACGTCTGGCTCATATATTTAATTCTACAATATTCGATAGGGCTATCTACTTCTCAACGGTAGCTTGGCAGTTCAGGATACGTCTGGCTCATATATTTAATTCTACAATATTCGATAGGGCTATCTACTTCTCAACGGTAGCTTGGCAGTTTAGGATATGTCTGGCTCATATATTTAATTCTACAATATTCGATAGGGCTATCTACTTCTCAACGGTAGCTTGGCAGTTCAGGATACGTCTGGCTCATATATTTAATTCTACAATATTCGATAGGGCTATCTACTTCTCAACGGTAGCTTGGCAGTTTAGGATACGTCTGGCTCATATATTTAATTCTACAATATTCGATAGGGCTATCTACTTCTCAACGGTAGCTTGGCAGTTTAGGATACGTCTGGCTCATATATTTAATTCTACAATATTCGATAGGGCTATCTACTTCTCAACGGAAGCTTGGCAGTTTAGGATACGTCTGGCTCATATATTTAATTCTACAATATTCGATAGGGCTATCTACTTCTCAACGGTAGCTTGGCAGTTCAGGATACGTCTGGCTCATATATTTAATTCTACAATATTCGATAGGGCTATCTACTTCTCAACGGTAGCTTGGCAGTTTAGGATATGTCTGGCTCATATATTTAATTCTACAATATTCGATAGGGCTATCTACTTCTCAACGGTAGCTTGGCAGTTCAGGATACGTCTGGCTCATATATTTAATTCTACAATATTCGATAGGGCTATCTACTTCTCAACGGTAGCTTGGCAGTTTAGGATACGTCTGGCTCATATATTTAATTCTACAATATTCGATAGGGCTATCTACTTCTCAACGGTAGCTTGGCAGTTTAGGATACGTCTGGCTCATATATTTAATTCTACAATATTCGATAGGGCTATCTACTTCTCAACGGAAGCTTGGCAGTTTAGGATACGTCTGGCTCATATATTTAATTCTACAATATTCGATAGGGCTATCTACTTCTCAACGGTAGCTTGGCAGTTCAGGATACGTCTGGCTCATATATTTAATTCTACAATATTCGATAGGGCTATCTACTTCTCAACGGTAGCTTGGCAGTTTAGGATATGTCTGGCTCATATATTTAATTATACAATATTCGATAGGGCTATCTACTTCTCAACGGTAGCTTGGCAGTTCAGGATACGTCTGGCTCATATATTTAATTTAAACCCCTTATTAACCTCTTCTTTTGACACTTCACTTTATGACAGAATCTAAATTAGCTATACATTTTTATCGATTATGCAATTAAAACAGTAAAAGGTATGTAGTGGTTAAGCCACACGAAAAAAATTTAAAGAGATAATTTTCTTACCGTTTTACATTTAAAGTAATGATTTTATTTATAATTTGATTTTGTTTGAGAATATTGAACTGAACTACAGCTAAACTGCTTTCTGTTAACAAGAGAAATAACTACAAGACACATTTAGTGCAGTCGCTCTGGACCGCATTTTGTAGTTACTGTTACTTGCAGCAATTTGGCGTCAGTTTTCGCAATATGTTAATACTGGTAAGAAATTAAGAAATTAATTAATCTAAAACTCGTTATCATTATCAAGTAATCAAAGAAACAATTACTGAAATGTAAGAGTGTTTGATGAGTATCAGGGCATATAATTTGTTTACTTTATTTATTTATACAACAAGTACCAATGAAATAAAATATAGTTCAAGGACTACATTGCTATCTTAATGAAGCCCACACATAAAACAAAGAATTGCTAAATGTTAGAAGAAATGAATTTCTAAGAAATTTTTTACTTTAAGAACAAAACTAAATAAGCACGGCAGAGAATTCTATTAACCAGTTAAAGCCCAATTTCCAGTCCCAAGGTCAGGCAGTTCAACCAAAAAAGGGGCCGATGGGATGGGTAAGTGGATGAAGGGTTGATAGAAGGGGGGCAGTAATTCGAACACCAGGTGGCAGACGTTCGCCTTAATTCGCTTTGCGGTAATTCGCCTTTGCCTTTCTTGGAGCAGACAACGCCAACACGATTTTAACGTGTGAAGAAACCGATTGTGGCCAACACATCGATGAGGGTTTCCATATGGATGGACAGTGTTTGTAATTTTAAAATATATATTAAAAAAAAACTTTTTTGTATTGTTTGATGTTATTAAATGTAACATTTTTTTAGGTAAATAACAATAATCAAATATGAGGTTCCCAAACTACAACCTTTTACAATGTTCTTTCTTTCATGAATGAAATGCGAAACTTTATGAATAAGTTATCCAGTGATTACTCTGATGGCCGGTTTCAGTCAGCCCCCAGTTTGTTCCGTTCCACTCCCGTAAGTCTTGAAATTGTACAAAATAGATGAAAACGTCTTTTAGAGAGCCTCGTCAAGTAATGCTTAAGTTTTCTCCCCTCTAAGTCAATTTAAGATGTAAATTTAAAAATCAATTAAAACTAGTTTTCAAACGCGTGTTGGTTTTACAAAGTAAAAAATAAGACACAGAAGAAACATAAGTAAACCATATATTTTGTAGAGAATAAAAGCTATTTAGTTCAATCATTATAAGAACATGTTTGGACTCGATTGAAATTTTAAGAAAGAAATAAAGTGGAGTAAAACCCCCAAGGGATGCATATGAAGGTAGGGCTGCATATTTCACAACAGACTGATATATATATATATATATATATATATATATATATATATATATATATATATATATATATATATATATATATATATATATATATATATAAATATATATATATATATATATATATATATATATATATACATACATATATAAAATACTTGGTACCAAACATTGTATATGGTATTAATTAAAACTAGGCATTAAATAATAATATAAATTCTATTAGCGTTGAATACATTATGTTCTTTAAACATAACAATTAATATTCTTTAGTTTATAGTTGTTTCTACAGTTTTTGATGTATGGTTTGTCTTATAAAATACAAGTTTCATCTATCATGCTAACCATGCTTTCAGCTTCAAACTACCGTCAACGCATGAAGGGATTCTGGCCCAGCTGTTTGCAGTGCCATATCTGACTCTCGGATATTGTTGTAGTATATAGTTCGATACTTTCAATCTGATATTTACAATCGAATTAGGCAGTTATTCTATTTGGTTACATATACTGACAATCGTATGTATTATTATTGTTGATTAATTCGTTTACTAAGCTTATTTATTAAAATAAAAGTATATCGAAAGCAAATTAATAAATCATTAACATTTCCTAATAAGAAATAAACTAGGGTTTGAAAGTTCTGCTTGATTCGCTCTTTTTTCTGATTTCATGTTGTCAAATGTCATCAAAACCCTTTCCCGTATCAATTAGTATTTTTGTTTAAAATACTTTAATATGCAATACTAATAGTTGTACATCCCTTTTTTGAGAGAAAAAATGTCATTCTATAAATAGTATAACAATCAATTAAGTACCAATGACATTACTATAAATATCTAAACAGCTGAAATTTTTACCAGTGTTATTGAAATTTTAATATTGAAACTATCGAAGTGTACATTTCGATAAAATTACCGGAAGTCAGAAATGGAAGTGCAGCTCACATTTTTTATTTATAAGCACGCTTATATTTAAATGCGCTAATTATATTAAAACTGAACAGCGTTTTGGACGCAAGTTTTGGAAGTCTCTACGCTGTTAAATTAGGGCTTGTAGGAAAGCATTGTTTTCGTCGTTTGAGTTGACAGTTAGGGCCGGCCGGAATTAGTTTACTCTGAGTTGGCCGGAATTGGTTTGAATCAGCACAGCAGCAGTGCTGAAGCAAAGTTGACTTCCGTCTCCACTGTCAGACTGACCCTTTCCACTCCATCTAGTTGGTTTACTCTTTGTTTTTTCGAATGCATTTCGTAGGCTAAAAACAATATTACATCAAATCGACCATTTCATAAACGATCGTCGCATCTATGCGTACATTTTCTAAATAAATAATTGATTTAAACCGGAAAATAACTTCATATTTAAATATTACTAAGACTGTTTGTGTTTTACGATAACAATTACCTTGACGCACTTAAAATAATTCAGCTTCCTGCACGTGTAGTGTTGGTGGAGCTGGAGTAGGCGTGGTTTATGCCATCTCCCCACGCGCAATCAAAGACTAATAAAAGTTCACGTCTAGGTAAGTAAAGTGATATCAAACACGTTTACCATATTTAAAACGAGTCATGTGTGCTAAAGGTCAGGTACATTAACAAATATCTGACCTGACACGACTGGATGTAAGTTGCTTTCTTCGGATCTTTTCGGTTTTATATGAGCATTGTTGAACACGTTTCTATAGGATCAAAATGGAATAAAAATGGCTTTCTTCTGTTGAAAGGATACGTTAAACATTAATAACATAACCTAACATAGCGTAGCTTAAGATACATACCTTTATTGAACTAACCTAAAACATAACCTAACTAAGGAACAATATTTATTAGAACACAATTTTCAAGGAATTTTCACCATTGCGCTCCTGAATAAAGGTTAGAAGCGTACATTTCTGTCCCTACAGAAACTTGTCAAAGACTCCTAAGACATAACCTAAAAGATTTCTCTCTTCTCAAAAATACCTGGCAAGCACATTTCTTGGAAATGTACAAAGTTCATTGTGATGGAAAACTTATTTTCTGTAAATTAATATTGTTACTTGGCGATAGTGAAAAACTCTCATGACTTAACTAACTACCTGCACGATGGTTAATTAGTTAACAAGCTTACTACACCACACACGTGAGTTTAGTTATCAACTCCTAAATGCCATACTGCCCCAAAGCCAGTGTCAATTGAAGTCAGAGTGTGAATAAAAATATTAATCTCTTGTCCGTTGGAATAAATGTGCTTTATTTAGTCTAATCCCAGCAAATCTTGAGCAGTAACACGTATGTGGCAATATGTAGAGCGGCGTCATGTATGTGACATTATGTAGAGCGGCGTCATGTAACTTATGTGACATTATGTAAAGCGGCGTCATGTATGTGGCATTACATAGAATGACGTCATGTGTGTGTCATTATGTAGAGTGGCGTAATGTATGTAGCATTATGTAATTTAATCTTTTTTTATTCCATATCTGCCTAGTCACCCAATGACACCACGATAGAAGCAATGTTAACGATTAGTTTTGTTCTGTATTATTGATGTATTATCAGAAATTACTGAAATGTTATAATTATACATCATTATAACTAAAAACCTTTTGTAAAAAATTTCAGTACAAGAGTAAATCAACGATGAAAAATATCCTAATTTCATAGAGGGATTTTGTACGTACATAAATTGAATGATATAGATTTATAAAATTCATAATATGTCTAGTAGTACAGTATAAAAAAATACTCACATCTTTAAGTAAATAAAAAGTATAATTTGTATTATTATTTTTAGAGCAAATAGTTTCTACTAGGCGCTCGTAAAAAGAAAAGTAACGTATATTTTTAAGAATAATAATAGGCCTATTAAAGAAAAATATTTGTATTTATAAAGTCAGACTAAAAAATTGTCAGTTTACAAAATGGAAGACAAGAAAACTTTTTGGGAAGAAGATTTTTATAATCTATGGCAAGTGTTGGCTCCACGACAGTAATTGCGTAACACAGAACACGGACAGTAATTAAAATACACAACAGCTACAAGAAATGACAGTGCTAGGAGTGTCGAATGTCTGCTCTATGAGAAGTGTCATCACACCATTCAATAAGAGAACTAGATGTGTTGTGTGTGTGTGTGTATATATATATATATATATATATATATATATATATATATATATATATATATATATATATATATGATAGGCGATATCTGTAAATAACTAACCAATATTATGTTAGAAAAGACATATACAATTTTACAAAAATAATATAATGTGAGTACAGAGCTATAGTAACAAATGCTCTTAAATTGGTCGACACTTGCTCAACACCTCTTAGATAGTTGTTGTATGACTTGTTCCGTCATGCACATAATCGAGGTCACCTGCAATACTAGGAGTCCACAGAAAATATACCTGCGGTTGACCAGGCGCTAAGGCATGTAAACCCGACACTGTGTTATGCAAAAAGGTGTTGGTTTACCGGCAAGAGTTGTAATGTTAACAACATACCTTCAGATAATTTTCTCCCGAGTGTCCTGTTTCATTAGTGGAATTATTCATCAGACATAGCAAAAAATATACTTGAGATTGGCAGAAAACAACAGTTCCCCAAATATATACTTAATACTAAAATGCATTCCGGTACTAATAACAAGTGCACCTACTTTTTGCAAGCAATTGTATTTAAGGTGGGAAAAAGGATAATAAGAATTATTGTATATGTGCATAGAGTGAGTGGAAAACCACGATTAACAAAGAAATGTTGTTTTAGCTAAAATAACATTACATACGCAAGAACTAAATTTTTCTTTTTCAAAATGTGTTATTTTATTTTTACACTGTGAGGATTATGTAAATAAGTGACGTAGTGGATCACTTATGATGTTACGTTGGTAGAGGTAATGGAAATGCCATTTGAAGCAATATTTTCGGTTATGTTCGAAATGTAAGATACATTTCTTGCGTATAACAACAAAGACAAATACAAGCTTTTAACCAATAGACAGAAGGATAAAATACGAGAGTATATTTCACAATTTGTTAGAATAAGTCTTTTTGTGGGTTAGATTAGGTAGGATATATTAAGTCTCATAAGTTAGGTTAGTTTCTTTAGGTTATATAGGTTAAGTTAGGTTAGCCATGTGTAAAATATCATTTCAATAATAAAAACTTTTAATTTATTTTGCCTTTACGGAAAATATGCAATTGATAGATGATATTTAACTAATAAAATCAGAAGTCCTATCTACAAATGATAACTGGATAATTGGACAGGGTCATTAGAATACAAAGTATTTCCTAACCTCAAACAATCACATTGTTCAAGGGTTGTTTTCCTCAATCTAAACCAGAGTACTTTATTAACACACATTTCAGCTAACAAATCAATGAGACACAGAGAGCTAAAATGCGAAGCCCAGGAAACAATAAGCTATAAAGTGGATTGAACGCCCTACTCCACACCCCTCGGACAACCACGATTGAATTTCCTGTTCTGAGGAGATGTATTTCCGCGATCGAACACTTAGGCCACCTTTGAAATTTAAGACTGGGAAACATGCATCACAGAAATGTTATCTGAAGCTCACTTTTGAAACTATAAGACAATAATAATGTTCTGACAATAATGTTCTGATTAAAAAAACTAACGCATTTGTTTAATCATGGTGTTTTCTTTGTGAAGACCAGTTCATCCCAATTTTATGGATCTAAACACTACAGACAGTAAAGAAATAGATTTCTCTTTTTATTCTGTGCTTATAACAGGAATAACAGGATTTTGTACTCTCTAGATCTATGAGCTCTCTAGGATGCGGAGGATTTGTAAACATTTAGTGTATGTTTACACTGAATTACAATCATCAAATAAGCCCAAATTGTTTTTGTGAAAGGCCTAAATATGGTACCAGTTTGAAGCTAGCTGATGGGGTTATGTATTTATCATTATCCTATACACTTATGAATTATTTCTGTATCTAAAACCCCATCAACATTTGTATTTGTTTATTCTTATTGCTTTATTCTTTATCTTATTTTTTCTTTATACTTATTCTTATTTATTTATTCTTATCTATTCTCGTTGCAGCAACATAAATGAGAAAACTTGCTTAAAAAAGATTAGACCCACACAAAGTTAGACCTGCACCGGATACTATTCGGATGACTGGCAAAAATAAAATTAATTACATCTATAAATAAGTTAATTAAGGACTCTTCACAACGAGGTTCTGCTTGTCGCGTACGCTCCAATGGGCGATAACAATATGCCTGGCGTTAAATACAATATGCTTCAGTTACAAAATGGTATATCCCGCATGTTACAAAACTGATACTGTCACACACCCAAGCGGTTCAATAGCAAAGCTGTCGTTAATCTCTTTTTAATGGGGATTCATACTTGGGGTGGGAAGTTATCTAACATAAGCTGATAAGGGTTTAGGGATGATTTATTGCATGATAGTGTCAACTGATAAGGATTCCCTAAATATAACATAAAAATAAATGAAATAATGCTCCATTTTAAAGGACCATCTTCATGTAACATGTAGACCCTAACCTTCATGAATGTAAAGGGAAAATGGATAAATTAATGCCCCATTTAAAAGAACCCTCGTCATGTAACATATGGGCCCTAACCTGCTTGAATGTAAAGGGAACATGGATAAATTAATACCCCATTTAAAAGAACCCTCGTCATGTAACATATGGACCCTAGCCTGCTTGAATGTAAAGGGAACATGGATAAATTAATGCCCCATTTAAAAGTACCCTCTTCATGCAACATATGGGCCCTAACCTGCTTGAATGTAAAGGGAACATGGATAAATTAATACCCCACTTAAAAGAACCCTCGTCATGTAACATATGGACCCTAGCCTGCTTGAATGTAAAGGGAACATGGATAAATTAATGCCCCATTTAAAAGTACCCTCTTCATGCAACATATGGGCCCTAACCTGCTTGAATGTAAAGGGAACATGGATAAATTAATACCCCATTTAAAAGAACCCTCGTCATGTAACATATGGACCCTAGCCTGCTAGAATGTAAAAGGAAAATGGATAAATTAATGCCCCATTTAAAAGTACCCTCTTCATGCAACATATGGACCCTAGCCTTCTTGAATGTAAAGGAAAAATGGATAAATTAATGCCCCATTTAAAAGTACCCTCTTCATGCAACATATGGGCCCTAACCTGCTTGAATGTAAAAGGAAAATGGATAAATTAATGCCCTATTTAAAAGTACCCTTTTCATGCAACATATGGACCCTAGCCTTCTTGAATGTAAAGTAAAAATGGATCAAACAATTTCCCATTTTAAAGGACCCTCTTCATATAACATATAGACCATAGCCTCCTTGAATGTAAAGGAAAAATGGATCAAACAATTTCCCATTTTAAAGGACCCTCTTCATGTAACATATGGACCCTAGCCTTCTTGAATGTAAAGGAAAAATGGATCAAACAATTTCCCATTTTAAAGGACCCTCTTCATATAACATATAGACAGTAGCCTTCTTGAACGTAAAGGTAAAATGAATCAAATGTCCCATTTTAAAGACACTTTTCGGATAACACATGAATCAGCATAGCGTATACTGTAGGTGGGAAAATGAACAATGCATCCTCAACCAGGAGGTAGATAAATAATGATAACATTCGTGAAGCCCAATATTAAATGTTAGGTACGTAATCAAAGTGGTGGCTTCCTTCCTCTCCTACTAACGTAGTGCCAGTTTAGCTATTCATAAAACTTTTAGGGCTCTTATATCATATAAGATTTAAGGAAATAACTGAAATAGTCGAAATGCAGTCCAATTTTAGCCATAATATTAAAAGGTTATCAGGTCTGTGGAACCTATGCAAGATGGATAGTTTCTTTTTATTTCTTATTGTTTATTTTATGTAGTAGATCTACGCACTATGATAAACACATTTTTAAATTGACAAAAAATTGTGATGTACTAATCGCTGATTTAGAAAAAAATAAAAAAAAAAATAATAAACAACAAATTGGTATGAGTAAATGATGAAGATAGTTACTTTCTTGTGGACAGGACATTTGAATGGATTAATATCTAGTTGCTATTATATCATTAATAATAATCTATGCTATTATATCATAAATTGTATGATGAATGGTCATATACTATTGATTCATATAACGTTTACAGTTCATTGTAAAACACTTTTCATTATGACATGTAAATATAGTTCTTGTTAGGTAACCAGGGCATTCCAACATTGAATTGATGGTGAATACTGTAAACCACCAAGAATGAGAAAAAGACCAGCCTAAGAATCCATAGTATTGTATCATACTTGTTACAAATTGCCTCTGTGTTTCATTTAACAGCCAGTTTTAGAGTAAACTGTCATTTCAGTTTTACCAGTTGTAGCCTTATTAAAGCTACTATTTATTTTTGATATGTTGAACAAACTTAAATAAGAGATTAAAATAATACTTCTCCAATGATAAAAATTTTTCTTTATTTATCTTCTTATAAATAACTTCAACAAATAAAATATGGGTTTCTTCTTAAAATAATGATAAAAACGAAAATAAAAATCTCTTCTTTTATTGACTCAATGGAAAATAAATAAATTAAAACAACTCTTCCAAAATAATAAATTAAATATCTTCAGACCAGAACCTTTTTTATTTATTTGACTTTTTTAATAAATTTCTTTAAACTTTTAAATCAAAAAATTCTAAATTGTAATAAATTTTCTAAACTCTTTAAAATTGTATAAATTGCTTTAAAATTCTTTAAAATTTAAAATTGCCTCCGGGAGATCTGGAACCAAAAGAAATAACCAGCTTTTAGTGACTTGAAACATTTTTCCTTTTACTTACAAAGTTTTAAACAGAAATCAAAACACTCTAAAAATTTGTCACTAGAAGAGTGACTTCAAACCAGAAACAAGTTTAACCGCGCATGCTTGGTGGATCTTACCCTATCTACTAAAACCCTACTGAAAATCCCTAACTAAAGAAAACTTGTAAAAATTACTTACGTAGCTGTCCTGGAGGTTTCGAATCCAAAAGTGACCACAACAAAGCTCGACCGGCATTCAACCAATCACTCACACGCGAACAAAAGAAAAATTGCCGCAACGGTAAGAACACCGAAACGGTATAAGTCGCCGTGTACTCGAAAGGATCGCACGTGGTCACACTCATCAGAAAGATATCGTAGGGCCCGAAGGGCCGCACGCTTCGACCCACGGACTTACCCCCTCTTTAACTCTAGAAGCTAAATCAACCAATAAGAACCCTCTAAACCAGGACATCTGAACAGGTAAGGCTCACCAAACATGTTGCCTTCAGAAAACATGTCGCATGAAATTGACAGGAAATTAACAGACGTGAAAATACTGGTTTTTTTAAAACTATTTTATATGGGAAAAAACTACTTTTTTATTTGAAAGGGGAAGATTCTGAATTTTTCTCAAAACTTGGAGAATTTATATTGAAAACTTTTGGAAAACAAAACAAACTCATAAACCTCTCAGTTCTTACAAAATTTAACATTTTCTAAATACAACTTTCTAATTTAATTATAATGCAACAATTAACAATTGTTACACAGTACAAGTCTTTATTACATTATTTTATATCCTTAAATCAATAAATGGGAATGAATTGACATCATATTGAAGGAGCGATAGCCTCAAAATGAAATATTGTTATAGCTTCCCGATAGAAGTATAACATCATCTGTAGCGGAATTCGGTGTGATTCGATGTGCGCCATTGAGTCGAACCCCACCGGGGGCCTTTTATCAATCTTAGGGGCGGAGGAGGAAGGGAACTGACTTTCACGTCAACTGAACAGGAGTGTTTCCGGCTCTTTTATGTCTTGTCTAAAGAATTAACTAAACCGGTTGGGATCTTGAATCTCACGGAATTTACGATTGAATCTGGCGTTGAATTGAAAATAAAAATGATGAAAATGTAGAACCATGAATTAGTATTGCTGTGTTAGGGAAAACTGTGAACTTATATAGTCTTTGCCAGACTTAGATGCACAAGGTCCAGGTAGGCCGGTGCAGGACGTATCCTCTGTTGTCAAAACAATGCTATTGTGTCAAACCTGAGCGTCAGTCCACCCGCATTCCCAAGGTCATTCACCAAGCCTCCCATAGAAACTTATAAATAGCTCGGTCCAATACAAATGATATAAATAAAACAGCTTATCAGAAATAACAATTCAGTGTGGTTCACTTTTCGCACCAAATGAAAACCAATATCACAATAAATGGGCGAGCCGGTGGCCGAGCGATCTAAGGCGTCAGGACTTTGAGCTTGGGTTAGAGATAGCGCTGGTTCGAATCCGGCCTAGACTGGAAATATTTATCAGTAATATTCACCTTCTACTGTACTGGTCCACCCCCTTACTCTGAATAAGTTCCTCGCACAGCACAATAGTCTATGAGGGATGGGCAGAGTAAGGTTAAGAAAAGGAGGTCGGCTTCTCCTTAAAAAAAGAAAATTAACAACACCCTGTTGAGTAGATATTTAGCGCTGGAAGGTAGCAAGCAGGAATGTAAGGCAAGCTTGATAATACCGCATAGGAGTAGGTGGACTGGCGCTCGGGTTTGACACAATAGAATTGTTTTGACAACAGAGGATAAGTCCTGCACCGGCCTTCCTGGACCTGTGCATCTAAGTGTGGCAAAGACTATATATTGGTGAAACATATCAGTTAATTAAATGACTTAATGTTGGGAATACCACAACTAGTGAGCCCTATAACACAACTCCACCGTAGGTCACCCAGTTTCCTATAAAAACGTCAGCTTGAATCTAGCTTTGAGTATCAATGGAAGTACCTGATTTCAATCCTTTCACTGATATACTTAATGTAAATATACATTAAAATGTATGCTCAAAAATGTAAATTTACATTACATTTATGCTCAATGATGCAAAATGTTGTACCTATCTACTGTAGTAGTGCAAGTTTCGGGTAAACCCATTTTGAAACTGTAACCACATTAAACCAAAATCAAATTAGGAAGTTCTTTATTTATCACAATATCTTTCTTGATTTATTTATCAAGGTTTGAACAATTCATCCTATTATCATCATGATGCATCTTTTAAATTAGTTCATTTTAACTCTCGTTTAATATAATTATTTAATTGAAAATAGGTTACAAATCATCACCTGACGATAGAATTAGGTGTCCTAGAATTATTTCTTAAATTACAACATTTATTTGATTTTGTATGTTCCGGTAACACACTATTAATGTTCCTTGTGCCGTCATCTATATTTAACATCTCATATTGATGTAATATGTAGATTGTTTTCATACTCAGTGGCGGCGGAATATTACATTTTTATTTTACTATTTTATATCTTCACATAGATTGGCCATCTCCATGGTATCCTAACAAAACAAACTAAATGTTTGTAAAGTGAGTCACTGATATTAGCCTAGGTGGTTACACACCGGTAAATAAAATCACATCGATAAATCCATTGTTACTCATAAAATAATTTTGAGAGTTTAATTTAGGCTATATGTACGATAAATGAATTAACTACTTCAGGTTTTCGATTGATTATAATATGATTTCAAAATGAATCTTTTTTATCTTTGCTCAACATTATTAGTATGCTATGTTTATTCGGCTGACCCACCAGACCATACACGTATGGTATTATTGACCCACCCGCCCACCCATACACGTACAGTGGTATTGACCCATTCTCCCACCCATACACGCACAGTGGTATTGACCCACCCTCCCACCCATACACGTATGGTATTATTCATTGGAGGTTTCATACCGAGAGCTTTAATTTAAGTATAAACTTAATGGTGGTAGGACGGCAGGAAGTGCCTCAACATTAAAGTGTATTGAGTATTTACCAACAAAAAGTAGTATTAAACACCCACTCACCCATACACGAACAGTGCTATTGATAATATTGATAAATAATTGAAACTTCTTACAGGTTTAGGGGGGTCGGTTGACCCCCTGACGAACCCGGTTCCGCCGCCACTGTTCATACTTATATAGTATATGAACTCGTACATTGCATATTGAAGCACACACGTTCAATTAGTTCATAAAAGGTGTCAATCGCACATACGAAATAACACAGATTGATTATAGGACAATTCGTCCCACGGACATTTCGTCCCCAAAGAAAAATGCGGACATTCCGTCCCACTCTGTGGAGTGTCTACCTGGGTCGGGTTTGATAATTAGTCTCCAAATATTTCTAAACGGACACTTCGTCCCACCCTGAGAGAACCTAACCTAACCTAACCTAACCTACAGTCCGAATAAAATAACTTTGGTACTGGCGGAACGGCCTCGCGCCACTGGTCTGAAATGACAAAACTCTGAGCTTTAATTAGCCGTCAAACTTAAAATAAGTAAGCAATAATTTTCAAACTAATTGTATAGTGAACACCATTTCATATTCTTTAAGGAAAAATTATGCTGGAGATTTTTCTAGAGCTAATTTGCTTTTTATAGTGATATTTGTATTTAAAAACACGTTTTTATGAGTGAAATTACGCGTGAGTCGTCTTTAACCTGTCACTGTTGCGAGAATAATAATAATAATAAAATAATGTCTTGTGGATGTGTGACAGTTTGGTTCATTGTGATTAGTTTGGTATAAGTCTCAAATAATAATTCAAACAGGTTAGTGAGAAATTAATTTTTTTGTAAACCTTTGCAAACTCGGTATTGACAAACGCTAGACAAAATCTGTTTAAACCTAAATAAATTGTGTTATTTAAGTGACACTAAAATCTTACTCTCGTATTAAAAATAATTTTCTTGAACTAGGAAGAAAGATTCAGGAGTTTTCAAAACTAGATTGTCAACAAGGCGGCGGTGATACCACACGCACAATGTACAGTCACTGGCTCAGCTCTGGCCTCTTCCATTGCAAACAAATCTTGTCAATTACCAATAGAACATTACCTAAAATTTGAAAGAACCTAAATATTAGAATTGCAATAAACACTGATAATTATATATACACTGAATCCTATAGCATTATTGTCACATCTAAATAAAAAAAATTGTAATATCACTAAAACTAAATAACTGTAATCAAAATAAACTAGTGGTTATACTATACTAAGCACTGTTAAATCGATAAAGAACTGAACACGAACACACCACAAAGTCAAAAGTCAACTAACTTACCTTATTTATTACTGGAGAAACATTTCTTATCTGGAAATATCGTCGATCGGAATTCGTTTTACGCTTGGGCTGAATATTCAGTCTACACTTTCCCTTGAGCAGAGTACACCTTACGCGTCCGACACAGCCTGGATGTAAACGAACTATGAGTTTACTTCATCAACTCTTCATTATTTTTCCACATGTTTTATTAGTACCACAGTATTATTTTAGTAATACATAAATAACACAGTTAATGTTTGCTCAAAAAAATTTTGTCTAGCGTTTTTCGTTTCAGAGTTTGCAAGGGTTTACAAAAAAATTAATTTCTCATTAACCTATTAAAATTATTAAATGAGACTTATACCAAACTAATCACAATAAATCAAACTGTCATCCATCGACAGAACATTATTTTATTATTATTATTCTCGCAACAGTGACAGGTTAAAGACGACTCACGCGCAATTTCACTCATAAAAACGTCTTTTTAAATACAAATATCACTATAAAAAGCAAATTAGCTCTAGAAAAATCTCCAGCATAATTTTTTCTTAAAGAATATAAAATGGTGTACACTATACAATTAGTTTGAAAATTATTGCTTTCTTATTTTACGTTTGACAGCAAGTTAAAGCTCAGAGTTTTGTCATTTCAGACCAGTGACGCGAGGCCGTTCCGCCAGTACCAAAGTTATTTTATTCGAACTATAACCTAACCTTTTTACAACCCTTCTCTCAGGTGGGACGAAGTGTCCGTTTAGAAATATTTGTAGACTATTTATCAAACCCTACCCAGGTAGCCGTTCCACAAAGTGGGACGAAATGTCCGCATTTTTCTTGGGGGACGAAATGTCCGTGGGACGAATTGTCCGGACACCCACAGATTGATGAAATAAAATTTTTCTCTGCTAAACATGCAGACAGTCCAACCCACACGCCCAGTACGTGCAGGCACAGGACAAGTACTTGCAGGCAGTAGTGTCACCCACCTACACGCCAAGTACGTATAGACAGTCGTGTCACCCACCCACATGATAAGAACGTGCAGAGAGTCGAGTCACCTACCCACACGACAAGTACTTGCAGGCAGTGGAGTCCCCTACCCATAGGACAAGTACACGCAGGCAGTAGTGTCACCCACCTACACGCAAAGTACGTGCAGACAGTCGGGTCACCCACCAATTTAACAATTACGTGTAGACAGTCATGTCACCCACCCATACGGCAAGTACGTGTAGACAGACGTGTGACCCAGACACATGACAAGTACGTGCATGCAGTCAGGTCACCAGGGCCGTAGCTAGGCTGGGGCAACCGGGGCATTGCCCCGGGGCCCCCGGCCAGGGGGGGCCCCCAAATGAAGGTGGAAAAATTGAAAATGAAATTAAAGTTTATGTGAAATTTATTGATTACTGTAGGGATATTTCATCGAATCATCAAAATGTCTTTATAAAAAAATATTTAAATAGCTTTTCAATATAAAATAATGGACAGATATTGTTCTCACAGAGATTTCGTAACAAAAATAGACAGACTATCAATCAGCCTGTCAGTTGTCACGCAATTAAAGAAGTGCAGTTTGCACTTTTAGTTCACCTTACTCCCCCATCCCCAACAGTAATAAACTCGTCCTGACGTCGACGTGACGTAGACGGCTCCGTCTGCCGACTGCCTCTGCCACAGCTGACAGACGACAGTGAGAGTGACTACGACTAGTGACAGACAGCCCGGATAAGGTTATGTTATGTTGATGGTAAACTAACACCAAAAACTGACGTTTTGGCGTTCGCGTCCGTTACTCGTTTGTTACGGTGTTATACAATTTGTATTCTTATTCTTGTATTTGTTAAAATGAAAAGAAGCTATCAAAGTGGGGCAAAGAAAAGGCAAGACAAGAAGAAAAGAGAAGAGGATGCTTCAAAGTGTTCTTCCACCCTATCTGCTTGGTTAAGTCCTACTACTAGTACTACTACAACTAAAAGTACTAATGTCACATCTACATCTAGTACTGAAACTAGACCAATAATTGGTGAGTGGTTTGAATTTAGATACGGTATTTAGGCCTAATTAATTAGCTTGGCCAATAACTATATAATTAATATCTTAAAATTTAACTATGTTAAAATTAACTGTGTTAAAATTTAACTAGAGTTTGAGTGTTTGATTGAGTTTAGACCACTGTGTCTGACTCAGACTGCAATCTATTCTAATCTAATAAGCAATGTTTGTTTGTGAATTTATCACTAGTCATATATAGGCTACATATTACCTACTATTGTGTAGTGGTAATTTAATTTTTTATGTGACTTTATGATTCCTTTGGTTTCTACTTCTTTCTGTGTAGGTATTTTATTTGTTTATACATGCACAGCAGCACAGCATGAATATCTATCATAGTAATTTTATATCTTTCTGTGATAATATGATGTAAAAAATGCACCACACTCGCTTGCACATTCATTATTTATGAGGCCATGTATCTACTCTACTGTATAGGTACATCAGCATCAGCTAGGCTGAGCTAGGCTATGTACTAAAATTGGGCTCGGCAGATTTAGTCCTAATAGTATGTTTTTCCAATGCAGGTGAAAGAGGTTTTGTTATATCTTTACAATGTTATTAAAATTGGCTTTAAATTATATGTTATATGTAACTAAATGATATTTTGACTTGCTATTTTTTATTGCAGCCTCAGTCCCAGGAAATGAGATTGAAAAGGAAGTTACAGCTCAAGATAACGCTGAAGAAAGTATTGATGAAGAAGTAACATGCCTAGGGCTAGGGCATCAACAAGAAAATTGTGCCAAACCTCCAACAAGTCCTACGTCAAGCAGTGAACTGATCGGCGTAAATGATCAAGTAAGTAGACATGCCAAGTACAGAATACTTATATTATATTTTTCAACATAACAACATATGCTGTTTTATCGCCCTAAACATGGAATATTTACGATAAAATATTCCATGGTTACATGGAAGTAAACAGTATTACTTCCATGTAAACATGGAATTACAGTAAGTCCCTATTGTTATGATCATGTTTGTAAGAAAAAAATACTAATGCATTGCAATCTACTTACAGGTGGAATGTAGCCGGACGAATAAAATTAATGAAACTTGTTTAAACACCGGAGAACCCCATTTTCCAGACCAGATCATCGATCCAGAGGTGAAAAAACGAATTATTGAATTAGGACCCTATCAACCAGTTGGCCCATTTCCATATGATGGAAAACAAGGTAGGTCCTTTTCAGACAATTATTTTACCCTGAAGTCAAAGTCTGGGCTCAAACTGAAAAGAACTTGGTTGTGCTATTCGTCCAAATTGGATTGTGTTTATTGCCAACCTTGCTGGTTGTTTCCCCAGAAAGGACCTGTAGGAGGATGGGATTCAGGATTAAGGGACTGGAAACATTTGTCTGATCGCATAAAGACACATGAGAATTCACAGCACCATGCTGATTCCTGCTTGGTTTATGAGCAATGGCGACGTCATGGCTCAATAGACGATGCACTAGAAAAAGGTTTGAAGGAGGAGCGGAATTTTTGGAGGAAAGTTTTGAAGAGGGTCTTAGATGTCTCCCTTATGTTGGCAACATGCAACCTTCCTTTTCGTGGAGACAGTTGGCATATCACTGATAGAAATAAAGGTAATTTTCTATCATTGATTGAATTGCTGTCAAAATATGACACTATCCTAGAAGATCTAATTACAAGGCCTAGTGGTACTGTTAATTATCTCAGTCCAACAATTCAGAATGAAATTATTTCTCTGATGGCTAGTGAAGTGCTTAGTGGAATTAAAGAAGAGCTTTTGAGTGCGCCTTTTTTCTCCATAATTTACGACACAACACAAGATGTAAGTAAAGTAGATCAGCTAAGCGAAGTTTTTCGCTATGTAAAGATTGACCATGACCAACTCGGAAAACCTTGTGAGTTGAGAATTTGTGAAACGTTTACATCTTTCACAGCAGTTACTGACCAAACCGCTTCGGGGCTAGAAGACGTCATCATAAAATCAATTTCAGAAAAAGGCCTTGACATAACAAAATGCAGAGGACAAGGATACGATGGTGCATCGGTCATGAGTGGTGTGTATAATGGAGTACAAAAGAGAATCCAAGAACTTGCACCCCATGCCTATTTCATTCACTGTGCCAGCCATAATTTGAATCTGGTTCTTAAAGATGCCGTTGAATGCAATCGAGAAATAGCACAATTTTTGAGACGGTGCAAAATATTTACAGTTTTTTTGGCCACAGCATTGTTCGGTGGCAAGAACTAAAAGTCGTTTCTGGTTGTACAGAGAATCCGAAGGCTCCTGGTCCTAAAGACAAGGTAACATTAAAGACTTTAAACCCTACACGTTGGGCAGGGAGATATGAAGCTGTGTACGCTTTAAAGGAAAGGTTCGGTGATGTAATGAAAGCCTTAAATAAAATAATTTTGACAAGCAAAAAGACAAAGGAAAGGAATGAAGCTGAGGGGCTCAAAAAAAGGTTAGAATCTTTTAGTTTTGTTTTGGTCTTGACTGTCCAGTGCAAAGTATTAGGGGAAATAAACATTGCCTCAAAATCCTTGCAAACGGAATCTATTGATTTAATGACAGCGTACGATCTCCTAGGCAATGCTTTATTGAAAGTAACCGAACTTCGTTGGTCCTTTGAAGAAGTCTGTAGTGAAGCAGAAGAAGTATGTTCAAAATGGGGGATTACGATTACCCATGAATTTATTAGCCAACGTGCAAGAAAGGTAAAAAAGCACTTTGATGAACTTTGTGAAGACCAAAGACTGACAGATCCTAAAAGCAATTTCAGAGTGACAATATTCTTCCCAATGGTTGATACTATAGTGTCACAAATTGACAACCGTTTTAAAGGCATGAAGCAAGTGATTGATGCCTATAAAATTGTTCACCCTTCTTTCCTGGCTTCATGTTCAGATGAAGAACTGCGTTGTGAAGCTGATAATTTTGTAAGCAGATTTTCAGATGATGTAACGCCATTGTTCAAAGCTCAGATTTTATCAGTAAGGAATGATTTTCAATCCAAATTAAAGGATTTCAAAGAAGTAAAAGAAGTTGCAAATCTCCTACTCATTGAAAACAGTTCCCTAGCATCAACCTACCCGGATGTACTAACAGCATGCTTTATGTACCTCACAGTCCCTGTGACAGTAGCCAAAGCAGAGAGATCATTCTCAAAATTAAAACTCATCAAAAACTACCTGCGAAGCTCCATGTCCCAACAACGTCTCACTGATTTGGCTCTTTTGTCTATTGAAAATGACAGAGCCCGAAAAATAGATTTTGACCGAATTATTGATGTTTTTGCTAGTGTCAAGTCAAGAAGAAAGTCTTTTTAGTAAGTTCAGTTGCATTCTCACTATCAAACTAGTTGGGCAATTTTAAACTTGAGAATGAGTGGGTATTACCACCATTGATCATATATAATCAATGGTATTACCAGTATTACCATAAACACCATAAATAAATATACAATTTATTGTGTATTCAAAGGTATTACATAATTAATGATATTACTTCTATGTTTATCTACTAAACTATATTGCTTGGATGTAGGCCTAAGAAGAGACTAAAAAGTTTTAAGACATCAGCACTTATGTCTTTATATATTTATTATCTATTGTGAATAAAATTTGAAAAAATAATTATGTTTTTAATTTTCCTTTCAGCACTATAAATAGAATACCAATCACAATGGTAAGCTGAAAAAATAATGGTTCTAAAAACCAAACTAATGGCACCAGGGCCAGGAGTCATACAAATTTGCATATAAAATCATTACCAGTTTATGACTTACCGTAGAAATTTGTAAACATAGTTTATGCAAACAATTAAGTATTATAGATTTAATAAGAAAAAAAGGTAATAATAATAATAATAGGATAATAATAAAAAAATGCACATAAATTCTAAGCCTAAAGATCCAATTACTGTATGCTTATATCTATTAATTAAAAAAAGTGCGAAATATATAACAAAGGGGGGCCCCGAATGGACTTTCTGCCCCGGGGCCTCCAAGGGCCTAGCTACGGGCCTGCAGGTCACCAACCTACATGCCACTTGCGTGAAGGCAGTCGGGTCCCCTACCCACACGACAAGTACGTGCAGACAGTCGGGTCACCCACCCATACAACAAGTACGTGTAGACAGTCGTGTCACCCAGACACATGACAACTACGTGCAGTCTTTAGTCTCACCCACCTTCACGCCAAGTACGTGCAAACAGACAGGTCACCCACCCACACGCTCAGTACGTGCAGAGAGTCGGGTCGCCCACCCATACGCCAACTACTTGTAGACCGTCGAGTTACCCACCCAAGTACGTTTATTTCACACGAAACATACGAGGCATCCAGTGTTGGATTCAATAACGGAATATATTATTCGTAATACCTAGTCACGCTCTGTCACAAATGCCTTTCTTCGAGTAAAACCTGAATATTCTTGATTTATTGTGACATGTTTCCGCCTGCAATTTAAGTAACACCACGTCCCCAGCTTTATGCCTTGACCATATGGTGGATTGTTTGTATACGAGTTAGGGCCTGTATAAAGTTATAATTTCCGGAGATTAATTTTTTCTGGACTACTGACTATCGATGACACATATATTTTTTTGGTGATCACACCTAACTAAAATTAAACAACAAAACTAAAGAGCAAACAATTAATGTCTATGAATGTTCTATTAATACTATTGCATATTTATTATAAAAAAATTATAACAATTAGGCTATAATAAGTGTTCCAGTGCAAAATACTATGTGTGTAGGTGGGTGGGAAGACTATAAATTATGTACGTGTGTATGTGGTTTGGAGGGCCGTCCATGACGTACATGTTTGGGTAGGTGGGAAGGCCGTCCATGACTATACCCATATGCCACTATAGTCAATGCCACTATACGTGTATGGGCGGGTGGGTGGTTAATACTGTACATGTTAGGGTGTGTGTGTGTGTGTGGGCTAATAGTACTGTGCGTGTATGGGTAGATTGTTAGGTCAATACTACAGTACGTGTATACATTAATACCATTGTACGTGTATAGGAGGGTGCGTGGGAACAGTGGTAGTGACCTACCTCCCAACCATTCAGATACAGTGATATTGATATAGCCTACTTATGAACCAGCTTATGAACCAATCAGCTGCAACAGCTCTCCCTAATGGTTAAACAGCTATGTCTGCTAGAACTTGGTATAAGTTCCTTGTTTGTAAAATAGTAATGTTGAATGATTGTAAGCCGGTTGATTTATTTCAATAAGATTAACATATGCCAATAAGATTACATATACACATACATGTACATGTGTGGGTAGGTGGGAGGATCACGATTATTGACTTGTGTGTGGTAAAGGGCCTTCAATTGGGCCGTCAATGACACATGTATAGATGTGTGGGAGGGACATAAATGGTTTACGTATGTAGTAGAGGGGAGTGCCTTTTACGACGTAGTGTGTGGGTGGGTAGGTAGGAGGGCCGTCAATGACGTTCGTGAGGGTGTTGGTATTTTCTTGTAATTAAATAATACAAGACTAAAAATTATAAAAATAAAGTCAAGGTTTTTGTGACAGTTAATGGTCAACAGTTAAATGTTAGCACTTGGTTATCCAGAGAAATATTAATTTATGAACTAAGAGTGTTATGGGCGAGCCTGTGGCCCAGTGGTCTAAGGCGTCAGGACTTTGATCTTGGGTTAGAGAGCGCTGGTTCGAATCCGGCCTAGACCGGAAGATTTATTAGTAATATTCACCTTCTACTGTACTGGTTCGCCCCTTACTCTGTCTGATTAAGTTCCTCGCACAGATCAATAGTCTATGAGGAATGGGCAGAGTAAGGTAAAAGAGGAGGTTGGCCCTCTCCTTTTTGAAAAAAAAGTGTTAATTAAACTTTATTAACATATATTAGTTGACAAGCTTTGAGACATTCCAGCCATTCAATCTAACGTGTATTCCTTTGAGGTATACATTTTAGCGAATTTACTTGTTATAGCTCCAACAATGATAGGTATAGATTTAACTAATAACATGTTCAAAAATATTTCTATTTCCTAATTTTTATGCATTTTATTGAATTATATATTAGTTTTAATTTGGAAAGGACAAACTCAACCTCCTGCTGTATGAACTTGACAAAGCTGTCATGCTCCATCACATCGGGTCACTGTTTATTGCTTCACTTTTTCATAATCCTTTTCTTCGTCATCGTTACAACAGTTGAAATCTATTAAAAACAATGGATATTTTTATTTTTAATTGAATTTTATAAATTTGTCAGGCATCTGAGTCGTTTATATGAAAAAATACACGGTAGTTTCAAATGAAATATAATCTTAATAAATGTGGGAAAGTTTGGTTTATTATAAATAATAAAATAATCCTGTTGCTACTATGAACAACGGTAAATTTGTTAAATCATACAAAAAAATAACAAAATAAAATACGGTAACAAAACAAACATTTGAAACAAAAATTAATTAAAATCGAAAATAAAAATGTTAACAGATATCATATTCCTTAAATAGTATGACCAATGCACAACTTAAATAATTATATATTTTTTATAAATGACTTTATAGAAGTTTATGGAGCATATCAGTCATCTTCTGATAGTACGTTCACAAGAATAATTACTTGGTCTACAATGTCATGGGACGACGAAGTTGCCTTGTTTGATAAGAAGTTGTCGGACATAAATACACTTCGGTTGCGTGTGGGTATTGTATACGCGTGATACAGTGTGGCTGTTGTGGGTTAATTTATGTTGGAGGGGCAACCAGTTTGTAGCAATCTCATTGATTAAAGGCGGACGGACTGAATCAGTTAACTATCGAGTATCAGTCATGGTGTTAATGAATGACAACAATCTAAAACAAACGTAATATAACATTAAGCAACTGCACATTTTAATAATAAGATGATAAAAATTGAGCACACAAAATATTATCAAAATTTAATCAACACATACGTTGTAGCCAACTCGTACTATGCTTATAAAGAAAGGAAACTATAACCTAATTAAAAAAGTACAACTAAAAGAAATACCTCGACAAAAAATCATCAGACTAAACAAAAGAAACACAGCCAATAGAAAGTGAACAAATCAGTAAAGTAGACACAAAACAAAATACCACAAGTCACAAAACACAGTAAACTCACTTAGATACTAAGTAAAACAACACTGCTCAAAAACGGACGTTGGGCCAGTTGATGGCTATTCAAAAAGTACTAGCGAACCCAACGGAACGCGACTGACAAAAGGACACCTGAGCGGTTAGTGGATGGGCTCCCCCCACCACCCGGCATCCAGGTGCATTGCGACGTTTTGTTTTTGTTCTCCGGCCAGCATCACTGTACCGGATGGTCTGATCGTTAGATCTTCAGATTTCTCGCTTCCGACTAACCGTTCTTATTACAATATTTGAGGTGGTTTCAGCGTACGTCATAAAATATGAGAAACACGTTACAGCATCGAAATACAATACAGATTACTATCGGTGCTTGGATAATTTTTTATTTTCTATGGTCATGTGACATTTTTATATGAAATTTACCGATTTTAAGCCAATTAGGATGTAGAAATATGTAGTGAACTTTAATGTATTTCACACCTACTGATCACAAACCCATGGTAAAACATTATGATAAGTGAAATATAAGAGTTTGATCAGAACAAGAACTACTTTGAGCTTATACAAACAATATTAGAATAGAAATAAGTATTTTTATTTGTACAAAATATTTTAAAATTTCATACAAGGTATGTTTTGGAAATAATATATCACAACTAGCCTAAATACTAAATGAAATGTATTAAACCATGATCAATCAATACAACAAAATTTAAAATCTATATACAAATCAGTAACGTAATTAGTAAATCTACGATCTAGTGAGCAATTTACTACCCCACAAGTCTTCAGTTCGATCTAGTGAGCAGTTTATTACCACAAGTCTTCAGTTCGATCTAGTGAGCAGTTTACTACCCCACAAGTCTTCAGTTCGATCTAGTGAGCAGTTTATTACCACAAGTCTTCAGTTCGATCTAGTGAGCAGTTTACTACCCCACAAGTCTTCAGTTCGATCTAGTGAGCAGTTTACTACCCCACAAGTCTTCAGATCAATCTAGTGAGCAGTTTACTACCCCACAAGTCTTCAGTTCAATCTAGTGAGCAATTTACTACCCCACATGTCTTCAGTTCGATCTAGTGAGCAGTTTACTACCCCACAAGTCTTCAGTTCGATCTAGTGAGCAGTTTACTACCCCACAAGTCTTCAGTTCGATCTAGTGAGCAGTTTACTACCCCACAAGTCTTCAGTTCGATCTAGTGAGCAATTTACTACCCCACAAGTCTTCAGTTCGATCTAGTGAGCAGTTTACTACCCCACAAGTCTTCAGTTCGATCTAGTGAGCAGTTTACTACCCCACAAGTCTTCAGTTCGATCTAGTGAGCAGTTTACTACCCCACAAGTCTTCAGTTCGATCTAGTGAGCAGTTTACTACCCCACAAGTCTTCAGTTCGATCTAGTGAGCAATTTACTACCCCACAAGTCTTCAGATCAATCTAGTGAGCAGTTTACTACCCCACAAGTCTTCAGTTCAATCTAGTGAGCAATTTACTACCCCACAAGTCTTCAGTTCGATCTAGTGAGCAGTTTACTACCCCACAAGTCTTCAGTTCGATCTAGTGAGCAGTTTACTACCCCACAAGTCTTCAGTTCAATCTAGTGAGCAGGTTACTACCCCACAAGTCTTCAGTTCGATCTAGTGAGCAGTTTACTACCCCACAAGTCTTCAGTTCGATCTAGTGAGCAGTTTACTACCCCACAAGTCTTCAGTTCGATCTAGTGAGCAGTTTACTACCCCACAAGTCTTCAGTTCGATCTAGTGAGCAGTTTATTACCCCACAAGTCTTCAGTTCAATCTAGTGAGCAATTTACTACCCCACAAGTCTTCAGTTCGATCTAGTGAGCAGTTTACTACCCCACAAGTCTTCAGTTCGATCTAGTGAGCAGTTTACTACTCCACAAGTCTTCAGTTCGATCTAGTGAGCAGTTTACTAACTCAGAAGTCTTCAGTTCGATCTAGTGAGCAGTTTACTACCCCACAAGTCTTCAGTTCGATCTAGTGAGCAGTTTACTACCCCACAAGTCTTCCGTTCGATCTAGTGAGCAGTTTACTACCCCACAAGTCTTCAGTTCGATCTAGTGAGCAGTTTACTACCCCACAAGTCTTCAGTTCGATCTAGTGAGCAGTTTACTACCCCAGAAGTCTTCAGTTCGATCTAGTGAGCAGTTTACTACCCCAGAAGTCTTCAGTTTGATCTAGTGAGCAAAATTACTAATGTTCTCTTCAATCCCAGAAGTCTTCAGTTCGGGCACGTGCCTGATGGCACACGTGAACTTGAATTTAATTTATATTGCTTTAACTCGTGTCCAAGTATGTAAATTAGATGGATGCTTCTTACACTGAGATAATACGATATTCTTTTAAAGTCTTCATGGAGATCTTATTTTGATCGTGAAGGTAACTTTTAAACACTTTTCAGGTACGTTTTTTAATTTTTCCCTTTTACGTCTGTTTTGTTTCTTTTGCTGTTATTGCTATTGAACGGCTGCCTAAATATGAGAAAATTCCATGTTTAAATATGTCTAAAAAATTGTTAGTTAATTTATCCGAAATAAATAATGTTCTTAAATAATTTAACGATATTTCTTTATTTTACCGAGCCAATAAACTAGGTGATATGAATTGCGATTATTGCTGATGAGCAAATGTGTTTGTTACAATTTGGACACATGTTTATTAGGTATTACTGTGATTTAATAACCAAATGGTAAATAAACAGAGTAAGTCAATTATTTCATCTTTCTCAAAATGTGTTTGGATTAAAATTGGGACGGAACTGCGAACCTAATTTTCATGAGGTGGGGTTTTTACCAGTCACGCCAGGACAACAGATTTTTCTAATCACATGAATATTCTAGTTAATCGAGTATACAGTATACTTTTGGTCACTAAAAAACATGATCCAACAAAGATAGTTTGTTGTTACGAAATTCTATGAGTAGGTCTACAAGACATGTGTGGAGTGTAGAAACCACAACAATACACTAAAATATTGTTATTGTATCAATATGTCTGATATATCTTGTGAATACTATGCTATTTATTCATTTTTATTTGAGGAACAGGAAGTTAGAATTTTAGTTATAAAACGTTTTTAAACAAATTTTACGAACAAATAAATACAGATGGACGTTTTCAAGGCTTGTTACGATCTGCGATTGATGTATTTCTGAATGGAATGTTTTAAAAGAGATATTATTGATGACATCAGCTACTGAACTTATACAGACTCTCAAAATTGAAAAAAAAAAAAAAAAAATTATAATAATAAACTAAGTCAAATTCTTTAATCATATGCATATATTGTAAAGTCCTCAATCTATAATTTTGAAAAGAAATATAAAATCCTTCAATATAAAATATTTTGTTGCATTTGTGTTTTAATTGAAATAAACTGAAATAAATTACATTTTAGTCAGTTATTGCTGTTTCATAACTCGTGAACAAACACACTTTGGCCAAAGTCAAACATTTCTCGACGAATCGCCTCTCTAGTTGGAGACTGGCAAGTGTGGTGATCATAGTATAAGTCGTCTGGAGAGTTCTCCAGCTGTTGTGTACTGGAGGACATTCCAATCACAGCTCACTTAAGTGGCTTTCACCACGCCATTCTCCGGCTCTCACTGATGGTAAGTTTCCCATCATTCAATTTATTATGAACTGAATCCACTTTCATGTGGACTCGGAACAACATTTATTCTACCTAACGTGTATTTGATGATATCTATAAACAACAATAACAATTGTAATTTTGTTATGTACTCGTCCGATTGATTGGTTTTTATCAGGCAACATTAAATACAGTTTGCTCTTTATTATTACCACAATGTGTTTCTTGATGAACTTTGTGACACAGTTCTGTGTCATATTAGTCAGGTTTGTAAGTAGTATGACGGAAAAAACAGTTTTCGTATTACAGTTAAAATATGTTTTAATTGTCAGTACTCATATATTCCATTTGGCTTTGATAAAGAAATGTTAGATCTGTTTTCATATAAAAAAATGGCATTCAACTGATTTGTTATCCTAACACTCTTTGTTTTATATACATAAATAGAGCCCAAGTAGAGGTGTTACTGTACAGCCACGTTCTCTGATACAGTCACACACAAGCTCATACAAAAACTACTACAGCCAATGCATATATATTTCCCTACATACGTATGGATATGAATGAATTTGGGTTATACGACTACATTCATAAACATTCGTAAGTACACTTGACTACACACATGCACACATGACAAGTAGAAGTGCATAATAACAAGATACATGTATTTTTAATGGATGTAAATACTTGAACACATACGCCTAAATGTATGAGTAAATAAGCAAAAATAAAATTAGGTAGTGAAAAACAATACAATTAAGAATAACTATGTAAATAGAGCACATACCGTAAATATATTAACACGTACACATAAACAAGCAAATATATGTACTCGTAAATGTAATAATAATAATCTTTATCATGCAAAATCTCAAGGTTATAAAATGTATAAAATAACAACAAGTTCTATTACTTTTAGGCCTATATATAACTTAAAGTAGAATTTTAAATAAGTCTTCAATTGCGTATAAACATCCTTATAATAAAGTCTTGCATCTAGTTTTTTAAATTTCATTTTTAGATTTTTTATCTGATAAGGTAATTTTACATAAAATAAAAACCTTAAATTCATATTTTTTTGTGTATTTGCACTCCTACAAGCAAAATTGTAAATAAGAACATCTCTGATTACATTTATAAAATAATTATGTACACGGGAAAAATAATCAATTGTTCCAACGTTACATTTGGTAACAATTTAAAAACTATTACGACCTTCCCTCATCTGACAAGCTTCGTGAGAGAATTTATCTGAAAACATTTTAAATTAGCTGTTTTCCAGTTCTTAAATTGAGCTGATTGTCGAGCAAAAGTCCTTCAGTGCTTGGAGAGCCCTGCAGCCCAATCTTCCTAATTACAACAAAGCGACTCCACCACCTACCTGCTTTTTCTACCTACTTTCCAGAATTATTTAGTTACATTGTAAATGTAAAGGTGGGTCACATAACGACTGGCGTATCAAGTCTGTAATTTGGTGCTAGGAAACTCAACAATAACATAAGCACTGCACGCAAGGTAGAAAGAAAACATAATCATAAATCAGCTAAGTAAATATAAAAATAATGTAAAAGTACGTATAACTAAAGTTTTAGTTCATAGTAACAAAATACATAAATTGTAATTATGTAGGCCCTAATTTAATAAGTAAATAGTTTAAAATCCATACAAGCTGACTAGAAAACTATTTAAAGGGTTTTTATTTGGTTACTGGAAAGCACAGAATAATGCTTTAAGTGTTTCTAAAACCTAGTATATAAAATAAATTCTTAATATTCCCGTTAAAATAGGCCTATTTAAATAAAGCAAATAAATATTATTATCGGTTTATAGACTTAATAACCATAGCAGACGTCAATTGACAGCGTAAAATTTAACAATTTCCTCTATATTAGCATTGCGAGAGGTTTTTACTTTTTATTTATTGTTGTAAGCATTAAAAAAGTCGTTTTCTCTCAAGACTTTTTTTATTTTAAATTTTTAATAGCATTCCAAAACATTCCATATACTAACTAAATCTTCTTATTAAAGAAAGTAATGTTTTGAAATTTATTATAGCTTGTGGAAATAACCTTTTACGGCTCTCCTACGTACTCCATTCAAGTATTTTACAAACCACCATGTACACTCATGGTGTATGTATGTGGAAGTAGATTATAACACAATCCCGTTGTGTGTGGGTTTGAAGGTTTCCATTGTACTTCAGTTATGGTCAATTATAGGGCGAGACGTAGTAAAGTGAAGTGTATGCGTAACGTATTATCGCCATGTAGTTTCTAGCACTCCGGTCCCTATATCGCATGGATAGCGGGAGGTATCTCAATATGAGATCCACTCTCTTTTTTATGGGACCATGTAAATGGCTTGGGACGTACTGTTTGTCGTAAATCAATGTAATAAGGACAGCAACATTCTGTAGGTAAAGTACGGCAGTTATTGTATACAACCTTTGACACTTTCGAGCGATTCACAACGTAGTTCTGTATTTAGTGATACATTCACATTTTATGGGCCCATGTGGATAGGTTTTGGACATTGAGTCTGTCGTAAATCAATGTAGACAGCAACATTTTGCACATAATGTACGGCAGTTATTGTATACGACCTATGACACCATCTAACTAGTCACACCGCAGATCTGTTTCAAGTGATACATTCACGTTTTATGGGTTTATGTAGATATGTTTGGGACATTGAGTCTGTCGTAAATCAATGTAGACAGCAACATTTTGCACATAATGTACGGCAGTTATTGTATACGACCTATGACACCATCTAACTAGTCACACCATAGTTCTGTATTTAGTGATATTCACGTTTTATGGGCCCATGTGGATAGGTTTTGGACATTGAGTCTGTCGTAAATCAATGTAGACAGCAACATTTTGCACATAATGTACGGCAGTTATTGTATACGACCTATGACACCATCTAACTAGTAACACCGCAGATCTGTTTCAAGTGATACATTCACGTTTTATGGGTTTATGTAGATATGTTTGGGACATTGAGTCTGTCGTAAATCAATGTAGACAGCAACATTTTGCACATAATGTACGGCAGTTATTGTATACGACCTATGACACCATCTAACTAGTCACACCATAGTTCTGTATTTAGTGATATTCACGTTTTATGGGCCCATGTAGATAAATTTGGGACATTGAGTCTGTCGTAAATCAATGTAATAAGGACAGCAACATTCTGTAGTTAATGTTCGGCAGTTATTGTATACGACCTCTGACACCATCTAACTTGTCACACCGCAGATCTGTTTCAAGTGATACATTCACGTTTTATGGGTTTATGTAGATATGTTTGGGACATTGTGTCTGTCGTAAATCAATGTAATAAGGACAGCAACATTCTGTAGTTAATGTTCGGCAGTTATTGTATACGACCTCTGACACCATCTAACTTGTCACACCGCAGATCTGTTTCAAGTGATACATTCACGTTTTATGGGTTTATGTAGATATGTTTGGGACATTGTGTCTGTCGTAAATCAATGTAATAAGGACAGCAACATTCTGTAGTTAATGTTCGGCAGTTATTGTATACGACCTCTGACACCATCTACCTTGTCACACCGCAGTTCTGTATCAAGTGTTACATTCACGTTTTATGGGTCTATGTGCTTGGGACATTGTGTCTGTCGTTAATCAATGTAATAAGGGCAGCCTCATTTTGTACATAATATATGTCAATAATTATTGCTTGCGACCTTTGAAAATACTAGCTAGTCACATTGCAGTTCTGTATTTAGTGATACATCCACGTTTCATGACTACATGAACATAGGCTTTAGGGCGTAGTATCTGTAATAAATCGCTGTAATAAGGGCGGACATATTCTGTAAGAAAAATATGTTAGTCTTTTAACACCATCGAGCTAGTCATACCATAGCACTTTATTTTTTATTACATTCACGTCTTATCGGTCCATGTAAATAGGTTTGGGACATTGAGCCTGTCGTAAATCATGTAATAAGAGCATACACATTTTGTAGGTATTGTATGATAATTATTGTATACGACCTTTGACACTTTGTTTATTTGTTAATTCTTCAGATGCCGTTTGTCAAGTTATGGGCGAATATAGATTTAGAATGAGTGTGATGAGTGTAGATGAGCGAATGTAATCATTGTAATAATGATTTTTTTCTTAAAGCATTTCCAAAGAATAAAATACAAACACTATGCAGTTGTAAATAGTTGTAAATAAAACTAAGGCAGACTATTCCTTAGAAAGCGTCATTAATTAATAGCCCAATGACAAATGAACAGTCGGCGGTTATCAGCTGATCCCAATACTACTCTGATTGGGATCGAACTGAGAACCTTTAGCTTATGAAGCTGGTATTTAACCAAGCTACCAACTAGCTAGTCATACCGCAGGTCTGTATTAAGTCACAGTCACGGTTTATGAGCCCATATACATAGAGTAGGTTTGGAACATTGTGTCTGCCGTAAATATAAACATTGTTATTTACTAACCAAAAGCTGTTAAAATTGTATAATCATAACTATTTATATTTGAACAGCTGTTACTTTACAATTCATTTAAATCTCTGTCCATTTTATTTTTATTTAAAAAAAATTCTTTTAAGGCTTTCCGCCCCCTTCAGGTTGATATTAAACAATGAAGAAATTCTTGCACAACTACGAATAGGTGCACACTTTATGATACATCAACCGTTAAAATTGGCCAAGAAATGAGTTGCGTGAAAAAAAAATCAGGAGGGCGTTTTTGCATGCAACTGCGTAAATGATATTATTATTTAAATAAACGTTGTTTGAAGAGCTCAGCTGTCCAAGGGCTGTGGTTGCTCAATAACAATGACAATGTTAAAGTGCCGGTGATGTCCCCTCATTTCTCTTTTACGGTTCACAAAATAATGTACTCTTAATTTTCTTTCCTCTAACCACAACAATACTGCATTTGTATATAAGTACAGTATTAGATATAACTGGTTATTAGATATAACTATTTTTGTCACTTTTGATTAATATGTGTGTATCCCAAAATAAATTAATTTTCATTCTTTCACAAGTGCATTATGTTTAAAGTTAATTTTATCAGTTAAAATACATAAACATATTAATTTATTAATCTCGATGTGAATACATTTCAAAGATAAGCTTTCTGCCTGAGATATTGTCTGACACCATTATGGTCTCAGCCATTAGGCGTTAACCGACAAGCCACCTCTAATCATCTAATCTTGGACCCTTACTTTTTCTAATATTTATCAACGACTTGCCAGGCAAAATTTCTGATGCTAAATGTCTTCTTTATGCTGATGATTTAAAGTTGTACAGAATGATTAATAGTGATAGAGATGTAACTCTATTACAGGCTTCTCTCGATTTACTCGCTCTGTGGTGTTCAGAAAACAAATTATGCCTGAACATAAAAAAATGTTTTGTTGTAACATACTCGAGGAAAAAGGGAATACATCCCTCAAGATACAACATCGATGCAATCCCATTGGAAAATGTTGCACACATAAAGGATTTGGGTGTAATATTTGATTCGTTTTTCAAATTTGACATTCACATAAACTCAATGATTAATAAATCACTCCAAATGCTAGGATTTAGCACCAGAAACACCAAGTTATTTTCTTCCATAGAAACTATAATCGGTTTGTATTTTTCATTTGTTAGAAGCAGACTAGAATACTAGGCCCCAATCTGGGATCCATATATACATTACCACATATCATCAATAGAGGCCATTCAAAATAGATTCTTAAGATACCTATATTTTAAACGATTTAATATTTTTTGTCCTAGAGATCTCTCAACAGATATATTGTGAGCTTTGTTTTCATTTGAATCGTTAGCCAGTAGAAGAGCCAAATCAAATATCATTTTGGTGTTCAAAGTATTACACAATTTTGTTGATAGCTCTTATTTATTAGATAAAATTAAGTTATATGTCCCTAGAAGTAATTTGCGTTCATCAATAGTTTTTTACATACCTCGAAGTGTTACTGTACAATTTTATAATTTGTCTTTGTTTAAAGCACTTCACCTACTAAATAAGTTTAAAACAGAAATAGATGTTTTTAATTCAAAAATGAGTTTGTTTTTAATTGAAGTAAATAAATTTCCTTCACTTTCATAAAATGGATATTCACTGCAATATTTAACTTCTTTTTGTTTCTAAAGTTATGTTTGGATAAATATTATTTGTTAGCTCGCGCTACATAGTTGGTTATTACTGTTAAGCCTGTATTATATATTTTTAGCATAGTTTACTTATTCTTGTACTGAAAATAATTGTTGTGTAGTTATAGTTTTGTCAAAATGGCTGTATTAGGTTTTTACCTGAAGCTGTTATGTAAAGAGTCATAAATAAATAAATCATAGTTTGTGTCACCAGCAGGAAGGTCCAAGGCCGACCAGCTCTAACACAATAACGTCAACCCCCAATATATTGTAATCGCACCTCTTTAAAGTTTCCATCGGCGAGTTTATCCATCTACTCTAAGTATCTAGTTGTCTCATTACGTAGTAGCAAGTTTGACAAGGACGTCTCAAGAGAGGTCACTTCTCTTTACAATTTTATTCATCGACAAAATGGGCTCTTATCATACAATGTTGATGGTGGCTCATCTTCATCTATTGTTTTTGTATTTCCGTCACATGTTGCTGACAGAAAATTCTAAATAAACACCTGTTCAGTTGATTATCACGATCTAAAATATATCTACCACTCTATTTGATCATATGGTGCAATATTTTGGGGTAACTAGTGAGTCGTCTGAATGCTTCGTCATGCAAGACAACGTGAATTATTATGACCCACTCTGCGTTAATTTATACAGTAAAAAATACATACTGAAATATACTGTATACTGAAAAAAAATATACTGTATTTATACAGTAAAAACGTAACCTAGTTGTTCTTATTTTAATAGAATTAAAAAAAAAAATAAAGGTCGTTGGATGTCATATTATGAATGTAATTTTAGTGTTGGGTCATTTTCTCGATAAGTCTAGTAACGAATTGGTTAATACCAAGCTCTCCTCTTTGAGAGTCATTGATCTTCTAAAAAACTTGACAAACAGGATTATTGTACAACAAGTTTCCATTATTTATGCAGTCTTCCACTTCCTTCTACGTACATTTTCAACTGCATAGTGTTTGTATTTTATTCTTTGGAAATGCTTTAAGAAAAAAATCATAACTATCCACATTTTACCAGAACAAATAAACGCTGCAATATTCTAGTCACAAAACTACTCTTATGGAAAATTCACCTTTTCATAGATATATTACTCTATTTAAACATACTTCAGCTATTACTAGAGAGGATGGTTCTATGAAATCATTAAAAAAAAAAAAAAATATTATTTCGATGCCTCAAAACCTACTATTCGTAAAGCAGTAAAGAATTCTTATAAGCTACATGAGGCTGGAACAACTATCTAATTCCATCAATACATTGCTTAACTTGAAGTCATGCCATTTTTTATCTATATCATTGCTTAGTAGTTCGCTTTGCTGTTAATTATTGCTAGAATATTCACAAATATCAACCTTAATTGCACTCATGTACAGTATCAGGTGTTACATATGCATTATTAATGAATTATTAAATTGATAAATACAAATATGTCCATGGATCAATAAATTAAATTCGAATCCACTATTTTCTTCACCACTTTAAAAATACAAATGGTAAAAAATAAACACTAAAATTAAATAAAACTGATTCATAATAGGTTACAGAGGGCACAGTTCATGCAACGCTATTGAAATTATAAAAAGTTAAAGCAGACACTTGCCCATTGTTTCTGTCGTTACAACATTTCTGTCGTTAATCGAAATTTGAATAATTTTGGATGTGGTTTGGTTTAATTTATATAGGAAAACTATTGATAAAACACCTTAAATCAGTTGTACTTGGTGTACATATAATAAAAATGTTTTAACGTCATAAATAAAAATATTGCTAACATTCTTAATACAAAGTCTTATTATCAGACCATTTGGCTGCAGACATTATCGAGCTATTAATCAATAATTGTTCATAAAAATTTAGTTTCATTAAACAAAAAAAAAATAATAATAACATAAAATAAAAGTAAGCTTTTGAAGAAAAGTTTTTACCTGCAGGTAGAGTGTACTTATTTTTCAATATTAATATATAAGGTAAAGGGTACGCGGTTTACGTTCGTATGTTATGTTCAACCGAGCAGAAAAACATAAACCGATAGATCAGAAAATGTTAGAAGTTATATGAAATTACAATTTACAAAATGTAACTTCAGTGTTAATGCCATATTATTTCACTCGGCTAGATCCACAAAAATGAATAGTATGTACGCCAAAAGTGCAATAGGTGAGCAAGATGAAAAACCGTTATTTCAACCTAACGAACTGTCTTTTAATGCAATACACAATTTAGGATTTGAACAATTCTTCGTTCAAACCGTTTCAATTGTGCAGAAAACTATATTATACCTGGCGTTATATCACTGTAAGCCTGGGTATTTCGCCGGTGTTGCCAGTTCTACTCGTGTACAACAAAACACACATTATGGTTTGCTATGTCACTAATCACCGAAGACAATGGGATTTGTATACTGATGAATGACAGAATCAATTACCTGATATCAGCAACAGTACCAACAAAGTCCCATTCAGGAAAGATTGGCTAATTACGTAGTTCAGCATTCCCCGATAACCAAAGTAGATTTACGAAAAGCGAGACTGTCGGCTAATGTATGGTGTAGTTACCAATATATCTGTCGACCTTTGATTCAACTACTCAAATATTATTTAAATTTTAATTCTCACATCTTACAATTATGCTATTGAACTGTGAGAATTATAGCAATTTAATTTTGTAATTTTATTTCAGCTATATGGAAGGGTCAGCTAAATTAACTATCATAAAACACAAATTGTTCCTTATATGCTTTTGCAAGTTTGATGTATAAGATATTTTAAAAATACTATGGTTATTTTTAGTTTGAAAGTTGGATCTGACTTATTTATTAGATATCTAAATGTCCTTCAAATATCTAGTTAACCTAAGATAACTAAATATCACCTAAATGTATTACCATACTGAGCTTTGTGTATTACATAAAATAAACGAATTCGTTAAGTTTAAATATTAAAACATATAATTACTTAAATTCTATGATGATTCGAGTAATTAATTTACAATTTACACACCTTGTAATTCAGCCATTTGACCGTATTCATTAATAGGCAATTTAAAAATTAGGTAAAGGTAATTAACAAAAAGTTGATTACCTATACAAGTACATTAAAATTTACGATAATAAAGATATATACATTTAAAAATAATTTTAAAAAATACTTTAAGTAAAAAAAAAAACACTAATTTATTTGATTACATTATTTTTATAACGTTTCAAAATAACAAATTAAATCAAAATAAACAATCGCATTGAACGGAACAGCTGTAGAAGTTTTGGTAATACTATTGGCAATTAGTAAAATAATTGTAGATACGGCAACACCGCTAGGCGAGGGGTGTAGAGGGGAGGGTCTACAGCTCAATCGGCCAAGGGTTATGACGCAGACTTTATGTGAAAAAGAAGCTCGGTTAGGGATAGGTGTACCCGACAGGATGCCTTGCTTGACCTGCCAAGAGTGCAGCGTCTGGCAGGAAAGGAAGGTTCTCGTACTTTGGACACCAGGTGTACAATACACTCCCTACTAGTGTCATCTCCTTAGGTTATAAAACATTCATAACTATTTGAAGGAAATAGTTCTTACATTCTTACATTATGAGACGCCGACACAACGTGGTTGGTATTTTAAGGCGAATATGAATGGTTATATGAGTGTAGGTTGAGTGTGGATGAGTGTAACCTGGTTACTAACTGAGTTCAACTGTTCCTCAGAAAGGGCAATTCATTAATAGCCCAACAGCCAGGGCAGCTAAGGGACCTACATCTTCACGTGGAATCCGAACCACGTAGTGCTGGTCTGATTTTCAGCTAATTGACAAGCCTGATATTCTCGGTTATCTCCCCCACCCAACATCCGCACAATGATTACCACCCAACATGGACACCCTAGACTTCTCTAGTAGTGTCCACGCCGATAGCAACCATTAAGCGGACGCCAAGTCGGTATTAAGAGGACCGAGCATCCAACCTATCGCCTTCAATCTCCCAAACACTTTCACCCCAAGTAGCTGGGTTACAGCACTGCGCCACCAGTGAGTTTAGTTACATATCACACATAAAGATAACTAGTAAATAAAGGCATTATTTATTTAGTTACACCTTCAATAGGCATTAAGCATTGTTTGAAAAAAGTAGATCATGTTAATAGAGTTCTTCTATGAATAATTTTAGACATACAATTTAATTAATAATTACCCATTTGATGACGTTAGACTGTCGTCATATAAATATCATACCCACGGGTCACAACTTGCCATGTGCACATATAGTTTGGATGTCATAAAGAATTGTTATTTGTTTTTTTTAGAACAAAATAATTTTTCATTAAATCAAATAATATAAAATCAAACAAAAATTATATAGAAACTAGCTGTACCCGCCCGCTTCGCCGGTCATAATATTGAGTTTGATTTAGAACCTAATAGCTGAAAGAATACGAGCATTTTTGCTTCTTCTACCAATATTAGATTTTTTAGGAGGCATGTCATAAAAAGTAAACTGCAAAAGAAATAATTATTTATTTTTTATTTTCACGTTTCACCACATGTTTAAATTACCGAGGAAAAAAGGTTAACACCAAATACAGATCACCTGATCAAGTAAAAGTAGTGTGTGCTGCACTCTCAAGGTGAAATGTAGAACTACAATAAATCAAAACATATACAGTACTGTTGTTGTGAGAACTTCAATCTGCTTATGACGTGTGAAACTACATTAAACCACACAGTCATATGTTTTTTGTAAACAATTCAGATTCTCCATTTGAATAACATGGGATCTTTAGGAGCCCGTGGGGCGGGACCCTGTAAACGGATCTGCATCAAACTTCACAGAAACCATCTCGGGAGTATACAGGACAACATCCTAAAGTTTCATGGCGATCGGTTGGATGGTTTGGCAGCGCATAAACTTCAAACATATATATATATATATATATATATATATATATATATATATATACAAACATCCTCTTTTATAAATATAGATTTGTATCATGTGCAAGATATTGTTCAATACGTAATCGACCATGTAAAACAATATCTGGCGTCCACCAATCAGCGATCAATGGTTGACATACACTAACTGATGTGTCAAATATATTAATTGTTGACAAATGCTGACATACATATGATTGGATACACTCGTATTGGACACTTTATAATCGCTTTGAATTTTGAGAACAAAACAAAGTGGTTTCGATTTAACTGATTCAAATGTTTCGTTGATTAAATTACATTTTCAACTTTACATAACAATAGTTCATGTAACGTTAAATTATTAATACTAATAGCTCAGAATTACTTGAATAACATCCAATTTATAATATACTGTACACATAATAAACTCAAACAAACGTTAAAGAGTTTGACCTCGCAGACCAAAGACAAATAGTTATTTTCATGATATCTTTTGTGGCGATAAGACGACTCTTGAGAGCGTATTTTGGTCAATAAAAAGAATGAAAAACTGAAATTTATTTTGATTTATGTTGTCAAAAATAATAATTTATTTTAATAGTGATGTATTGTAAGATATTTTAAACTAATTAATTAATTTATAAATACTAAAAAGTAATAAAATGTTCAACTAGTCATATTAATAATTTTTATGTTTGTAATAATGTATACAATTAAATTAATAAAGCTGCCCTACAGGTAGTGGAGCTTTATGTAATTATTGCTAGAATAACGATGTTTAATGTTTTATATATTATAATATTTTTAGTTTAGACTGGTCACACTACTCGAAACAGTGATGAGTTAATTTTCTAGTTTTGTTTGTTTTTTGTTGTATGTATTGTTTATTATTGAGGAAATAAAATCAATTATTCATTCTTCTTTATGTGGATGTCGGTAGCTCGAATCCATATCTTGTCATAATTTAGTTAACAGGCAACAGGTCCTCAACAAGCTGTTTCCTTATCTCGGAATGTCAACCAGACATATTTACCTCTAATCGTAATTTAGTTAACAGGCAGCAGGTCCTTAACAAGCTGTTTCCTTATCTCGGAATGTCAACTAGACATATTTACCTCTAATCGTAATTTAGTTAACAGGCAGCAGGTCCTTAACAAGCTGTTTCCTTATCTCGGAATGTCAACTAGACATATTTACCTCTAATCGTAATTTAGTTAACAGGCAGCAGGTCTTCATCAAGCTGTTTCCTTATCTCGGAATGTCAACAAGACATATTTACCTCTAATCGTAATTTAGTTAACAGGCAGCAGGTCTTTAACAAGCTGTTTCCTTATTTCGGAATGTCAACCAGACATATTTACCTCTAAACATAATTTAGTTTTATGTTTGACATACTAAACTTATAACAACCCATCTCTCGTTATAATCTGGTATGTAGATGACAAGGTATAAATGTCCTCTGCAGTTTTCTGTAATTTACTTCTTGTTCTTATATCCACAAAATAGGCTCAGCCTTGGAGGAGATATTTTTCCACCCATTGTACTGTTTATTTCCTGAATTCTTTGTAGGTAAATTAATAATTCTAAAGTCAATATAACTATCCCAAAATGCTGCTGTTTCTGTTATCTATAAGTATATTTGTATGTATGCATGTATGTTTAAAAATGTGTATTTTATTTTTGTTACTTACTCAAAATCATTTATGTAAATTTAACGTAATTTAATTGTATTTTTGCTTATTGAAATAGTATATTTCTTAAATGTAGTTAAATTTAAGGGTCAACCTAAGTTCCTGCAAATTGTTGACCTATAATTTATCACTTTCATTTATACATTATATGCATAAATTAATTATAAGCTAGATAAGTTGTATTTATTTATGATGTTCATAAAATATTTATCTGTGATGTATTAGTATCGAATAAATAATGCCCGTTTTGTTCTGTTTGACTAGGATAGGAATAAAGTATATTACATTCAAATTATGTGTGTGTATAGATTTAGGCATGGCTGTTTGTATGTGTTTTTAATATGTGTCTTATATTTCATAAAATATCTTTCTATGACGTAATTATTTGTATTACGTATTTAGTTGGGTAAAAAATAAACATTTGGTACTTATGCAACACTCATGTCAATTTGGTAAATACAAATGGTTAACTGTGAAATATTGTAAACTAATTTAATCACTTTTGTTCCTAATTATATTTTTCATGACCCCCACTCCCCCATAATTCTCCACTTTGGTGTTTACCTTGTCAGTTCCACTGGCAGCCGGAGAGAGGTTAAGGTATGACTCAGCCCCTCCCCCCTGGACAGACGACAGCTCACCCACCCCTGGCTATAAACTCACCCCTCGGGGTGGGGGAGGGAGCAATGAGCCCCTTTCCTCGCAATCGCCTACAACCGAAACTGCCAAACTTTGCCTTCGCAATACCTCTGGCCTCATGCAGCAGGCGGAGTACAGAGTTGATTTTTCAACAAGAACAAACAGCTGGAGTGAATGCCACATTCTTTCACCACTCTCAGTACAAGAAGAATATTCGGCATTTTCAATAGAAAATGTGCAGCCCGTTGTGCCGGGCACGTAATGATTGATCCCACAAAACAAAAGATTTATCACGTTTTGTGGCTGTCTTTGTTTGATTCTTCTACAATATGTTTGTAATATTTAATCTTGTATTACAACTAAAAATAACCTCAGTAAAAGTATTTGCTCTTACTTTGTTATTATTGTTATAAAAAATGCTGAAAGTTCCTTTCTTGCACTTGGCTTTAAAGGATCGTTCATTTGCCTGTAAGTAAACCACCGTGAATCGATAGTAAATTATATGACTTTATTTTAATAAACGTTTTTTAAAGTTGATGGTTTTATTTTATCAAATTATTTTTATTTTATCAGGTTTGCATCGATATGTTTCGCTAACTTATTTTATGTGGTAACTTGTTCACTCGTACATGTACTACTATCGTGACATTCTTTGCCATGCATCTCGACAGCTAATTTCAATGGTCATGTGTCTACTGCCTTCCGGTCATGTGCCTACTGCCTTCCGGTCATGTGCCTACTGCCTTCCGGTCATGTGCCTACTGCCTTCCGGTCATGTGCCTACTGCCTTCCGGTCATGTGCCTACTGCCTTCCGGTCATGTGCCTACTGCCTTCCGGTCATGTGCCTACTGCCTTCCGGTCATGTGCCTACTGCCTTCCGGTCATGTGCCTACTGCCTTCCGGTCATGTGCCTACTGCCTTCCGGTCATGTGCCTACTGCCTTCCGGTCATGTGCCCACTGCCTTCCGGTCATGTGCCCACTGCCTTCCGGTCATGTGCCCACTGCCTTCCGGTCATGTGCCCACTGCCTTCCGGTCATGTGCCCACTGCCTTCCGGTCATGTGCCCACTGCCTTCCGGTCATGTGCCCACTGCCTTCCGGTCATGTGCCCACTGCCTTCCGGTCATGTGCCTACTGCCTTCCGGTCATGTGCCTACTGCCTTCCGGTCATGTGCCTACTGCCTTCCGGTCATGTGCCTACTGCCTTCCGGTCATGTGCCTACTGCCTTCCGGTCATGTGCCTACTGCCTTCCGGTCATGTGCCTACTGCCTTCCGGTCGTGTGCCTACTGCCTTCCGGTCATGTGCCTACTGCCTTCCGGTCGTGTGCCTACTGCCTTCCGGTCGTGTGCCTACTGCCTTCCGGTCGTGTGCCTACTGCCTTCCGGTCGTGTGCCTACTGCCTTCCGGTCGTGTGCCTACTGCCTTCCGGTCGTGTGCCTACTGCCTTCCGGTCGTGTGCCTACTGCCTTCCGGTCGTGTGCCTACTGCCTTCCGGTCGTGTGCCTACTGCCTTCCGGTCGTGTGCCTACTGCCTTCCGGTCGTGTGCCTACTGCCTTCCGGTCGTGTGCCTACTGCCTTCCGGTCGTGTGCCTACTGCCTTCCGGTCGTGTGCCTACTGCCTTCCGGTCGTGTGCCTACTGCCTTCCGGTCATGTGCCTACTGCCTTCCGGTCATGTGCCTACTGCCTTCCGGTCATGTGCCTACTGCCTTCCGGTCATGTGCCTACTGCCTTCCGGTCATGTGCCTACTGCCTTCCGGTCATGTGCCTACTGCCTTCCGGTCATGTGCCTACTGCCTTCCGGTCATGTGCCTACTGCCTTCCGGTCATGTGCCTACTGCCTTCCGGTCATGTGCCTACTGTCTTCCGGTCATGTGCCTACTGCCTTCCGGTCATGTGCCTACTGCCTTTCGGTCATGTGCCTACTGCCTTCCTCCCTGTAAAGTATACGTGTTTATAACAAAAATACCGTACTGACTGAATAAATGTGAATGTAGTCACGTGTCTTATTTAAACATTGGTAATTTAGAGCTCAGTAAGAGACTTAAAGTTTTATGTAAAATATTTAAGTGAAAATATGTAAAATATTTTACTATGACACAATCCGGGTGTTCATTACAAATCTGAAGTGGAAATACCACATGTACATTTTTTTGACGATGTATAAAAAAAGATATAGGTTATGGCCATTTAATTACAAAATTGCCAGTGACTAAAAGAACTATTAATAACTGTGCATGAATAAATTGGAGAGTGCTTACTAAATAAAGTATTCAACTTAATTTTTCACTTTATTACTTATCGAGTTATTTATCATAATGATGAAACATTTTAAATTATTCAATTTCTTTCATCAAAATACACTTGCACCATACTAACTAATTGTTATGTTAAATTAAAAAATTAAAGAATACATAAAAATTAATGCTATTTCCTTTAAACAGTAGTAATGCTGAGAAGTAGGTATTGAACATTGTTTTGCGATCAGCACAAGTTATGTTCAATACAAGGATTATTGTTTTATTACAAATAATGAGTATAGGGACATTTATATCCCTCAAATAATGTTGATGACCCACCTACACCCTTACACGTAAAGTGGTATGACCCACCCACCCACCTATTCACGTACATTGGTATTTACCAAGTCTAAACCCGCTTATTGCTCAACATAATGTCTATTTATATGGATTAAGGCGAACCATTATGCAGAAGAATAACAATTGTTGTCCAATTTTTAGATAGAGAAATGGAGTTTCTTTATTGGTAAAATGTTTACAAAAAGACGAATGTAGGGCCTCATGGCTCTTTCTTACACTTTACCTAAACATTTTATTATTATTATTTTAGTAATGTTATTATTACTATAAATTACTTTGCCTGATTACTCAATTTTCTTGTTAATAACTGTAATCAATAAAAATATCAAACAGGTTGTTTTGATATCAAACTATGTTGATAAAACTAAAATGATACTGTGTGTATTATTGTTGTCCATATAGGTTAATAAAAAAAAAAAAAATAGATTCTAAATTGTAGATACATATAGACAGAAATGTAGAAAATTTATAACTGTGTTAATGGTATTTGAATTTGATTAGGTCAAGATATCATTAGGTTTTTATTTACATCCCATATAAAGATTCATTAATCTCGTTCGAATATTTAAATGAGCTTTGATGTTTATTATAAGATATCGCACTTTTGATGCATGATTTATTTCAAAATAAAAAAAGTCAAAAGACTTCTTTGACTCCAAATATCTACCAAATATATCAAACTAATCAATAAAATGGCCAATCTCCCTAAAGGGAGTGATGATAGACCGGAGTCCCCGGAACACGGGAAATACTCAAACTCTTACCTTGATTACTCAGCAATTTCATTATCTAGCCCCCCCCCCCCACCTTTGTCTGTCAGTCTGAGTTGCGAATGTAAGCTCTGTTACCTTAAATAATGGATTACCTCAAACTTCGTTGCTTTGAAACTTTACCTGGGTTGTCTTTTGTTGTACATGACATGCAAAATGTCATAGTTTATTATCAGTCAAATGTGTTGTAGTATTCGCTGAGTTCTTACAGAACAACCAATGACATGGCTAAGACATTGGTATACTTACTTACGAACTCTTGAACTAATTCACTTAACTCCCACCCACACACATTACATTCAATGGAATACGGTTGTTTACTTCTTATATGGATTTTTACTGAGAAGGACGTATTTTATCATAAAATTTTCAATTATCTGTAAAATTTTTAAATTTTAGGTAAATTAACGATTTTTAAGTAGACTTTTATTAAAATTAAATATGTAGTACTTATAGAAATCATTTAATTTTAAGTGACATAGTAATAACCTTTAATTTCATTGATTTTTTAATCAACTCAAGTATTGTAAGGGTAAATATTTAGTTTTTTCTTTTTTTTTTCTTTAATTGACCAAAAGAACTGGTTATCTTGGTCAGTGTTTATTGAAAAATAAACAATTTTAAGTTATAATGTAATCCAAAGAGGAAATAAATCATAGACATTGAAATACTGCATTTAAATAATAATTTTTGTATTTGGGACAAACCTGTACAAAAGATTGGAAATTAATGACAGATTTTAGATGTTTTAGACAGATATAAATAAATATTTCTGGTCAGTTGCTTTGTACAGCGTAGATAATTGTTTCCAGGGTAATGAGCTATTTTAACAATTTCAAATTATTTATAACGTCTATGTATTTTTATTTGTATTTGATATTATTTTGTACTTAATATTAATCTTAATGTATACACAACTACTGTATTAAATGTTATAATATATGGTTAGACATTTAAAAGATTGTTTGCAATGCATTCTTAGTTTATTGTTAACAATAACAATATTTTTATTGTTTGGTTGAGGAAATTAGTACTTTGTTTTTCATATCGGTGACTCCCGTAAGCCTATTCGTTAGTACGTCAATCGGCCCACCTCCCCTCTTGGGTTATGAGGGAATGTATTTAACCCGTGGGAATTGTGATAATGAATGTACTCAAACGACGTATTTAAAATGTATTCAGATGGTATGTACGAATAAATACAGTATGTGTGTAATAAGATAGCTAGTTTGAATGTTGCGGAAAAAGCTGGATATGCCATTAGAACTTTATTTTAAAACATTGATGGGGAGATGAGGTTTTAATGAGAGAGATCAGATGTAATTTAATTTGGTTCCAATTTCCTGCAATGTACATAGTTGGATAAAATATCCAAATATAGAGAAATTCACGAAGAACAGCACTCCTGGCAGACTATTACTTGGAACGTAATCTCTTACCTGTATTTAGACTGCACTCGGATTGAGATAGTTAAACCAATGACAGAGGAAACAAACAGACAGTCCAGGGCATTGCATTTGTTGTAAATGCATGCCTGTGCTGCTATCTCTATCTGTGATTGGTTTCAAATTAGCGTACGGACGACTGTTTGGTGTAATATTAGATCAGATATTAGTCTTCAGCGAGTGCTGGAGAGAAACAGAAAGTGATAGAAGGAGACTGCTAGCGTTATCTGTGGAAACTGAACACGAACCTATTTCACCAAACAAGAAAAATATAAATGTGCAATCTATATTTAAGATAGATATACACAAAAGAGTGACTTGCACACGAAAGAGCAGTTCACAATTTGTTTGCGGAATGGTCTGCTAGTGTCTATAACTCAACAAGTGGAGGTAAAGTGAACCAAGAGATATAATTTATACATTTTATATCTTATAGCGTATTGCTCATCACTCCTTCTAACCTCCCCGGAATCAACATGAGCATGAAGTTACTACTGTAGGTAGTAAACATTACAGTAGTAACTCTGTGTTTTGTGGGAGGCCTGTTGTGGTACTTGTTAGTTCACATCATTATGAGAAAGTTCTACGACTCCGGAGCAACTACTTCGAATACTTGCTCCAAGTACTAGAGTAGTTGCTCCAAGTACTAGAGTAGTTGCTACAAGTACTAGAGTAGTTGCTCCAAGTACTAGAGTAGTTGCTTCAAGTACTAGAGTAATTTATTTTTTTACTGTTGATAAAACAAAAGACGTAGATTGAAAATGAATGAATGAATGTGACGTAGTGTCCATGTGAAAATGTAATATTATTGCATAGTGCACCCAGTTTTCCTTAGAATCACAATTATAAACAAATTAATAATTAATTTTATAATTTCATCCTTGATGCGCACAGATGGTACGACAAAACGACATGTCTGCTCTTCCATACGATCCTCCCGTCTATTTACATTAGTTATTCGTTGTCTTGTATTCATCAATTATTACACACATCATTAGTCATTCGATTATTGTCTTATGTGATATTAATTTCATTTTAATTGTTTATTTTTCAAAATTACAGTAGTTTTACTTATTTATTTATGTATTGTTGTACTATTATTATTATTTTTTTTTACTATCTAAGCCAGTGGCATTTTTATTGTACTAAAACATTGTTGAGGGGCAACAGTCCAAACCCCTTTGTCAAATTTTAAATGGACAAAATTTGAAATCCTCCCGGGATTTGAACCCGTGACTCTCTCCATATGAAGCTGAAGAGTTAACCACTATGCTAGCAAGAGGCCTAGTGGTTATATTATTCGTAAAATACACACTTATTTATTTTCATAATGTTTAAATATCAGAATAGCTGATGCGATTAGCTTCTTAAAAATGCCAACTATTAAACAATAAATGTGATGTTTTTGCTTTCGTACTTGCAGTATGGATTTTATTAATTTCAAGATAAAGCATGTGCCAAATAAAGTGTTAAAGAAAGATTAAGTATGCTGGAGGAAGGTGTGGAAATGTACTACCCAAACAGGGTGTAATTTAACATTTTTTTAAACATTATGTAACTATCACGCATATAATAAACTATTTTTGAATTTGAATTTTCTATAGTGTAGATAATCAAAGTAAGATAAACTAGAGAGCATAATTAAGTAAACTACGAATACTATTTTATGTCTAAAAAATAAATAAGAATAAAATAACGAACTATTACAACAGTATAATATACGAGTATTTACCACTACAACAAATATTCAAAACATAGCATTGACAGTATTCTCAGAATTACTTACATTACAAATGTAGTGTCATCAGAAATCCAAATACATAAAAAGGCGTATTTATAGTTTTATGATTTACTCAGTAAATCGGCTAACTAGTTATTGTACGACAAAACCATTATTGTAGATACACTGTTTTAGAATTAACATAAAATATATGATCACTAATCTGTTTTGAGACAGTGTGTTGTATATATGGCAAAGACGATAGTAAATTTTCAGCGTGCAAGCCATGTAATGTTATATTTTGAGTCTCAAAATATCAGCTGTTTTTGTGGTCCATCGTGGAGGGCTAGTGTAATCCCATGTAAATGTAATGCAGTGGTTGCTGGCCTGACTAACTAACCAAATTACAGGCACAAATATGCCTATTATACGGAATGTCTATTGAAGGTATGTACAATCAAAGGTTGTATTTACCTAATTTACATATTCTGTATAAATAGTATAAGTTTAAAATACTTATAATCCTACTTTACGTTTTGAGGCTAAGTTAAAGTGGCCTTGACGAGAGTTCCGACGTTATCGCAAGATAACGGAGTTAAGCAACATCGAGCGTGACTGTGTCTTGGATGGGTGACCGTCTGAGCGATCCCGTCTTTGCACGCATTCCACCTTCCCGGTCACTGGTGGTAGTTCGGAAGTCACCAGTGTTAAAGTAAGTGTTTTACTTAAATTTTTTAAAAACATTTTAAAGTAAATAAATTATTAACATAGTAAGTAGGCATACAAAATAGTTTAAACTAGTTTATACTGAAAATATAATTAAGTATCTGTAATATACATTGGATACGTTTAACTATATTAGGAGCGTTAAGGTGGATCAGTTATATATTTATAAAATTTAATGTTTCTAGAAATATGATTAAGATCAATATCATATTAATTAGCATATCCATAGGTACGTTTCATTGTTCAGTTTAACAATGTTGATATTTCAAGCAATTTTTGGAACACATGACACGCAACTGCAATATTTCCTAAAATTTTTCCATTTTTTAAATTCTTTTCCCTCACAGATGTGTGGAGCAGGATGAAGGGTGGGGGAACGATAAGTCGAGGCACGTTGAGCCATTACACTAAAGCTGGCGGGGGATGTTTTGTTTATGCTAAATAGATGGAATTTCCGATGATATTACGTTTTGAGGGTGGCTGACACGACGCACCTTTAGTCAGCTGTTCATCAAAATCCCGCTCAGCTGGTTGTCAAGTTGTGTGACAGCAGCTGTGACGAGCGATCGACTGATTATTACATCACATTACTTTGATCATAGTTCCTTTGAATGTTTGTTTTGATTGTATACATCTATCGTTTTGGATTCAAACTGCAATAATAAATTGTTGATTAATATATATGTATATACCTACATATGGTTTATTGTCAACTGCCATTTATTTTTTGTTTAATATATGAAAGTTGTGATATATATATATATTTCTAAGTAATTCCAAAAGGCTTGTAATATTAGTAAAAATATAGAGTGATCCCCTCACAAAACAAAATCTAATTCATCAAGACATTTAGGACCTGCCTCACTGATTCTATTTCTGCTAGCAAATCCACCCGTAAAAGACACAGAGGATCACTATGTAACTAAGTGATCCATTGTTTGGGCATACTCCCCGCAATCACTGACTGATCAAGTGTCAATTGCCATTATATTTCCAGTAGTTACATCTTCCAACGATAGTTCAGAAGCGCCTCAACACTTATGAGGGAGGTTAATCAAGGTATGGACGGGTCGTTAACAATGTATTTCGTCCATAAAACTGTTCCACGCTATAGCCCAGCTAGTATTGGGCGATAAATTCGATCTGCTCAAAAGGAAAGCAGGGGTTTTGAGATTTTAAGCGACCGTTCAGACGTTGGAAATCCTGTATAGTAGGGGGGAGCATTCAAGTGCTTATTGAATTCTTTGAGTAGTGCTCCTGACGTCTTATCACTGGGTGAGGTATATTGCAGAGCACCGGGAGCCAAGGAAGTGAAATTGTCATAAGAGTGTCACTAATAGCTCTCTTGATGATATTAATTTGGACATCAATAAATACTGGTTACTTAGCTCAAATCACACAAATTGTTTAAACTTAAAATTATGTTTCTACAAATCTATAGTGTTTTTGATCTTCCGAATGAAAGGACCTTCGGCGTAATTAGGCAGTGTTGAACTTTTTACTCGGCGTGTGAGCACCGTATTTAACTTTATCTCCAACTGGAAACTCTACATCCAAATATATAATAATTGTTATTAAATTATTGACTCAAACGCAACTACGTTTCTGAACAGTGAGAAATCATATTGACCTTGGTAACTTAGCTAGTTGTAAGACACTGGTGAAAGCTCTACACATATTTTAATTTACAGCAAAGATCATTTGATAATTCCTGACTAAAATACTACAACTGCCTTATCCGAACTTATCCATACACACCTTCTCCTTAATATATCATCCACATACATCAATAGATTATACATATTAACACATTATCAAAACTAAAAACACGATTGATACATTAATTTTACTACTTGATATATTTGTTGATCTAGATTCTAGAACAATAGAAGACATAATGGTTAAATTTAACAAATAAATTACTTATAAAATAAAAATACTAGGGGAATACCGGCTAGTTTCGAACTGTTCATTTAACGGGAATGTATGTTAGTAATTATCTATCATTAGTTTTGAACTAATTACGTTGCACTCAGAATGCGAGCAGGATTTCATCAGCTGACTGGTGTTTACAGCCCACCACACCCCTGTAAATTGCCACACTTAACCCCACCCACCCCTAAAACCCGTGTTCCAGCTAAGTGCTGTTTTACCGGGACACTGTAATAAAGGTACACTCGGATGAAAATAAGTGTTTTCTTAATAAGAACTGTCCTAAATGGGGATCAAGGCAAGGCAACTAGTTTACAAGCTTCAACGGGATCTTAATGTAAATTGACATGAAACTTGCATTTAAACTGGTAGTTACATGTCTTCATATTAAAGAAGACTATGTAACTAATCTTAATCTAATATTTTAAAGATATTAGATTAAGTAGAGCCAAAAAGACAATAACTGGGTACAATGTGACATCTGACTGAATAAGACAATAACTGGGTACAATGTGACATCTGACTGAATAAGACAATAACTGGGTACAATGTGACGTCTGACTGAATAAGACAATAACTGGGTACAATGTGACGTCTGACTGCATAAGACAATAACTGGGTACAATGTGACATCTGACTGAATAAGACAATAACTGGGTACAATGTGACATCTGACTGAATAAGACAATAACTGGGTACAATGTGACGTCTGACTGAATAAGACAATAACTGGGTACAATGTGACATCTGACTGAATAAGACAATAACTGGGTACAATGTGACATCTGACTGAATAAGACAATAACTGGGTACAATGTGACATCTGACTGAATAAGACAATAACTGGGTACAATGTGACATCTGACTGAATAAGCTATTAACTACGGTATAGAGTGACAACTGCCCTTATTACTTGTACAAAACGTTAAATAAAAAGACAATAACTGGGTACAATGTGACATCTGACTGAATAAGCTATTAACTACGGTATAGAGTGACAACTGCCCTTATTACTTGTACAAAACGTTAAATAAAAAGACAATAACTGGGTACAATGTGACAACGTACTGAATAAGCTATTAACTACGGTATAGAGTGACAACTGCCCTTATTTCTTGTACAAAACGTTAAATTAAAAGACAATAAATGGGTACAATGTGACATCTGACTGAATAAGCTATTAACTACGGTTTAGAATGACAACTGCCTTATTTCTTGTACAAAACGTTAAACAAAAAGACAATAACTGGGTACAATGTGACATCTGACTGAATAAGCTATAAACTACGGTATAGAATGACAACTGCCCTTATTACTTGTACAAAACGTTAAATAAAAAGACAATAACTGGGTACAATGTGACATCTGACTGAATAAGCTATTAACTACGGTATAGAGTGACAACTGCCCTTATTTCTTGTACAAAACGTTAAACAAAAAGACAATAACTGGGTACAATGTGACATCTGACTGAATAAGCTATTAACTACGGTATAGAATGACAACTGCCTTATTTCTTGTACAAAACGTTAAACAAAAAGACAATAACTGGGTACAATGTGACATCTGACTGAATAAGCTATTAACTACGGTATAGAATGACAACTGCCTTATTTCTTGTACAAAACGTTAAACAAAAAGACAATAACTGGGTACAATGTGACATCTGAATGAATAAGCTATTAACTACGGTATAGAATGGCAACTGCCCTTATTTCTTGTACAAAACGTTAAACAACAAGACAATAACAGAGTACAATGTGACATCTGACTAAAAAAGCTATTAACTACAGTATAGGGGGACAACTGCCCTTATTTCTTGTACAAAACGTTAAACAAAAAGACAATAACTGGGTACAATGTGACATCTGACTTAATAAGCTATTAACTACGGTATAGAGTGACAACTGCCCTTATTTCTTGTACAAAACGTTAAAGAAAAAGACAATAACTGGGTACAATGTGACATCAGACTGAATAAGCTATTAACTACGGTATAGAATGACAACTGCCTTATTTCTTGTACAAAACGTTAAAAACAAAAAGACAATAACTGGGTACAATGTGACATCTGACTGAATAAGCTATTAACTACGGTATAGAATGACAACTGCCCTTATTTCTTGTACAAAACGTTAAATAAAAAGACAATAACTGGGTACAATGTGACATCTGACTGAATAAGCTATTAACTACGGTATAGAGTGACAACTGCCCTTATTTCTTGTACAAAACGTTAAACAAAAAGACAATAACTGTGTACAATGTGACATCTGACTGAATAAGCAATTAACTACGGTATAGAGTGACAACTGCCTTATTTCTTGTACAAAACGTTAAACAAAAAAACAATAACTGGGTACAATGTGAACTCTGACTGAATAAGACAATAACTGGGTACAATGTGACATCTGACTGAATAAGCTATTAACTACGGTATAGAATGACAACAGCCTTATTTCTTGTACAAAACGTTAAACAAAAAGACAATAACTGGGTACAATGTGACATCTGACTGAATAAGCTATTAACTACGGTATAGAGTGACAACTGCCCTTATTTCTTGTACAAAACGTTAAACAAAAAGACAATAACTGGGTACAATGTGACATCTGACTTAATAAGCTATTAACTACGGTATAGAATGACAACTGCCTTTATTTCTTGTACAAAACGTTAAACAAAAAGATAATAACTGTGTACAATGTGACATCTGACTGAATAAGCTATTAACTACGGTATAGGGGGACAACTGCCCTTATTACTTGTACAAAACGTTAAATAACAAGACAATAACTGGGTACAATGTTACATCTGACTGAATAAGCTATTAACTACGGTATAGGGGGACAACTGCCCTTATTACTTGTACAAAACGTTAAATAAAAAGACAATAACTGGGTACAATGTGACATCTGACTGAATAAGCTATTAACTACGGTATAGAGTGACAACTGCCCTTATTTCTTGTACAAAATGTTAAACAAAAAGACAATAAATGGGTACAATGTGACATCTGACTGAATAAGCTATTAACTACGGTATAGAATGACAACTGCCCTTTTTTCTTGTACAAAACGTTAAACAAAAAGACAATTACTGGGTACAATGTGACATCTGACTGAATAAGCTTTTAACTACGGTATAGAATGACAACTGCCTTTTTTCTTGTACAAAACGTTAAACAAAAAGACAATAACTGGGTACAATGTCACATCTGACTGAATAAGCTATTAACTACGGTATAGAGTGACAACTGCCCTTATTACTTGTACAAAACGTTAAATAAAAAGACAATAACTGGGTACAATGTGACATCTGACTGAATAAGCTATTAACTACGGTATAGAGTGACAACTGCCCTTATTTCTTGTACAAAACGTTAAACAAAAAGACAATAACTGGGTACAATGTGACATCTGACTGAATAAGCTATTAACTACGGTATAGAGTGACAACTGCCCTTATTTCTTGTACAAAACGTTAAACAAAAAGATAATAACTGGTTACAATGTGACATCTGACTGAATAAGCTATTAACTACGGTATAAGGGGACAACTGCCCTTATTACTTGTACAAAACGTTAAATAAAAAGACAATAACTGGGTACAATGTGAACTCTGACTGAATAAGCTAATAACTATGGTATAGAGTGACAACTGCCCTTATTACTTGTACAAAACGTTAAATAAAAAGACAATAACTGGGTACAATGTGACATCTGACTGAATAAGACAATAACTGGGTACAATGTGACATCTGACTGAATAAGCTATTAACTACGGTATAGAGTGACAACTGCCCTTATTACTTGTACAAAACGTTAAACAAAAAGACAATAATTGGGTACAATGTGACATCTGACTGAATAAGCTATTAACTACGGTATAGAGTGACAACTGCCCTTATTACTTGTACAAAACGTTATACAAAAAGACAATAACTGGGTACAATGTGACATCTGACGGAATAAGACAATAACTGGGTACAATGTGACATATGACTGAATAAGCTATTAACTACGGTATAGAGTGACAACTGCCCTTATTACTTGTACAAAACTTTAAACAAAAAGACAATAACTGGGTACAATGTGACATCTGACTGAATAAGCTATTACCTACGGTATAGAGTGACAACTGCCCTTATTTATTGTACAAAACGTTAAATAAAAAGGAGTTTCACTATCAAAGAATGTATAAAATGCATAAATTCATATTATGTACTAATTTTGTTTTTCGTCCATGAGTTGAGGATATACCTAGGTAATTAAACCTACATATAATATGCTTTTTACATGCCTTACATGTAATCTTAGCGGTTACAATAATATATTCATGATTTTATCTCTTATATTTTAATCGGTCTAAAAAGTGTTCAATTTTGAATATTTGAATTATTAGGAATCATAATAATATGTGTTTTGGAACCTAAATAAGTAATTCAAGAAACAATATCTAATGCCCATGAATAAAATAAAACACATAAATAAGGTAAACGTATGTGATCGGAAAATAGATTTTTAAATTCGAGGGGAAATGGTGTAATTTGTATGCAAAAGATGTTATGAGAATAATATGGAGAAAGGAATCCCCTAAGAACAAATTAACTGTACTTCATTATATATATGTATATATATAGACACCAAGGATAACTCATACTTGCTGTGTTTGACTCTGTTCAATCACTTGTGACTAGTTACCATGACCGGTAAGTACATCGCAGTAAAATGGACGTGGAAACATCTAAGTTGTAATGTACAGAAACAAGACAACTGGATTCTTTTCCAGCGTTTCTGCACATGGTAGAGACTCCATTTGTCACTTCTAAAATTGGTAAATTCCTAAAATATACTTTGAAAATATTCATCATAAAAATGTTTCCACAAAAGTGAATATAATATGGTGACCAAAGTTTCCTGAACTAAATCTGGACGTGCTTATATTAGAAAATTTCGTGAGGGCTGACTGGAGCATTTATTAAATCATTGAAAAAGCTCTTGAATAAAATTGCTCTAATAAAAAGAATATACATTCTTACACATTAAATAATGATAATAATTATCAATACATTGTATTTTTAATCAACGTGACAAAAGGTTTGATTGAAACCTAATATAAAATTTGATTGCTGTGTCTTAATTCTAAAATAATTTCTTGTCAGTTTGAGAAATTCTCACAAATCACAATCCGGAATGCCAATTATCTAAAAAAATCCGGGACTCAGATCCAAAATTCAGGACTAACCTGGAAAAACCGGGACGTATAGTCACCTTAAGTTAAACTCAAATAGTCAAACTCATAACACCGAGTTATTCCGTGCCTAAAAGTGCTCGTTAGAACTCGTCAACGATGGAATGCAGCCATGTCCGGGGGCAGCATGATGCATGCACATTCCATACGCCACACAATTGTACTTGAATGTCTCTCTCCTCTCTCGTAATACAAACATAAGTATTCAAATAACATTTATTAAAAATAATCATTCTCTATTTACTTGAATATTGATTCGTATTATTTGTATTATTATTTATTATTAATATTAACACGTCCCTAGTACTCAAACAACTGAACATATATTCTAGAAAGAACATTATTGATTTCATGAATAACTATTAAATTTAATATTATAAGATGTCATTAGTCATATAAAACAAATATCGGCTACATCACATTATTTTCAAATATTTATTTAATTTTTATTTTGGTCGTAACTTTCTTTCTTTACCAGCCTTCGTATAATCAAACATCTCCGATTTTTTAGGGTAATTTTACTGAAATAAAAATTTATGTATACATTTACTTAGAACATTTTTCAAGTAAGGAAGACTATTTGTCTAGTTTTATTCAATGAGTATAAAACTTATTGTTTTAGTTGTTTAAAATAATATATTTTACTCTGAAATTTAAATTAATTGTCAATAGTTTGAATACTTTTATTTCCTTGTGCTTGAATTTAATTTTAGTATTTTACATTGAAGTGCTCGTAGACTGTTTTTACATTGAAGTGCTCGTAGACTGTTTTTACATTGAAGTGCTCGTAGACTGTGTTTACATTGAAGTGCTCGTAGACTGTTTTTACATTGAAGTGCTCGTAGACGGTTTTTACATTGAAGTGCTCGTAGACTGTTTTTACATTGAAGTGCTCGTAGACTGTTTTTACATTGAAGTGCTCGTAGACTGTTTTTACATTGAAGTGCTCGTAGAGAGTTAAAAACATTGTTAAAGCTTCTCCACGTTTAACGGTTTAATTGATAACACTGTTGAATCGAGTATAATAGATAAATAATAATGTTTTTTTCATCATTTTTATTTATTTATAAAAAAACGGCGAAGGTATTTTGTTATTTTAATAATGGAGTCAACATGTTTATTCCTTATCATATTACAGTGTAACTGACAACGAAGTATTTGTATGTTTCAATTCTTTTTACTGTGAAATTCGATAGCTATTTTCATTTCTTTTCTGATACCTCTCGTACATATATACATATACAGTATTATTAATACTTAAGGATAGCTGAGTGGAAGCCAGCCAATCTTATTGACCTCACTTCATGTATCTCCAGAATACATCGCGGTATAAGCAATAATTATATCTTTAGATAGTATTTGTAATGATTCGTTGATTTCAATTTTGAAAAAGAAGCGACCAAAACTCTGCCTTCTGGAAATCCTGTATTAAATTCTTTTATCACTTTTAAAGTCTATTAATTTGATGGATTGATTCTATCTATTATACATATTTTAATTAAAGTAAATATATGCTTTGTATATCTTATTCAATGTTTGGTTTTTATACTTTTGTACAGTCACTTTGTAATCTAAAACACAACTGTTAGTATAGGCTATATACATTTACGTCGGATCTTGCCTGGTGTTATTCCATGTTTAGTTTTATATTTTTGTACAGTCACTTTGTAATCTAAAACACAACTGTTAGTATAGGCTATATACATTTACGTCGGATCTTGCCTGGTGTTATTCCATGTTTAGTTTTATATTTTTGTACAACCACTTTGTAATCTAAAACACAACTGTTAGTATAGGCTATATACATTTACGTCGGATCTTGCCTGGTGTTATTCCATGTTTAGTTTTATATTTTTGTACAGTCACTTTGTAATCTAAAACACAACTGTTAGTATAGGTTATATACATTTACGTCGGATCTTGCCTGGTGTTATTCCATGTTTAGTTTTATATTTTTGTACAGTCATTTTGTAATCTAAAACACAACTGTTAGTATAGGTTATATACATTTACGTCGGATCTTGCCTGGTGTTATTCCATGTTTAGTTTTATATTTTTGTACAGCCACTTTGTAATCTAAAACACAACTGTTAGTATAGGTTATATACATTTACGTCGGATCTTGCCTGGTGTTCAGGAAATTGGTCAATCTGGACAAAGCGTTTAACAATCCTTTTTTTTTACTCTTCATTCTCTCTCGACAATCAACACGCTCACTGCTGGGCTTGTTAATACGTCCAGACGGGTTTCCATGAACAGCGTTATTATATATTTTATTCAGCAAGAGGGGGTTTGGAGTGAGATCCAAAATATTCTTTTTTTCGTACCGTTCAAAAATACTACATGGCTCACATTTCAAGAGTGTGGACTTCCTATTTAGTAAATGTCTATTTATAGCAATTAGTGATCAATCAATACGCAATGTAACAAGTCTACATAGACATAACACCTTACCTCAGTGACAGACTGAACCTAATGACAACACAAGACGAGAACAATGATTTAAGTAAATTCCAAAAACGACATTCTAAAGGGTATATTTGCATTTATAAGATACTCGAAAACCCTCAAAAAAACTTTGGGAAGGGTTAAATGTTTCTTTCATGAATATGCTAAGAAAAACACTAAGGTAAACAATATCGGCAAATGAAAAATATATAACCTATTCATGCATGTAAACATTCAATAACGGATTCATACGATGTTTTTTATTTGGTTAAACTATCAAAATTAGCATTTTAGAAAATATTAGTTGATTATTGATAACTTTTAGTTTCACTATTCCACTGTCCAAAATATAATTAGCTTTTACATCCAAATGAGTTGAAAGTAAGTTAATTAACTAGATCGGAGTTAAACGAGGAAGATTCTACCGTAAACAGCGCCCGTTTACATGGTATAGGCAACTTCTGCTTAACACTTCTGGAGCTGAATTGCATTTGCGCCTGATAATATAAATGACCAGCTACTGTAGCTGGTTTTATATTGTTCATGATGTGTTATCCAAGTTGAAATACGTTAAAACTTGTCCAATCCGAATAGCTGAATAACAGAACAAATTATTTTATTATATGTATATTAGAAAGAAACTCTTGACATGCAGTACAAACATTCTGAAGCGGCAAATGCACCTCTATTAATTAACTATATCGTTAGCTTTATTAAACAACAATTGTAAACAATGGCATGTCACCCATGTTGGATGTGAGTCGGCCCATGTTGGATATGAGTCGGCCCATGTTGGGTGTGAGTCAGCCCATGTTGGGTGTAAGTCAGCCCATGTTGGATGTAAGTCATACCATGTTGGATGTGAGTCATCCCATGTTGGATGTGAGTCACCCCATGTTGGATGTGAGTCACCCCATGTTGGGTGTGAATCGGCCCATGTTGGATGTGAGTCAGCCCATGTTGGGTGTGAGTCAGCCCATGTTGGGTGTGAGTCAGCCCATGTTGGATGTGAGTCAGCCCATGTTGGGTGTGAGTCAGCCCATGTTGGGTGTGAGTCAGCCCATGTTGGGTGTGAGTCAGCCCATGTTGGGTGTGAGTCAGCCCATGTTGGGTGTAAGTCAGCCCATGTTGGGTGTGAGTCAGCCCATGTTGGGTGTGAGTCAGCCCATGTTGGATATGAGTCGGCCCATGTTGGGTGTGAGTCATCCCATGCTGGATGTAAGTCATCCCATGTTGGATGTGAGTCAGCCCATGTTGGGTGTGAGTCAGCCCATGTTGGGTGTGAGTCAGCCCATGTTGGATATGAGTCGGCCCATGTTGGATATGAGTCAGCCCATGTTGGGTGTGAGTCAGCCCATGTTGGATATGAGTCGGCCCATGTTGGGTGTGAGTCAGCCCATGTTGGGTGTGAGTCAACCCATGTTGGATATGAGTCGGCCCATGTTGGGTGTGAGTCAGCCCATGTTGGGTGTAAGTCAGCCCATGTTGGATGTGAGTCAGCCCATGTTGGGTGTGAGTCAGCCCATGTTGGGTGTGAGTCGGCCCATGTTGGATATGAGTCGGCCCATGTTGGGTGTGAGTCAGCCCATGTTGGGTGTAAGTCAGCCCATGTTGGATGTGAGTCAGCCCATGTTGGGTGTGAGTCAGCCCATGTTGGGTGTGAGTCAGCCCATGTTGGGTGTAAGTCAGCCCATGTTGGGTGTGAGTCAGCCCATGTTGGATGTGAGTCAGCCCATGTTGGGTGTGAGTCAGCCCATGTTGGGTGTGAGTCAGCCCATGTTGGGTGTGAGTCGGCCCATGTTGGGTGTAAGTCAGCCCATGATGGGTGTAAGTCAGCCCAATGTTGGGTGTGAGTCGGCCCATGTTGGATGTGAGTCGGCCCATGTTGGGTGTGAGTCAGCCCATGTTGGGTGTAAGTCAGCCCATGTTGGGTGTGAGTCGGCCCATGTTGGATGTGAGTCGGCCCATGTTGGGTGTGAGTCAGCCCATGTTAGGTGTAAGTCAGCCCATGTTGGGTGTGAGTCAGCCCATGTTGGGTGTGAGTCAGCCCATGTTGGGTGTGAGTCAGCCCATGTTGGGTGTAAGTCAGCCCATGTTGGATGTGAGTCAGCCCATGTTGGGTGTGAGTCAGCCCATGTTGGGTGTAAGTCAGCCCATGTTGGGTGTGAGTCAGCCCATGTTGGGTGTGAGTCAGCCCATGTTGGGTGTGATCCAGCCCATGTTGGGAGTGAGCCAGCCCATGTTGGGTGTGAGTCGCCCATGTTGGATGTAAGTCAGTCCATGTTGGATGTAAGTCAGCCCATGTTGGGTGTGAGTCAGCCCATGTTGGGTGTGAGTCAGCCCATGTTGGGTGTGAGTCAGCCCATGTTGGGTGTGAGTCAGTCCATGTTGGGTGTGAGTCAGCCCATGTTGGGTGTGAGTCAGCCCGTGTTGGGTGTTTGTCAGTCCATGTTGGGTGTGAGTCAGCCCATGTTGGATGTGAGTCAGCCCATGTTGGGTGTAAGTCAGCCCATGTTGGGTGTGAGTCAGCCCATGTTGGGTGTGAGTCAGCCCATGTTGGGTGTGAGTCAGTCCATGTTGGGTGTGAGTCAGCCCATGTTGGGTGTGAGTCAGCCCGTGTTGGGTGTTTGTCAGTCCATGTTGGGTGTGAGTCAGCCCATGTTGGATGTGAGTCAGCCCATGTTGGATGTGAGTCAGCCCATGTTGGGTGTAAGTCAGCTCATGTTGGGTGTGAGTCAGCCCATGTTGGGTGTGAGTCAGCCCATGTTGGGTGTGAGTCAGCCCATGTTGGGTGTGAGTCCGCCCATGTTGGATGTGAGTCAGCCCATGTTGGATGTGAGGCAGCCCTTGTTGGATGTGAGTCAGCCTTTGTTGGATGTGAGTCAGCCTTTGTTGGATGTGAGTCAGCCCTTGTTGGATGTGAGTTCGCCCATGTTGGATGTAAGTCAGCCCATGTTGGATGTGAGTCAGCCCTTGTTGGATGTGAGTCAGCCTTTGTGGGATAATTGATAATACTATGTGTTTACTATCGAACGTCGTTTGTCTATTGTTATTGTTTAATTTCGTTTAGGATGAAAGTGATCAAGCTATTTGAGGCGATTCAAAACTAACTAAATCGGTTGGATTAGTATTATGTGGAACAAGTTTACGTAGCCTTACGTTTCTGTTAGTAGTCACACAACTAACAACTAACTAGTTGAAAGTAAACTAATACACTGTAAACACTGTGGGTTTTACACACGCAATTAAACGATTATTTATTAGTTATAATTTACTGCTAAATTGTATAGTGAGGATATATTCTTATACGCCATTTATTATATTTAAAAGTTATATAGCTATAATTCATTCTTCAAGCTCTTTTCTTAATGGATATATATTTTAATGTTATAAGATGTAACAAACACTCCATTAAATACATTTTTAATAATAATTGATTAAAAATTTATTTACTGGAGTGTTTGTTACATCTTATAACATTAAAATAGCTATAATTGTTTATATAATTTACGGGTTGTTTTATAAATAGGTTCTAGTTTTAAAATTAATATTTATAATTCGAATTTGAATGTGACAAATTAATGTAATGGCAATTTAACGTAATTAATGTCAACTTCAAATTCGTAAATCAGATTAACACACATAACCACAAAATGTAACTATTTGACTCTGCGTAAACTTCGTGTAGTGTAGTGTCTTAGATGCCAAAAAAGATGACTGCATTGCAATTATTCCACTCTCCAACGTTTTGTATCTTTTTAATATAATAATCTGATATCCAAACCAACAAATAAATATTTAAATAACTATTCTTGTTTGACAAAATCACTTCAAAAAACTCCAGCATCACATTTCCCTTACTTTTGTCCAAGCGAAGTTTTTCCTTCTTAGTGATGCTAGTCTGTTCCATTGAGAGGACTGACGTTTTCTTTAAGGTTAGTACAGGAAACATCATGTTTCGTGATCTGTAAAGTTTTTTTGAATCGGGATTGGACAGGCCATACCAGCTGTTGTCATCTGTTGTTCTTTATGGTCTGAAGCCAACATTCAAAATTGAGCCCTCCCTCTCTGGCCACCTTGCGATTTTATCACAAATTGTAATAAACTCTGACGTCTAAAGTAAACTCATAAAGTACACATTTTATCACAAATTGTAATTGTACAAGGTACTCAGACCTCCCCTCACGTACGCTGTCAGTCTGACGTCTGAAGTAAAGTCATAAAATACACATTTTAGAACCAAACACTAGAATAGATAATTATTAAAAAACTAAGTTTGATACTGCAATTTCTACTAACAAGTGCTTAGTTGCAAACTTATACAGAATAATGGAGATTATTTACGATTTACCTATATAAAATGGATTACATAGTGTAATGAAACACTAAAATACAACTATTGTCGGTTAGGATGACACAAACATATGGAGGGCGAACTTGTCATGTGAAATCCATGGTGTATGTCTGACACCAGTAATCTCTTTGTCCCTTGAACCAGCAACACCAAGCCTGAACAATGATTGGAGTGTCGGACTGAACATTCAGATTACCAACTCAACTGTACTACTGTAACACATCCATATATATATATATAAAAAATGTAGTAATTAATATCACAGTTACGACCGACAAATTTAAGAAAGTTCTTTTATCAAAAACTAAATTATGTTATTTTCATAATTTGTTGATATATAAGGCTCAATCATACATTTGTTTATTTTTTTAGATATTTTCTGTAATTCTAATTGTCTTCTAAGAAACTCTATTTTTATTTGTGATTCATTGAAATTCTTATTCTGAAATACACTTCAATTAAAATTAATGTTTCTCTCCTGGATCCATTATACAGTTGAACGAATCTTTTCTCGCTACGTTTTGCGAAGACAATTATCTTCTTTCGTCCTATTATTTAATTATTTTTGCTGTAGATCTTATTTACATTGCCGCTAAATTTAATGAGCCACTTTTAAGTTTTGTAACTAACCAAATCTTTCAAATATAAGTTAATAAAACATTTTCTGCATAAATTAGATTGCAACCATTTTCTTGTCTCGAATAACTTAATATTTGTTGATTAGATTTTGAAAAAAAAGTAATAATATTCTTAAGTTTTTAATACTTAATTACAATGTCTTTATCACATTTATAAATACTGAATGCGTAACAGAATATCAAAATATGTATTTAGTTAGCTTTATGGAATTTAATTTAGATTTAGAGGTAATTTTGTTATCCCATAAACCTCTGTCACAATCTCACACCGCCACAAGACATGTTTTAATTTAACAAAAAAGTACTAAAAATTCATTTAACATACTAAAAATAATAAACTACATATGTATTTTACCGAACTGGGTTTATAAATTATAGATAACAGAACACAAGGTGTTCAAAACATATGAAATCGTCTAAAAACAAACAACTACAGACAAATTAAAAGTCAAATAACAGAATGTTACCGAGTGCCTAGTTTACGTATGATTGTGTGACGGCAGGGTTCAAAGGGCGGCGGAGGGGAGGGGTCAGCATCACTCACCCGAACTGTGCAAACACTGATAATTCTGCCAAAGCAATTACTAGGAGGAAGGGGAAATGTTGAATGGAAATTGGGAGTATCAATTTTGAGAGGGAGTTCTGTAATGATTGGAACTGTTTCAAAACAAATACCGAATAACGATTTGAAAGTGAAAAACTGCTTTATGAGTGAGACACTCGAGTTGTTATAAAAAACAGCTTATATAACTCAACACACGTTCAAATATCGCTATTGTCGACGTAATCGAAATTTAAAACTGCCCCATTAGTTAATTATCAACTAATTACATTGATGTAAAATTAATAACGAGACCACTAATTGGCAGTGAGAACATTTACAATTATTGAATCATTATCTACCCAAATCGTTAAAAACAACAACAAAGTAACAAATTTTTAAGCTATTTTTCCACCAACTATCTTTTGTGAATACCATATAAATGTACCATATTTGTGAATACCATGTGCGCAATTCTCGTTCCAATACCACTAAATGTAATCTTAAAAAAATTATGTGATTGTTGAGCCATTTCTTTTCTTTTTCATAGAGGGGCTCACATTAGATAGCGTGACAAACATTTCTTCATGAAATTCACGCGCTTATGAAGAAATGAAGAAATACACACGCGCACGCACGCACACACACACACTCTTTCTAAGGAATTGTCGGTCTTAGATGAGTGACTACAGTCACTCATCTAAACGCATCACACTTATTCGAAATCCACATATTAGTCCATATCTTGACTACGGGCGTCTTAAAAATAAATAAATAAAACATATTATAATCGTCAAATAAATAAAAAATAAAATTCTGTTCAAAATAATGGATCACTGTAGCCATGGAAGTGACCTGCGACAGGTCTCAGCGACCTGGATTACACAACCTTTCTCGTTGCACAACTAAAGTTGGAATACATAATAAACAAGCCCAAATTTTTGCTTTTTGTTCATCAAAGTTAAACTATACAAGGTGGTTAAACAATTATGTTACATATATGACTAAGCAGATAAACTGTCTTTGTTTTGTCTGTCAGAGTTTTAGATAATAGTTTTTATATCATGAACGTGTTTTACTTGTGTTTACAGAACTACGAGTATATAACATCGTATGGATTTCAAAGCCAAATACCAAAATAAAATAAAACCCGAATAAAACATTTAAAGTCCAAAAGAAATAAAATGTAAAGTAAAAGGTAGTTGTGTCTTAGTATTAAGTAAGTATTGATGTACCTTCAAAGAGCTAAGTCCATGTTTCACAGCCATTCAACACCAGCTTCTCCGACTGGAAGAGGACCAGCGACAGCTCCCTTGGTGAGCCATCATTGATATGCCGTCACAGAGCTAAGTCCATGTTTCACAGCCATTCAACACCAGCTTCTCTGACTGGTGAGCCATCATTGATCTGCTGTCACAGAGCTAAGTCCATGTTTCACAGCCATTCAACAGCAGGTTCTCCGACTGGAAGAGGACCAGCGACAGCTCCCTTGGTGAGCCATTATTGATCTGCCGTCACAGAGCTAAGTCCATGTTTCACAGCCATTCAACACCAGCTTCTCCGACTGGAAGAGGACCAGTGACAGCTCCCTTGGTGAGCCATCATTGATCTGTCGTCACAGAGCTAAGTCCATGTTTCACAGCCATTCAACGGCAGCTTCTCTGACTGGAAGAGGACCAGCGACAGCTCCCTTGGTGAGCCATCATTGATCTGCCGTCACAGAGCTAAGTCCATGTTTCACAGCCATTCAACACCAGGTTCTGTGACTGGAAGAGGACCAGCGACAGCTCCCTTGGTGAGCCATCATTTTAGCTTTGCAATCACACTATTGATAATGTGCCATTCCTCACTTATATTTACATCTTGCCACACCATTCAATTTATATTTATAAACATTTAAATTTGAAATACGACTATGGAAAAATACAAATAACTGTATGTTTGTTCGAACAAAGTTATAACAAAATATTTTTTGGAAGAGATTATCAACTTTTAATAATACGCTTTTCATAACAAAAATAACTTCTTTCCTAATAAATGTAACTCAAATTCTCTTTGAACTGTTGGCAAAATAACTTTAAAAGTATTTAATTAATAAGATAAGAATCTTCTTTAGCCTCAAATTAATCCCTGTAAAAATAAATATAAGAATAATTAATTAATCACCGACTTTCTCATTCTTAAATAATTGTCCATGAGTTTTGTATTATTCCTATGCTTATTCCAACTAAACATATTTTTTTTTAATGGTTACTTCATAAGAGAACAATGAACTTGGAACTGTTTCTTAATTAATCTTTCTTTTTCAATAACAACTACATTTTTTCATACACATAAAAAGAGCTTAACCTCAAGTGCGGTTTTGGTTGTATCAATTGTTTTCAAACATCTAAAAAAATTATTAAATTTGGATGACCAATTTACTTGAATATTATATAACATAAAGAAACAGCCAAACCCACTCTTGTATTAACAGTACTAAGCAATGTGACTAAAAATGAAAATATTTAAAAAATAAATAAAAAATTGTTGTAATTGAATAAATGAAAAAGGTTTGTCGTATTTCAGAGACATCCAATTCATTGAAATGGTATGCTAATTAACTTTTTCATTGGTGCTGTGAACGTAGTCGCTAAAAAACTGTTATTGGAACAAAAATGAGGCTGTTAAATTGTTTCACCCACACTTGAGACAGGTGAAACATCCATCACAAGGAGGGATGGGATATGAAGGGGGTTTTTTACGACTTCATTTAATAATTAGCCAGTTTCGTTGCGATGGTAATGCCATGTTTACAAATTAATAATTCTCCAACACCACTATGTGAATAAATATCAAGTGTACATGGATAATATATATTTGTAAACTGACAAAATTATAAATTTATCATTTTAGTTGTAAATATTTGTCACGTGAGAAATTTTTTATAAATTGATTAACACAGACTTTGCTATCAACGTTCTGATAAGTAATTTAATATAATAAAATATTTTAAAGAGATTCAATTTGTAATTGTTAATAAAATAGCCAAATTTCGTTTGCATATGAGAAACATTTTTTCATGGTAATGCTTTTCAAAAAGAAACAGACCTGACCGAAACTGACCGAGATAGGACACACGCTTTCATGAACTCGCGTGTTTATTTTACCTCAGTTAAATACACACTTCTGAGAACTTTGTAAACACTCTCTAGAATCAATATTAATTTTGCAAACTCAGAAATGAAAGGTTGTCATAACTACTTCTAATTTAACCCTCTGCTAAAACATTCTGTACCCGACTGACAAAGACACTCAAAGTTGAACGAATAATTGTACAATAATAATAACTAGTTCGACGATCTTCAGAGAGTATCTCTCCAACCCCTTATCGGCATGTTAGTATTAGAAGTGTCAACATTAATTTACATCAAACATATGTAAAAATGTGCTAATTATGCGCGTGACAGGAAAAAATAGACATTTAACAGAAATTTACCATTGATCATATTAGGAAATGAAATCAGTGAAGTGAATTTCTCTCTCTCTAAGACAGGTAATGGAGAATTGAGCAGGAACCCGGGGAAGGAGAAAAGAGAGAAGTAAATAATCCCAATACCATGGATTTATAAAATAACAGCTGTGTTGGCATGAGATGCAAACAAGGTTGTACACCCTTTTCATATACCGCTTAATCGGTAGTCAATGAAAACAGAACATTTATATACACCAACTAGCTGACAGCCTTTGCTTCACTACGGGTGGTTCTCTAAGATCACTTACTCTTCCTTCTGTGGTTCTCTCTAAACCATAACGTCGATATAAAAGCTCAGATTACTACTGTTCTCCTACATAATACAGTTTTAAAGTCTAGAAAACTCAAGTCTATTTTAGGAGGATGCAAAGTAGTGCAATCATGTCAGAGTCAGTAGAAATATTTCGCATTGAAAATCAAATTAATCAAGGTTTTGAGTCATGTTTATGTTTTTTGTATCAACTGTTTGAATTAAATTAAATTAAGGCCAATTTTACTTTTATAAAAAAAAGTGTAAAGTTGAGGGATTTTTTCTACCTCTTAGGAATTAAATTTCGAGAAATCCTTTTTAGTGGATCTCTATGACTAAAAGGGAACTTCTCTTCTAATTTTACCAAAATCTGATCAGTGGGTCTGAAGATTTCGAGATAAGTGAGTAGATCGTTGTTGAATTTTATATATAAGAGTATGCATACACAATTATTATTTTGCACATATCTGAATTATTGTTGTCACTACCAAAAATGTTCAAATGTAGAATACTTCAGTAACAATGGGATAAAGTAAACATAGTAAAGAAAAGCTGTTATGTAAAGTTAGTTTTTAAGTTTGTAAATTTATGTTTAATTGTATAAAAATAAATCTATTTTTATCGGCTACTTTACTTATGATACTTTTTTTCAAATCGAAACAAGTTATTACTTAAGATGAACTGACTATCAATCGTGCATATTATTTAAAACTTAACGCTATATTGTAATTGGGAAAATCCTGTTATGTAGTATTTTCAAATAAATAAATAAGTTCAAAATCAGGTTTCTACATGCTACGAAAAATTGATATCAGTAAAAAAAATATATATATAGTTTAAATAGGATTCATTTAAATATATTCAAGAATCGCCCCAGAAACTCCAGTCTATTATATATAAATATATTTACACATTCTTCAATATACGATTTTAGACCTGGGAAGTCGGGAATATTAAATTATTGATCGTTCCATCTTCGAGGACTGGGTTATAATACATCATCATTGTGTGTTCCCAGTCAGCGGAATATTACAGTCTACGACAGTTTCCAGGTGGCCTGTCAAAGACGCTCCTCTCTCCAGTTTCCAAGCCGACGTAAAATATTGTGGCAGGGATTACTCCAGCTACTAATCCAGTCGCCTTTCAACTAAAGGGAGGTTTACCGTCTTTAATTATTTACATTTCTTAGATGCAAATGATAAGACATTCTGTTTATATGTTTTTAGATACATTTTCATTAAATGTAAACACTTTCATCGTAAAAAATGTATGTATAAGATATAACAAACATTTCAATTTGTACTATTTTACTAACATTTATTTTGTGAACGTACTCAAATTTAATTCTATGAAGTTGCCACATATATAGTTGGACATTACGTATCTCAACATAAACTGTAGTTACTCATAAAAAGTTATCTTTTTAATCAGTGATGAAAGGCAATAACCTGTTTTAGAATAAAATAGAACAGAATATAATCTTTATTGCATGAGTAGGTGTATAGATGTTTTCACTAGTAGGACGAATAGAAACTAAAACTAACAAAAATAAATTTATTATTATTTTAAATAACGCACTCTATAACACCCCTAAGTCATCATATTTTAATAACAATTGGATAAACAGCAATATAACAACAACAAATTCAAAATCAATTAAAATTATTGATCAAGACTACATCTAACAAATGGCTACTCAGGTGTCTGTATTAACCCACCAAACTTCCAATACACGCATGGTGGATATGACTTACACAACCTTCTATACACTAATGGTGAAGATAACCCACCCACCCTCTCATATACGTACGGTGAAAATAACACACCCAACCTCTCATACACGTATGGTGAAGATAACCCACCCACCCTCTCATACACGTATGGTGAAGATAACCCACCCAACCTCCCTCCAGTACACGTAGAGTGGAGATGACTCACCCACTCACCTGTACACTTCCGGTGGTGAGACTAAACTTTCCGTAGTCATTGCCGCTACCGTACGTGTGTGGGTGGGAGTGTCAACACTACTGCATGTGTATAGGTGGCCGGGTGGGTCAATACCACTGTACGTGTACGGAAGAGTGGTATGGTTATCACCACCATACATGATGGGAGGGCGGGTGGGTCATCTCCAATGTACGTGTATGAGAGTGTAGGAAGATCTATACAACCACATTTGGATAGAAGTGTGGGTGCGTTAGTACCGAAATACATATATGGAAGGATAGGAAAGTAGGTCATTTTTACCGAACGTGTATGGGAGTGTGCATCATCACCACCGTGTGTGCATGGGAGATAGGTGGGTCACAATACCAATGTATGTGTTTTAGAGAGTGGGTGGGCCATTAAGAATATGTATTACAATACCAATCAACGTGTAAATAGTAAATATCTTTTTAATTTACATTAATTTCACGCAAACGTTCAATTTAGATGACTGACTTGAAACAAAGCTAGATGATTAACTTTATGAATTCAATGAGCTACAAAGTATAAGTAATTAATATTTTGTTATTTTATCTGACAATTGCATTAATCACAAGCCATATTTTAACGAATTAATCACAATTATAGTTACCAAAAATACAGGAACTAACCAGTAAATAACGTTCTCAAACATCGCACTCTATGTTATTGTAGAAGATTATATTGCTCATCTCCAAATTACTTTGTAATCAGAAAGTTGACATTTTGTTACGTATTGCATCAAACGTTTCCAACAGAGTAATACATTTACAGTAATTACCAACTGTTTTTATTATTAAGGTGGATATGATTGTAAGATGAAAGGACATGTGTAGTTACATTACTAATTGATATTGACACTAATAGAAAGAGCCATTCATCAGGGGTATAAGTAGGGAATATACACAGTCATTGATTGGGAAACATTTTCATCGTGGAATCCGAACCACGTTGTTTATGTCTTATTGTGATCGTCGTTCACAAGCCTGGGACCTTAGGTATTCCTCAAGAAAGGGGATAATCAGTGACTAACATTAAGCACAACTATTCCAGACCTCCAGTAAAGCCACTGGTAGGTGCACTGAAAAGACAGTAGAATGCATATCTTTTTAACAGGACGTTATTGAACAAGACAATATTTTTTAACAGATTCGAGCTGAAAATATTCATTACCTTTCCATAATGCTTACAGCCATCAAGTTCTTGTGCACTAAGACCTAATTCTCAGTATTGGATCCAAGCAATGATAATGGAACTGGATTATTAACAGATGTGTTATTGCGCACTAAGTGCTGATTCTCAGTATTGGATCCAAGTAATGTTAATGGAACTGGAGTACAAACAGTTACGTTATGTGTTCTTGCGCACTAAATGCTAATTCTCAGATTTGGATCCAAGTAATGTTAATGGAACTGGAGTACAAACAGTTACGTTATGTGTTCTTGCGCACTAAATGCTAATTCTCAGATTTGGATCCAAGTAATGTTAATGGAACTGGAGTACAAACAGTTACGTTATGTGTTCTTGCGCACTAAATGCTAATTCTCAGTATTGGATCCAAGCAACGTTAATGAAACTGGAGTACAAACAGTTACGTTATGTGTTCTTGCGCACTAAATGCTAATACTCAGTATTGGATCCAAGTAATGTTTATGTGTTCTTGCGCACTAAGTGCTAATTCTCAGTATTGGATCCAAGCAACGTTAATGAAACTGGAGTACAAACAGTTACGTTAAGTGTTCTTGCGCACTAAATGCTAATACTCAGTATTGGATCCAAGTAATGTTTATGTGTTCTTGCGCACTAAGTGCTAATTCTCAGTATTGGATCCAAGCAACGTTAATGAAACTGGAGTACAAACAGTTACGTTATGTGTTCTTGCGCACAAAATGCTAATACTCAGTATTGGATCCAAGTAATGTTTATGTGTTCTTGCGCACTAAGTGCTAATTCTCAGTATTGGATCCAAGCAACGTTAATGAAACTGGAGTACAAACAGTTACGTTAAGTGTTCTTGTGAACCAAGTGCTAATTCTCGGTATTGGATCCAAGCAACGTTAATGGAACTACCTGCCGTGTAAACAGACTTCCTTTGACAACAGAGATGTACTGCCTCTGAAACACAGGCTTTGACAAATGTGCAACTTAATCACAACGTTGTCTTTGAACGAACATTTCTTACTTCACTTTATTGTTACTTTCATTACTCAATATTGATTTCTTTTAAAACTTTTAGCAAGTATTTATGTTAAAAGCAATATAAAGAAATCATACATGATTGTCCGGCTTCTAATGACATTGCATGGTTCTCTTCATAATAACTAACAATATGTTTATGTAGCAATATACTCTAAATAATAGAGATATACTAAGTGTAGTTTGTGTGCTAGTCTTCATATTTACTAAGGCTAACAAAACCTTAGTGAGAATATTAATAATAATATTAATAAATAACATGTTTTTTCGATCTTTTTCCAAATATATTTATAAATACAAGAGATTTTTGTTCAATTAATAAATGATAGCTGAAAATAAACCCCCCTTCTCTCTTTCTTTCCCTCTCTCCCTCCCTCTCTCCCTCTCTCTCCCTCCCTCCCCCCCTATCACCCACCCCCCCCCTCCCAACCCCCCCCCCCCCTCTCTCTCTCTCTCTCTCTCTCTCTCTCTCTCTCTCTCTCTCTCTCTCTCTCTCTCTCTCTCTCTCTCTCTCTCTCTCTCTCTCTCTCTCTCTCTCTCTCTCTCTCTCTCTCTCTCTCTCTCTCTCTCTCTCTCTCTCTCTCTCTCTCTCTCTCTCTCTCTCTCTCTCTCTCTCTCTCTCTCTCTCTCTCTCTCTCTATCTATCTATCTATCTCTCTCTCTGCTCTATGTATATATATTTTTTTTTTCGGCAATCATTTATTAATGTATATGATTAATACGTTGTACTGTTCAGTCATTTGTACTATGGCGATTGATTTCGGCGAACTACGCTCACCCTCCCTAGACCAGAGGGGTGTGCGTGACATACTGTGTTGTGTCACATAAAGTGATACATACTGAGTTGATATGTTACTACATATCATTTATAAATAAATGTATGTATATATAAAGTTAGAAATTAGGGCTACTTACGTATTTTTAGGATGTAATAAAATTAAAAACTGAGTACCCTTTAATTAAAATTGATTAAACACAACATTTTTTAATATATATATATATATATATATATATATATATAAAATACATTTATAAGGGAATCCCGAACCGCCAACAGTGGTCCAGCCTGCTGACGTGGCTCATGATGGAAGGAGTTTTCAATTGGTAGTTATACTTTTGTAATTGAGTAATTAATTAAATACATCTTAAATTTACTAAATGCTAACCATTGTTGGTAATATATTTCATCATTGCATATCCATCCCAAAACCTTTAAATATTATTTTAACGTAACTAAGGTGATATCTAGGTTTCTATATTCATCGGAATTTTACTTATTTGAGTTTAGAGTCGATTGGTTGACAATCGATATTTTACGTCTGACTCGTTTGGTCGATACGGTCCCTGCTGTAATGTATCACCGCACACGAGTTTAACTTACAACTCTTGGCATCTCAAGTTTGGTGTTGTTTCCAATTTCAGTTGCTCAGTTTGGTTTGAAAAGTTTACTTTATCACTAAACTAATGCACAAGGTTCATCGATTTATGCGGTTAAACCCACTATCAGAGGATGCCTTGTTGGTAGTTTAATTATGTTTTCCGAGTTTTCTTGGAGTATTGACTTAAATTTACCCTCTACATTGATCGTTGATGAATAGCGTAAAATACGCTTTCTAATCGGAAGTGGTTTCTTTCAAGAATGAATATGTTAATAAAGGGCCAATGTAATATATAGCCAATTAATAAGTTAATATAATATTTTATTTCTTTGAAATTATGAACGTAATGTTTTATTTTAATTTTATATCTAGTGGATGTAGTAAATTATTAAAAAAACTTAAAGAAACAACACCTAGTTAAGTAACTTAAAAAAGGAGGGAAAAGAAGCTGTAAAAATAATTTCCATCAACTTTGAAGATTATTCAAAGCGCGTCTTTGATGACGTACACTAAGGAATATTGTGATATTTCATTGAGGGAAGCGGACTCTTTAATCTGTATTTAACAAAATGATATTGGCTGCCATTAGCTTTACTGCTAGCATTTGTCCAATAGCTACACACTACGTAGATTTTTATTAACTATTTATAGATAATTCGCATTATAATTAACAAACAATTAATTGTTATTATTTTTAACATTTCTATATTTTCCTTAGCAATGAAAAAATATAATATACATTTTGTAGGCTTCATAACAACCCTAAAATTCAGTTTTATCAAACAGCTTATTAAATTTCTTAAAATAATTATTGTACTAACTGTTAATATATGATCGGATATGAATTCATCATCATCAACAGCGATGTTTACTATAAAGTAAAATTGTATATAGTTACGACTAATCTCTGTTATTATTTATCCATTTTATGTATTTAGTTATTAGTGTCATAAAACCTGGTTATTTTGTTTCAAGACATAATATTTGTTTCATAAAACATGAATGAGTTAAAAGAATAACAATAATTTCATTAAAGCCGATTGTTTACTGAAAAGAATACGTCATAAGGAATTTGTGCAAAAATATGGAAGTATTTATTTGTTTTGTGGAGAGACTACCCCAGAGAAAACGTTAGGCACCCTTGCATGTTTGAAATATTCATTATTTGTAATTTAGTACATTAAAAAGTAATGTAAATGAACAAATTAATTTATTTTCACTTAATTTAAAACAAAATATAGTCAATTACAATAAACAACTAAACGTCTTGATACAGCTGTTAACGGAAGACAAATTTAAGAGGAAGATTAGTGTCTCGAGTCGTCACTCAACGTTCAGTGTAAGAAGATGATATACGAATGTATGTCTTTAGAAAAAACATAAACTATACAAAGGAAAATGGAACTGAGGCTATAACTAGTATAATCAATGACTTTTTACCAATAGAAATTGTCATTTTAAAAATTAAAAAAACCACTATTATTGAACTTTTATTTCGTCAATATAAAAAATGACTAATATAAGATTTTAGTAAAAAATTACAATTAGAAATGCTTGAAACATTTGTAGGTCGCAGTGTAATGTTTGAGTTGGAATGCTCATGTTGATCAAGTTAGTTCCGGGACATGCTTCACGAAGACTTAACACTTTTTGTGTTATGACGAGTTTAAAAATAATATATTTTACATACATTTAGTCCTTATAATATGGAGTTTTATTTACAGAGCAACAAGTTGTAGAAATTCAGATAAAATTCAGAAAATCACGATGTTAGCAAACTTTAACTAAATTAAAAACGAATAGTAAGATAATTTTTAAAAATTAAAATCATTTTATAGAATTAGGGAGTCTTACAAAATTATGGATAATATATATTTGAACATATTCTAATAGTCAGATAAAATGTATGTTATCAACGAATGAAAAAGATTTTCCCTTTCTTATAGCACAAAAACAATAAATGTTTTTTTTTTTTAATCATTAACTGAGTTTTAGAAAAAATCACCAGCTTATTGTTATTCTACATATTTTTTATTCTCAGCGACCACTCAATGTAATAAATGTACGAAAAAATATAAATTTAAAGTAAAAAATGATCTTTAAATAATATCTTTACTCAAAACTGAGGATTATTTCAAACAAATCTGAAAGAAAGATTATGCTCTTTATATATTTACATGATAACGAGCTAAGTAGGGTACCGTAACGAACTTAGACTGTTGTATGTCGTTAGTTAATCAATGAAATAAAACTGTTTTGATACAGTTGCACATTAGTAACTTATATCCCAAATAATTCTTAATGAAATCAAGAAACCCGATATTTGTATTATTACATTTACGCAAACACCCGGCCCAACATGAACAATGGTATTATCCCACCCACCCGCCCCTACACGAACAGTGTTATTATTCCACCCACCCGTCCCTACATGTACAGTTATATTAACCCACCCACCCTCCCCTACACAAACAGTGGCATTAACCCACCCACCCGTCCCTACACGAACAGTGTTATTATCAATACCACTGTACGTGTATAGGTGGGCGAGTGGGTCAATACCACTGTATGCGTATGGGTGGGCGGGTGGGTCAATGCGCACTGTACGTATATGGGTGGGTGGGTGGGTCAATACCACTGTACGTGTATGGGTGGACGGGTGGGTCAATTCATCACAACGCTTCTAGCCATAGAAAAGGTGTATTGTATTAAGACGTAAAATCGTGGATTGGTTGTCGTTTGACGTATTCCTAAGTAACTATTTTTCATAGTCCTTTCTATTAAATCAAGGCCAAACAGGTTGAACCGTCAATAATGTAATCATTCGAACAATAGCCATTAAATAATTGAAATCATTTAAACTGAGTAGTAAGGTGATAGAAAATCTGTTTGCGGTATATGTTTTCAGATTTGTAATGAAACGAAATACCTTTAACATATACTGTAGTTATAAAATTAATTTAAATAGTATTCATTGTCATCACTGAGACACGTCCATTCTCACGTCTCACCCACCCACCTATACACGTACAGTGTATTGACCCACCCGCCCACTCATACACAGACAGTGGTATTGACCCACCCGCCCACCCATACACGGACAGTGGTATTGACACACCCGCCCACCCATACACGTACAGTGGTATTGATCCTCCTGCCCACCTATACACTGTCAGTGGTATTGACACACCCACCCACCTATACACGTACATTCTACGTATCTATACAGCTTTGACTGTATTGTGCTCTGGACTTTGAATTATGCCTGAATTAAAAAATAGCTAATTCTTCGGATAACTGACAGCAAATTTTAATGAGAAATTTTTATAAAAATAAAATAAAATATTTTATTTCACTTTATAAAATAATAAAACTATGAGACAAGGTTACATTGTTAGCTCTTGAAATGAAACCACTCTTATTAACACTTACCTTAATACCACTGCACGTGTATGGGTGGGTAGGTGGGTCAATACCACTGCACGTGTATTGGTGGGTGGGTGGGTCAATACAACTGTGCGTGTATGAGTGGGTGGTTGGGTCAATGCCACTGCACGTGCATGGGTGAGTGGGTCAATACCACTTCACGTGTATTGGTGGGTGGGTATGTCAATACCACTGTACGTGTATAGGTGGATGGGTGGGTCAATACTACTGCACGTGTATGGGTGGGTGTGTCAATACCACTGTACGCGTATGGGTGGGTGGGGGGGTCAATACCACTGCACGTGTATGGGTGGGTAGGTGGGTCAATAACACTGCACGTGTATTGGTGGGTGGGTGGGTCAACACCACTGCAGTTTAAATAACCGTAATTTGCAACAGCCCCAAAAAATACGTTCATCAGATAATGTTATGGAACATATCAAAAACCCAAATGCGTAAATCAAATAATCGGATTCCAAATACTCGCGTGGATGATTGGAAAAACTTTTCGTTTTTATTCCTTCCAAATTGTTTGAAACCTAACTATACTTATCATTCGGTATATTTTATTCCGATCTAAGGAACGCAGGGAATGGTGTTTTATGATTAGTAATCAGCATTTATCAACTTACATCACGATAGAGAGTAAATTCGTTCAAAGATAAACACCAAAATAATTATCAAAATTGTATCACGTTTTACGTATCAAATTTTACATCATTCTAGATTTTAGTGTCGTTGCCACTGAGTATTCAGAGGAAATATGGCAATCCCTTTTCCAGTTAATAAGATTTAATATAAAAAATAAGTGGGCAAAGGTAACGTAGTAATTGATTTTCAACGTTTAGCTGTTATTGGTTGATATATGAAACAAAAATACCAATGACCGTTTAGCTTTCATTGATTGATATATAAAACAAAATTACCAATGACCGTTTAGCTTTCATTGGTTGATATATAAAAATTACCAATGACCGTTTAGCTGTTATTGGATGATATATAAAACAAAATTACCAATGAACGTTTAGCTATTATTGGTTAATATATGACAAAATTACCAATGACCGTTTGGCTGTTATTGGTTAATACATGAAACAACATTACCAATGACCGTTTAGTCATTGGTTGATATATAAAACAAAATTAACAATGACCGTTTAGCTGTTATTCGTTGATATATAAAACAAAAATTACCAATGAACGTTTAGCTGTTATTGGTTGATATTTAAAACAAAATTAACAATGACCGTTTAGCTGTCATTGGTTAATACATGAAACAACATTACCAATGACCGTTTAGTCATTGGTTGATAGATATAAAACAAAATTAACAATGACCGTTTAGCTGTTATTGGTTGATATATGAAACAAAATTACCAATGACCGTTTAGCTTTCATTGGTTGATATATGACAAAATTACCAATGACCGTTTGGCTGTTATTGGTTAATACATGAAACAACATTACCAATGACCGTTTAGTCATTGGTTGATATATAAAACAAAATTAACAATGACCGTTTAGCTGTTATTCGTTGATATATAAAACAAAAATTACCAATGAACGTTTAGCTGTTATTGGTTGATATTTAAAACAAAATTAACAATGACCGTTTAGCTGTCATTGGTTAATACATGAAACAACATTACCAATGACCGTTTAGTCATTGGTTGATAGATATAAAACAAAATTAACAATGACCGTTTAGCTGTTATTGGTTGATATATAAAACAAAATTAATATATAAAACAAAATTACCAATGGCTGTTTAGCTGTCATTGGCTGATATATGAAAAACAAAATTAGCAATGGCCGTTTAGCTGTCATTGTTTGATATTTAAAACATAATTACTAATGACCGTTTAGCTGTCATTGGTTGATATATAAAACAAAATTACCAACCACCGTTTAGCTGTTATTGGTTGATATATAAAACAAAATTACCAACCACCATTTAGCTGTCATTGGTTGATATATAAAACAAAATTACTAATTGCCGTTTAGCTTTCATTGGTTGATATATACAAATTACCAATGACCGTTTAGCTGTTATTGGTTGATATATGAAACAAAATTACCAATGACCGTTTAGCTTTCATTGGTTGATATATGACAAAATTACCAATGACCGTTTAGCTGTTATTCGTTGATATATAAAACAAAAATTACCAATGAACGTTTAGCTGTCATTGGTTAATACATGAAACAACATTACCAATGACCGTTTAGTCATTGGTTGATAGATATAAAACAAAATTAACAATGACCGTTTAGCTGTTATTGGTTGATATATAAAACAAAATTAATATATAAAACAAAATTACCAACCACCATTTAGCTGTCATTGGTTGACATATAAAACAAAATTACCAACCACCGTTTAGCTGTCATTGGTTGATATATAAAACAAAATTACCAATTGCCGTTTAGCTGTCATTAGTTGATATATAAAACAAAATTACCAACCACCGTTTAGCTGTCATTGGTTGATATTTAAAACAAAATTACCAATGACCGTTTAGCTGTCTTTGGTTAGTATATAAAACAAAAATTACCAATGACCGTTTAGCTGTCATTGGTTAATATATGAAACAACATTACCAATGACCGTTTAGCTGTCATTGGTTGATATATAAAACAAAATTACCAATGGCTATTTAACTGTTAATGGTTAATATATGAAACAAAATTACCAATGACCATTTAGCTGTCATTGGTTAGTATATAAAACAACATTACCAATGGCTGTTTAGCTAATTGGTTAATATATGAAACAAAATTACCAATGACAGTTTAGCTGTCACTGGCTGATATATAAAACAAAATTACTAATGACCGTTTATCTGTCATTGCTTGATATATAAAACAAAATTACCAATAACCATTAATATGTTATTGGTTAATATATGAAACAAAATTACTAATGGCTATTTAAATGTTATTGGTTAAAATATGAAACAAGATGACAAATGACCGTTTAGTTCTCATTGGTTGATATATAAAACAAAATTACCAATTGCCGTTTAGCTGTTATTGGTTAATATATGAAACAAAATTACCAATTACTGTTTAGCTGTTATTGGTTGATATATGAAATAGGAAATTGAATTAAAATTATTTCATTATATAATACTGGCCAGCTTCTTACGGCCGGATATAAGCACTAAACAAATAATATTAATAAATGTTCCGGAAACATAATGAATAATTTCGGAGGTATCATAAAAAACCTTCTGAGCAAGGAAGACTTTGCCGGCAACTGGTTATGTAAATCATCAAAGGACAAAGGACGGTGTTATTAAGATCAAAGACTTATTTTCAATTCAAATATTAGTTTGAAGTACCCTAGAATGTAAATTACAGAAAAATAGTTCATTGACAACAAAGAAGAAAGGTGTTTTGTCATTGTATTGCAGTGTCCTTTATCACCTCTAACAATAGTAAGGTTCACAAAGAAATACTGCCTCCTTGGAAATTATATTTCGTTGAACACCATTGAGTTTATATGGACGGTCAATTTTTATTTAATTTTCATCCGCAAGATAAGAGATTTTATTAAAAAATCATCACTTTATATCGACATTGGCACATACTTTATTTCACGAAAAAACTTTCAAACGTTAACTAGGGGGAGAAGTTTCTTCTTTGAATTTTTAGCAGTAAACCTATCTTTATTTAATACTCTTACTATAATATAATACATGATACAGAATTAAAAAATGTACTTCTATTAACGTTATTGCATTTAGAAATACATGTTACAAAAATCCACACAATTTGACGAATTACGCTGATATAAAAAATACATAAACCAAACAAAAATACACGATCAAGCAAGGTCAGCCGAAAAAAAGGCTTTTGATACTAATTTTAAATTTTAAATGTATTCATACTTCTTTTAATTGCGTACTTAAGTTGTTAAAAATATCTGGTGCAACAAATAAAAGGGACTTACTAAACAAAGTAATATTTGTTTTGGCGCTTTATAAACAGTCCAGAGCGGAAATGTCGTTTATTTAATCCAACGGGAATGTTTCCACTTCTTACAAAAACCAAAGATATAACATTGTACAAACAAGTTCCTAAAATTCAATACCTTCAATCTTCCAAAATATGGAGTTTGAAGGTTTACACCAAAAATCATCATTATTCAACCCCTTTCACTAATGAACTGGGGTCTGCTGATTAGTTTCAGAAATCTGTTTGATTTTCTCCGGAATCGAATCAATGACCTTTGTTTATGAAGTCGAGACTAATTCAGTTACATTCCAATTAATCCATTTTGGGTAGTTGGTTTAGGACTTCTGATCATGGTCCTGATTTGACTCAATTGCTGTATAGTTAATTACCAACAAGATACGTCTTAGTCAATGCAGATTCTTCTATTTATGCACATACAATGAGATAATTACAAATATGAATTACTAGTCATTTCAGCTCTTGAAATGAAACCACTCTTATTAACACTTACCTTAATGTAATGCACGTTCAATATCTGCCACTGTTTAGCACATACGATTTTACTGTTACAAGTAAACTTCCACCACCGGCTGTAGACAGAAGACTGACACCAACTAGTCGGCTGAAGACAGTATTTTTATAAGGTGTCACTGCAATCCAGAAGATTCCAGAGGTGTGAACTTAAATTCTCACCTATAGCTATGCTAAACATTTCTATAATCACCCAGAAGTCGATTATCCGTCATATTAGATAATTCTCAAACTGTATAGAGGATCATAGATTGGCCGGACAACCAGAGGTGACCTCCACACCTTCTGCAGAGGGGGGGGGGGGAGCTTTCCAAAATTTACACGGTCCTTAACAGTATCATTGAGATGGCTAGTTGGACCTTTTTCATTAGTTCAGCCAGTTTACTGAGCAACTTCGTATTTAAGAAAAGGAGCTTATTTCACATATATTCTCTTCAGTCAGAATTATATCATGTGGTAAAATTCATGTTTGAAATTTAAATATCTAACTAATTTGTAAATGTACTTTTCTCACAATTACTCTAACTCGTCTACTTTACGCCATCAGTCATCGAGTTCATGACATGAAACTAAAGACCCGTTTGTAAACATATTATAAAACCATGGTCTTCTAAACGAACACCAAAAATAAAGTTACACTCAACAAAAATGGAACATACCCTAAAAGGCATTTCAAATTAAAAAGTAACGCAGGTCAGGGGTTGCCTGGAGCAACACGTGAAGAGGGAGATCCGCCCCTTGAGCCCCTCTCCAGCACCTCCCGAGAGGCCAGGGAGATGTAATATCACAAACTTATCTCATCACCTTGGCCTGAAATTAACAATCTTAAGGCTTTCTCATTATATTTTCCTTCCTTAATCAATTATCATAGCTATATGCAAAACAATCATTATTTAAATAACAATTTATCACAATGAAATATGATTTACAACGAGCGAGAAAGAATTGTGGCAAATCGTTTAAAACAATAAATGATACCAATAAACACTAAATAATTTTATATTATTAAAAACATTGAAGTATGCTTCACCCCACTTAAGCTGGTAAGTTTTATAGAAAGTCACTTATAAAAAGTAAACGATTTCACAACCGACATATTATGAACGTATCAAAAATAAATTCATCAACGAACTGTAGATGTTTAGGCCTACAATGTTATGTATTTATTTAATTTTTAACTAATATACAATGTCACTTTCCTATCATCTCTAGATACATTTTCTAACTATATTTAGCTGGCACAGTTGAAGACGCAACGAAAATGTTATCGAGTATGGTTTAAATTACGTAAAATTATAAATGCATTCTTAGAATAATTTAAATACTACAAATGATCTTACAATATTAAATAAAGTATAGTTATTTATTTTGCTTACTAACACTAGACATTACTTTCAAGTTTGAAAAAGTAAACAATATAATGGAGTAAACAAGTTTTCTCATTTTACTTGGTTTGGAATCAAACTCAATTTAGAACGGTCAAACATTTTTAGCACCGTCTCTAGTTTAACAATTTTTATTTTGTTTACAGGAATTAATGCCATTAGACCTTTCCAATTTACGAGTTGTTAATGGAAAGTGGTTCATAAAGAGATATATACTGAAATAAAGCATGCACTTGATTCTCGTGTTCAAGTTTACAGGTGCAAATCAGGTACTTTACATGTTTTGAATTAAATATATAAGTTTAAAAAGCATAGGCTTCTACATTGGACTAACACATCTATTTATACTATCGGTAGAAATATAGATCGTCGGGCTAAACACGACTCACTAACAGCAGCCAACCTAACAATATTATTAAACAGAAGATATCTTTCTTTCTTTATTTTAAACTAGCCGATTTTCATGAATTAATGGAATATCGGAGTTTTGCTAGCAGAATGGTTCTATTCACATGGATTTTGAAAATGTCCTATTCAAATCCGTATCTTCTCTTAGATATCAAATTTGTATAGTCTAGTAAAATCAGTAAGTCTACTTTTAGAGGGCCCAATGTAGGTGGATTGTGTCTGAATCAGTGGTTTCTTTCCCTGACTACACGTTCTCTACGATATAAAAATTGCTATATAAGTCTACAGATTTTCTTTTTCCAACAAAACTCATTTTATTTGCCAAGAAAGCTGTTATCAATAGTGTTACACAAAATATATAACAAATCTTACAAGGCCAGAAGACCTGTAATTATCTACACTGTCTCTATAAGACGTAAATATCGACCATACTCCTTGTTTAGGAAGCCTGTCAACTCAATGTTGTTACAAGAAATAAGTGCCTTTAACGCTCATATTTAGGAGAAGTTAACTTATTCTTCCTTTCCTGTTAAGTTAACCTATCCTTTCATTCAATGTTATTACAGAACTTAAATAATTGTTCATTTTTGCGGACAACTTAATACTGTCATAACTGTTCTGTAAAAACACAATTTACATACGTTCCTCAGATAATAAATATTGTTGTTGTGAAAAATAATTCTATTCAATAAAGATTTAATTTGATAAAAGTTGTTAAAGAAATAATTCAAATAAAGTATTATTAAGTAGACACAATAATAAATAATTTAGTATTCCACCAAAAAACATTTTTACAAAACTCAGAACAAAATATTTTTGTTGCACGGACAATAAAATAAACAATGTTGCTGCAAAAAAGTCAAAATTAATCAATTCGTAAAAATTATACGTAGTATTAACCATACAACGATAATATAAACATAAAATAATATATGGTTCTTCAGACGATAAACCTGTTATCATCCAGTAAATATTAACACTTTTGTAATTATTTACTCAACTGCAGTTTTTATGAAAAAATAAGCTACTGTTTCTAAGAATATAATGTTACGGTCAAATATTTTGAAAAAAAAAAACCGAAATCTGTATTGATATTACCGTTTTAATAGTAGGATAATAAGTAGTGTAACATCAGTTAATATTCAAATAACTGTAACGTATACAACAACGTAAAGATTTAAGACAGTGAATAATACATTTATTGCTGAACGAAATAATGAACAAGAAGAACAATGTCTGTGGTAGATCAGAGGCTAAACTTCGGACCGAGGAGTGATGTTTCTGGGGTTCGAAACCCGAACTGAGCTAACTGTTGATACTACACTCGAATACAGTTCACGTTTAGGCCTGCAGGCCCATATTTAATAGTGTATTACGTTTTTCTTCATTGAAAAATAGGTTCTTGAATATGATACTATTTATAGAAGAGACTTCAATAATGATAAACCATCCTTCGAGTAGTGGACCTAAACCTAATGTTATTCACTCAACAGACTATAAGAAGCTATTTTTTATACCTAGCAGTATTCGAAACTCAACATAGTAAACAATGGGCCGATGTTAAAGTAGTTCGCTTCAACGCTTTGTTCAAGTTCTCTTGAAAACAGAAATGCTTTTCTCAGTAATTACCGCCCATTACGAAGGTAATCTGTCCATTGTGCTTCTGTTGTTCGATCATTGGAATAATCTTTAAAGTCCATTTGATTCTTTGTTTTTTTAACAAAAGAAAATAAAAAGGTCAAATGGTATATGTAATATATCCTAAATACGTTGAATTTGTCTGAAGTTAGTTAATATTTCTCTAAAATATTTCATCTCTTAGAAAACTGTCATCCATCATGGTATACCGAATACACACATAAGGTCTTATGGATGTCTACTTTTGCACGGCGTGTAAAGATTTCAAAGACACTAAAATATTTTATTATCATAGATTAAAACAGAAATATATTACAAGCTTAAATCTTAGCATTTATAAAATAGCTGTTCACTTACAGCTATTGTGAATGGTATCACAAATAGCTGTTCACTTACAGCTCTGGTGAATAGTATCACGAATAGCTGTTCACTTACAGCTCTGGTGAATGGTATCACGAATAGCTGTTCACTTACAGCTCTGGTGAATAGTATCACGAATAGCTGTTCACTTACAGCTCTGGTGAATGGTATCACGAATAGCTGTTCACTTACAGCTCTGGTGAATAGTATCACGAATAGCTGTTCACTTACAGCTCTGGTGAATGGTATCACGAATAGCTGTTCACTTACAGCTCTGGTGAATGGTATCACGAATAGCTGTTCACTTACAGCTCTGGTGAATGGTATCACGAATAGCTGTTCACTTACAGCTCTGGTGAATAGTATCACGAATAGCTAGCTGTTCACTTACAGCTCTGGTGAATGGTATCACGAATAGCTGTTCACTTACAGCTCTGGTGAATGGTATCACGAATAGCTGTTCACTTACAGCTATTGTGAATGGTATCACAAATAGCTGTTCACTTACAGCTATTGTGAATGGTATCACAAATAGCTGTTCACTTACAGCTATTGTGAATGGTATCACGAATAGCTGTTCACTTACAGCTCTGGTGAATAGTATCACGAATAGCTAGCTGTTCACTTACAGCTCTGGTGAATGGTATCACAAATTGCTGTTCACTTACAGCTATTGTGAATGGTATCACGAATAGCTGTTCACTTACAGCTCTGGTGAATGGTATCACGAATAGCTGTTCACTTACAGCTCTGGTGAATGGTATCACGAATAGCTGTTCACTTACAGCTCTGGTGAATAGTATCACGAATAGCTGTTCACTTACAGCTCTGGTGAATGGTATCACGAATAGCTGTTCACTTACAGCTCTGGTGAATAGTATCACGAATAGCTGTTCACTTACAGCTCTGGTGAATGGTATCACGAATAGCTGTTCACTTACAGCTCTGGTGAATAGTATCACGAATAGCTGTTCACTTACAGCTCTGGTGAATGGTATCACGAATAGCTGTTCACTTACAGCTCTGGTGAATGGTATCACGAATAGCTGTTCACTTACAGCTCTGGTGAATGGTATCACGAATAGCTGTTCACTTACAGCTCTGGTGAATAGTATCACGAATAGCTAGCTGTTCACTTACAGCTCTGGTGAATGGTATCACGAATAGCTGTTCACTTACAGCTCTGGTGAATGGTATCACGAATAGCTGTTCACTTACAGCTATTGTGAATGGTATCACAAATAGCTGTTCACTTACAGCTATTGTGAATGGTATCACAAATAGCTGTTCACTTACAGCTCTGGTGAATAGTATCACGAATAGCTAGCTGTTCACTTACAGCTCTGGTGAATAGTATCACGAATAGCTAGCTGTTCACTTACAGCTATAGTGAATGGTATCACGAATAGCTGTTCACTTACAGCTCTGGTGAATAGTATCACGAATAGCTAGCTGTTCACTTACAGCTCTGGTGAATGGTATCACGAATAGCTGTTCACTTACAGCTCTGGTGAATAGTATCACGAATAGCTAGCTGTTCACTTACAGCTATTGTGAATGGTATCACGAATAGCTGTTCACTTACAGCTCTGGTGAATAGTATCACGAATAGCTAGCTGTTCACTTACAGCTCTGGTGAATAGTATCACGAATAGCTAGCTGTTCACTTACAGCTATAGTGAATGGTATCACGAATAGCTGTTCACTTACAGCTCTGGTGAGTGGTATCACGAATTGCTGTTCACTTACAGCTCTGGTGAATGATATTACTAATTGCTGTTCACTTACAGCTCTGGTGAATGGTATCACGAATTGCTGTTCACTTACAGTCCTGCTGAATGGTATCACGAATTGTTGTTCACTTACAGCTATGGTGAATGATATCACGAATTGCTGTTCACTTACAGCTCTGGTGAATGATATCACGAATAGCTGTTCACTTACAGCTCTGGTGAATGATATCACGAATTGCTGTTCACTTACAGCTCTGGTGAATGCTATCACGAATTGCTGTTCACTTACAGTCCTGCTGAATGGTATCACGAATTGCTGTTCACTTACAGTCCTGCTGAATAATATCACGAATTGCTGTTCACTTACAGCTCTGGTGAATGATATCACGAATTGCTGTTCACTTACAGCTCTGGTGAATGATATCACGAATTGCTGTTCACTTACAGCTCTGGTGAATGTTATCACGAATTGCTGTTCACTTACAGCTCTGGTGAATGATATCACGAATTGCTGTTCACTTAAAGCTCTGGTGAATGATATCACGAATTGCTGTTCACTTACAGCTCTGGTGAATGGTATCACGAATTGCTGTTCACTTACAGCTCTGGTGAATGGTATCACGAATTACTGTTCACTTACAGCTCTGGTGAATGGTATCACGAATTGCTGTTCACTTACAGCTCTGGTGAATGATATCACGAATTGCTGTTCACTTACAGCTCTGGTGAATGATATCACGAATTGCTGTTCACTTACAGCTCTGGTGAATGGTATCACGAATTGCTGTTCACTTACAGCTCTGGTGAATGGTATCACGAATTGCTGTTCACTTACAGCTCTGGTGAATGGTATCACGAATAGCTGTTCACTTACAGCTCTGGTGAATGGTATCACGAATTGCTGTTCACTTACAGCTCTGGTGAATGGTATCACGAATAGCTGTTCACTTACAGCTCTGGTGAATGGTATCACGAATAGCTGTTCACTTACAGCTCTGGTGAATGGTATCACGAATAGCTGTTCACTTACAGCTATAGTGAATGGTATCACGAATAGCTGTTCACTTACAGCTCTGGTGAATGGTATCACGAATAGCTGTTCACTTACAGCTCTGGTGAATGGTATCACGAATTGCTAAAGAAAGTTGCAATTTCAATGCAATAGTAAGCATTAATCTCAAAACCAGTCTTTTAAAAGAACTTCTGTGGGATTTCTCTGAGCTTTCGGCTGATAACGCACATTTAATCGACTTCTATTTCTTGTTGATCAAAAATGAATGAACAAAAAATGTATTTGTCAAACATGGCAGATTAACATACATAAAAAAATTGTTAACATAATATTTTCTATACGTTTTAATTAATACAACCGTCATATATTTAGGAACGATAAATAAATATATTAAAATAACATTTTAGTGCTCTACAAACGTTCTAAATTCTGTAGAATTACAGTATATAAATCAGCAATTATAAATATTAAATACCAGAGCCATATTATGTTTGGTCGGAAACTTACTAAGGTTACTGATGAACAACTCTAGGAGGCTGTAAGGCGGTTAAATCTTTTGAGCAGCCATTTTGAAAATAAACAAATTCAGCTGTAAAACATTATAACAGCCACATACCCACTTCATTTCCAAGTATTAAATTCCAAATAAAAATTAAACAATAATTGTTTATTTATTTTACCATCCAACGTTTCAGCAGTTGATAGAACTAAATGCAAAAAGTCGATGCAACGCTACAGGTTTACGAGCAGTTGTTAAGGTGCGCACTGACGTATACTTCTTACTCAATCTTAACAGGTAAGGACAACACCAATCAGTCAGTAAATAGTAGCTACTTAAACTGAACCATTTAAACGTTATTTAAACACGTCTCCTATCCTTGTGATGTACTCATAGCAGTTTTAACTGGTGTTATAACTACCTTGCTATGGTAGTTCACAAGTTGGGAATCGCGAACGTTCTCCAGGCTCAACGGTGACTTTCTGTTATTTCAACAGCTTTATGGTTTTTTGTTCATAAAGTGTTATTTAATGTAGATGTACGTTGAGTTAGTGTTTCTGTTATTTCCTTGGTTTATCTACTACTACGAGGTCATTAGTGTTTCTGTTATTTCCTTGGTTTATCTACTACTACGAAGTCATTAGTGTTTCTGTTATTTCCTTGGTTTATCTACTACTACGAGGTCATTAGCGTTTCTGTTCTTTCCTTGGTTTATCTACTACTACGAAGTCATTAGCGTTTCTGTTCTTTCCTTGGTTTATCTACTACTACGAAGTCATTAGTGTTTCTGTTATTTCCTTGGTTTATCTACTATTACGAGGTCATTAGCGTTTCTGTTATATCCTTGGTTTATCTACTACTACGAGGTTATTAGGGGTTCTGTTATTTCCTTAGTTTATCTACTACTACGAGGTCATTAGTGTTTCTGTTCTTTCCTTGGTTTATCTATTACTACGAGGTCATTAGTGTTTCTGTTCTTTCCTTGGTTTTATCTACTACTACGAGGTTATTAGTGTTTCTGTTATTTCCTTGGTTTATCTACTACTACGAGGTTATTAGTGTTTCTGTTCTTTCCTTGGTTTATCTACTACTACGAGGTTATTAGTGTTTCTGTTATTTCCTTGGTTTATCTACTACTACGAGGTTATTAGTGTTTCTGTTCTTTCCTTGGTTTATCTACTACTACGAGGTTATTAGTGTTTCTGTTCTTTCCTTGGTTTATCTACTACTACGAGGTTATTAGTGTTTCTGTTCTTTCCTTGGTTTATCTACTACTACGAGGTTATTAGTGTTTCTGTTCTTTCCTTGGTTTATCTACTACTACGAGGTTATTAGTGTTTCTGTTCTTTCCTTGGTTTATCTACTACTACGAGGTTATTAGTGTTTCTGTTCTTTCCTTGGTTTATCTACTACTACTACGAGGTTATTAGTGTTTCTGTTCTTTCCTTGGTTTATCTACTACTACTACGAGGTTATTAGTGTTTCTGTTATTTCCTTGGTTTATCTACTACTACGAGGTCATTAGTGTTTCTGTTCTTTCCTTGGTTTATCTACTACTACGAGGTCATTAGTGTTTCTGTCATTTCCTTGGTTTATCTACTACTACGAGGTCATTAGTGTTTCTGTCATTTCCTTGGTTTATCTACTACTACGAGGTCATTAGTGTTTCTGTTCTTTCCTTGGTTTATCTACTACTACGAGGTCATTAGTGTTTCTGTTATTTCCTTGGTTTATCTACTACTACGAGGTCATTAGTGTTTCTGTTATTTCCTTGGTTTATCTACTACTACGAGGTTATTAGTGTTTCTGTTATTTCCTTGGTTTATCTACTACTACGAGGTCATTAGTGTTTCTGTTCTTTCCTTGGTTTATCTACTACTACGAGGTTATTAGTGTTTCTGTTATTTCCTTGGTTTATCTACTACTACGAGGTTATTAGTGTTTCTGTTCTTTCCTTGGTTTATCTACTACTACGAGGTTATTAGTGTTTCTGTTCTTTCCTTGGTTTATCTACTACTACTACGAGGTTATTAGTGTTTCTGTTATTTCCTTGGTTTATCTACTACTACGAGGTCATTAGTGTTTCTGTTATTTCCTTGGTTTATCTACTACTACGAGGTCATTAGTGTTTCTGTCATTTCCTTGGTTTATCTACTACTACGAGGTCATTAGTGTTTCTGTTCTTTCCTTGGTTTATCTACTACTACGAGGTCATTAGTGTTTCTGTTATTTCCTTGGTTTATCTACTACTACGAGGTCATTAGTGTTTCTGTTATTTCCTTGGTTTATCTACTACTACGAGGTTATTAGTGTTTCTGTTATTTCCTTGGTTTATCTACTACTACGAGGTCATTAGTGTTTCTGTTCTTTCCTTGGTTTATCTACTACTACGAGGTTATTAGTGTTTCTGTTATTTCCTTGGTTTATCTACTACTACGAGGTTATTAGTGTTTCTGTTCTTTCCTTTGTTTATCTACTACTACAAGGTCATTAGTGTTTCTGTTATTTCCTTGGTTTATCTACTACTACGAGGTCATTAGTGTTTCTGTTATTTCCTTGGTTTATCTACTACTACGAGGTTATTAGTGTTTCTGTTATTTCCTTGGTTTATCTACTACTACGAGGTCATTAGTGTTTCTGTTATTTCCTTGGTTTATCTACTACTACTACGAGGTCATTAGTGTTTCTGTCATTTCCTTGGTTTATCTACTACTACGAGGTCATTAGTGTTTCTGTTATTTCCTTGGTTTTTCTACTACTACGGGGTCAGGACTAATTCTTAGACAGATGAAACATTTTAGCTATACTACTTTATACATATTATCCAAGTTGCATAAAACTGGATTTGTATTGATATTTTATTAATCAACATAATAGAGAAAAGCGTATTAACTTACATTGCATTACATTACATGGTACTGAACGAACTGGTGTGTTTTCCTTCATAAACATTTACAATTTAAATTAACAGCAATAGGCAATTGTGTCTTAGGTTGTTTCAGATACTGAGAGGTCGGCGTGTTTATGAATCTTATTACGACAAAGCATGTGACTTGTGAATTTATCTAACTTGCGTTCTTTATTTCCATTCTGTTCTGTTTATATCCATGTGCTATCCATTTAAGTGACATATGACATAGATGGTTAGCCTGTTATGTTTTCGCGTGACCTAATATCCGTTTCTGTGCAGTCGGAGATATGTTATGGCCATTTTGTGACATGGAACTGGGGGTTCCAAATTACACTTATTAATGATCCACCATTCCAGAGTGAAGCACGAAAGGGCAGACCATTAGGTGGCTGTGTCATGTTTCACGAGGTTATGTCTAGCTAAATAATTAACAGTTCTATTCAATATTAAAACAGGTTTGTTAATTTATTAAATTTTTAAAATGTATTAATGTAAATATTAATAAAGTATCTAATTTAACATTAATCAGCTAGTGTAAAAAATTTCTTTCTCTTCTAAATATAGTATAATAACATTTTAACACAGCTCTATTAATGAGTTAGTGTCCTATTTGAACCCATGTTTTTTCTTAGTTTCAGCCAGTAACAAAGGCTGCACTAATTTATCTACATTACAACGCTCATACCTATGACAAATTAAACTGTGAACTAAAATTGGCAATTCAAAGAGTACAACAAATAAAGGAAGATTTTTACTAAAATTAAAAAATCACCAAAAAATTTATGAGAGCATTTTGCCTTGGGATCACAGGTCCCTTGGGATCACATGTCCCTTGGCGACACAATAGTCAAGGCAGCTCTCCACAAGTACTGATGCAGGTCGGAGTTCTTGTCAATAACGTTCCTGTTTACAACAGATGGTTATGTTTGTGTCGATTTCATTCTCTTCGAAAATGTTTCTGAAATATACTTGTTCAATACATATATTTCCCAAAGACCATGAAACGCAAGAGATTTCTGTTATGCAGAAGCACAAGATGAGTTTGTTTATCTTCTCTCACTAGTTCACAAGGTCCTGCAGGCCTGTGCGTGAGTATCCACTGAGCCTCACTGCAGCTGAACTGAACACTTCATTTGAATTGTCCTATGGTACATCTCCGAGACATAATTTGTTTATCTTCTTTCACTAGTTGTCATGGTCCTGCAGGCCTGTGCGTGAGTATTCACTGAGCCTTACTTCAGCTGAAGTGAACACTTCATTTCAATTGCCCTATGGTACATCTCCGAGACATAATTTGTTTATCTTCTTTTACTAGTTGACATGGTCCTGCAGGCCTGTGCGTGAGTATCCACTGATCCTCACTGTAGCTGAACTGAACACTCCTATGGTACATCTCCGAGACATAATTTGTTTATCTTCTTTCACTAGTTGACATGGTTCTGAGGCCTGTGCGTGAGTATCCTCTGATCCTCACTGCAGCTGAACTGAACACTCCTATGGTACATCTCCGAGACATAATTTGTTTATCTTCTTTCACTAGTTGACATGGTCCTGCAGGCCTGTGCGTGAGTATCCACTGAGCCTCACTGCAACTGAACTGAACACTCCTATGGTACATCTCCGAGACATAATTTGTTATCTTCTCTCACTAGTTGACATGGTTCTGCAGGCCTGTGTGTGGGTATTCACTGATCCTCACTGCAGCTGAACTGAACACTCCTATGGTACATCTCCGAGACATAATTTGTTTATCTTCTCTCACTAGTTCACATGGTCCTGCAGGCCTGTGCGTGAGTATCCACTGAGCCTCACTGCAGCTGAACTGAACACTCCTATGGTACATCTCCGAGACATAATTTGTTTATCTTCTCTCACTAGTTGACATGGTCCTGCAGGCCTGTGCGTGAGTATCCACTGATCCTCACTGCAGCTGAACTGAACACTCCTATGGTACATCTCCGAGACATAATTTGTTTATCTTCTCTCACTAGTTCACATGGTCCTGCAGGCTTGTGCGTGAGTATCCACTGAGCCTCACTGCAGCTGAACTGAACACTCCTATGGTACATCTCCGAGACATATTTCAGTTTCCTTAGATGTAACTGCTTACGTGTATCCTAGGCCCACAGTTATGTTTTAACACAGACAAGAAGAAGCAGAGCTGACAATCCAATAGTATTTTGAATGGGTGTCGAGTAGTTAGTTCTCCAGTTCGCCGTGCGGTTAGCTGGGCCAGCACCATTGTCAGTCCAATAGTATGTTGAATGGGTGTCGAGTATTTAGTTCTCCAGTTCGCCGTGCGGTTAGCTGGGCCAGCACCATTGTCAGTCCAATAGTATGTTGAATGGGTGTCGAGTAGTTAGTTCTCCAGTTCACCGTGTGGTTAGCTGGGCCAGCACCATTGTCAGTCCAATAGTATGTTGAATGGGTGTCGAGTATTTAGTTCTCAAGTTCACCGTGCGGTTAGCTGGGCCAGCACCATTGTCAGTCGAATAGTATGTTGAAAGGGTGTCGAGGAGTTAGTTCTCCAGTTCGCCGTGCGGTTGGCTGGGCCAGCACCGTTGTCAGTCCAATAGTATGTTGCATGGGTGTCGAGTAGTTAGTTCTCCAGTTCGCCGTGCAGTTAGCTGGGCCAGCACCATTGATAGTCCAATAGTATGTTGAATGGGTGTCGAGTAGTTAGTTCTCCAGTTCGCCGTGCGGTTAGCTGGGCCAGCACCATTGTCAGTCCAATAGTATGTTGAATGGGTGTCGAGTAGTTAGTTCTCCAGTTCGCCGTGCGGTTAGCTGGGCCAGCACCATTGTCAGTCCAATAGTATGTTGAATGGGTGTCGAGTAGTTAGTTCTCCAGTTCGCCGTGCGGTTAGCTGGGCCAACACCATTGTCAGTCATATAGTATGTTGAATGGGTGTCGAGTAGTTAGTTCTCCAGTTCACCGTGCGGTTAGCTGGGCCAGCACCATTGTCAGTCCAATAGTATGTTGAATGGGTGTCAAGGAGTTAGTTCTCCAGTTCGCCGTGCGGTTGGCTGGGCCAGCACCATTGTCAGTCCAATAGTATGTTGAATGGGTGTCGAGTAGTTAGTTCTCCAGTTCACCGTGTGGTTAGCTGGGCCAGCACCATTGTCAGTCCAATAGTATGTTGTATGGGTGTCGAGTAGTTAGTTCTCCAGTTCGCCGTGCGGTTAACTGGGCCAGCACCATTGTCAGTCCAATAGTATGTTGAATGGGTGTCGAGTATTTAGTTCTCCAGTTCGCCGTGCGGTTGGCTGGGCCAGCACCATTGTCAGTCCAATAGTATGTTGAATGGGTGTCGAGTAGTTAGTTCTCCAGTTCGCCGTGCGGTTAGCTGGGCCAACACCATTGTCAGTCCAATAGTATGTAGAATGGGTGTCGAGTAGTTAGTTCTCCAGTTTACCGTGCGGTTAGCTGGGCCAGCACCATTGTCAGTCCAATAGTATGTTGAATGGGTGTCGAGTAGTTAGTTCTCCAGTTCACCGTGCGGTTAGCTGGGCCAGCACCATTGTCAGTCCAATAGCATGTTGAATGGGTGTCGAGTAGTTAGTTCTCCAGTTCACCATGCGGTTAGCTGGGCCAGCACCATTGTCAGTCAAATAGTATGTTGAATGGGTGTTGATTAGTTAGTTCTCCAGTTCGCCGTGCGGTTAGCTGGGCCAGCACCATTGTCAGTCCCCCCCTTAATTACCCCATATGCTAAAGGATAAACGTAATAATTATTATTACAAATTTATAAATGTATACACTAGTTCTGGTCTATTTTGAAGTGTTACTAAGGAGTTTGCTGTAGCCAAGGGAAAGCCACCTCTGTCTCTTTTTTCCCTGTGGTTTTAACGACACTCCGTAGTAAAGCCTTGTAACCACATTATACTTATATGCTGAGATGTATACATTACATGGAACACAGTTCAGATAATATTACAACAACAAATCTACTTCATCGTTATATAACTCTTTCCAGGTCTTAAGGATAAACATATTATAAGTACTTTCCTGACAAGGGAATGGATTAGGATTTCTAGGAAAAGGTAAGGTTCAAGCAGGAAAATCCGACCTCCTTCTTTTATCTTTTTCGGAAAACTCCCTTTAAGGAAGATAACAATACAAAAAATAACTTGAGGTAATTTATCTAAGTAGCTGTAAGAAGTGCGTTTTGCCAGCCGAAGTTTTACTTGTACAGTAAATTAACAGATAGTTACATTAAATATTTCACTTTCATTTTGCAGTTTATTTAACATACGTTAAAATACATACTCAATCTTTACTGTAAAAGACTATTTTTAAAATGTTTTTAACTTTAAAGAATTAAAAAAAACTTATGCTAACCAATAAATAATTAATGTTTTAGAGTAATTGAACAAAAAATATAAAATAATGAAACATAAAAGGTTTCTCAAAGAGTAATATTGGTTCACTGTTTAAGTTCTCCATCTATGCAAGACTGTAAAGAAAAGCATTGATCGCGTTCTCTTGTTGAATACTTACAGCTTGTCTGTTTAAAGAATTTATTTAGATACGGTACTGTAATGTAATTAGGCATGCTCCCTCGGGGCAGATCTCATAAATTGTATAGATAGCTTTAATTTTCCTTCCTTTAAAATAATTTTCCAGATGTTCATAACTTTTAGTAAAATATTTTTTTAATTTTACTTTTATAGAAAAAGCGTGTTTTAATTAGTGTTTTCGTAAAAAAAGTATTGATTGAAAAATAACTTTAAAGCAATTCATAAGTAAATCATAAATCATTATAATTTTTTTTTATTTCCCACTCATTCAGATCATTTTAGTATGATTTGTCTGCATTAGTTGGTCGTGTGAAACATTTAATTTGTTTTTACAGTTTTCAGCCCATGCTTTTCTAATAAGCCAACAGCTCACGAAGCTGCCAAAAAAAAAAAAAAAAACTTTACTAAGGATAATATATACCAACCATAGTATACAGTGGTAATTTAATTAAATTTGTTGGATTTACCTACTTACACTAAGCAATGAAAATCATCCTAAATAATATACAATCTTTTTTTAATTTTTCTACTGTCCAAAACCAATTATATGAATATTTATACAAATGAATTCACAATGAACTTAACTTGAAGCTTTTGTGGAACATAGTCGCAGTAATTCACAAAGTTTTCAAACAAATATCGCAAATCTGCATCCAGCCATTGGGGAGGGAAGTTTGGAATCTGAACTTGCTTCTAGGACGTGTATGTGAATAGGGCAAGTTGGGCCGGGATATATGAGTTGGCAAGTGCCATTTGTAACTTTAGACGTAGAGGCCTTTGACCTTTTAGTGACATCTATTACTTTTCTCATGTAATTAAATTCTCTTAAAACACTCATATATTATTCTGTAACTTTTTATTTGATGTAATATAATATAAACACTAAATAAATGCTTTAAATTTTAAGTTTAATGTAGAATATATTTAACCACTTAACGTAATGCCTAAGAACTTCATGTTTGATGTTATATATCACATAACCACCTAACGTAATGCTTAAGGAATTGATGTTTGGTGTTATATGTTATAACAACTTAACGTAATGCCTAAGAACTTCATGTTTGATGTTATATATCACATAGCCACCTAACGTAATGCTTAAGGAATTGATGTTGGTGTTATATGTTATAACAACTTAACGTAATGCCTAAGAACTTCATGTTTGATGTAATATATGAAATAACCACATGAAATAATGCTTAAGGAATTGATGTTTGTTGTTATATGTTATAAAAACTTAACGTAATGCCTAAGAACTTCATGTTTGATGTTATATATCACATAACCACCTAACGTAATGCTTAAGGAATTGATGTTGGTGTTATATGTTATAACAACTTAACGTAATGCCTAAGAACTTCATGTTTGATGTTATATATCACATAACCAACTAACGTAATGCCTAAGGAATTGATGTTTGGTGTTATATGTTATAACAACTTAACGTAATGCCTAAGAACTTCATGTTTGATGTTATATATCACATAGCCACCTAACGTAATGCTTAAGGAATTGATGTTTGGTGTTATATGTTATAACAACTTAACGTAATGCCTAAGAACTTCATGTTTGATGTTATATACTACATAACACCTAACGTAATGCTTAAGGAATTGATGTTTGTTGTTATATGTTATAACAACTTAACGTAATGCCTAAGAACTTCATGTTTGATGTTATATACTACATAACCACCTAACGTAATGCTTAAGGAATTGATGTTTGTTGTTATATGTTATAACAACTTAACGTAATGCCTAAGAACTTCATGTTTGATGTAATATATGAAATAACCACATGAAATAATGCTTAAGGAATTGATGTTTGTTGTTATATGTTATAAAAACTTAACGTAATGCCTAAGAACTTCATGTTTGATGTTATATATCACATAGCCACCTAACGTAATGCTTAAGGAATTGATGTTTGGTGTTATGTGTTATAACAACTTAACGTAATGCCTAAGAACTTCATGTTTGATGTTATATATCACATAACCACCTAACGTAATGCTTAAGGAATTGATGTTTGGTGTTATATGTTATAACAACTTAACGTAATGCCTAAGAACTTCATGTTTGATGTTATATATCACATAACCACATAAAATAATGCCTAAGAACTTCATGTTTGATGTTATATATCACATAACCACATAAAATAATGCCTAAGAACTTCATGTTTGATGTTATATATCACATAACCACATAAAATAATGCTTAAGGAATTGGTGTTGGTGTTACATGTTATAACAACTTATGTAATGTTTTAGGACTTGATATTTGATGCCATGTATAGACAATAATATTATGGTTCTCTCTGGTTGAACACGAAAGCCTTAAACATCATGTATATATATATATATATATTTCAAACTATACTGGCCTAGCTAGTCAATTTTTTTTTTAAATTACACCTGAGGACATTTCTGATGGATCTATTTCGATACCCATAGAAAAGGAAATCCAAATTGATTTAAGAATTCTGACTTCAGACATTGGTTTAATGTGATTTCACATTAGTAGTGAAATATTTTCAGCATTTTTAATAAGTAGCCGTCTAGGAAGTGTGTCTTTACTGTCTTGCAGATCGAAACGTTCGGTACATGGATACGACAGTACTTGAGGACTCACTAATACACGTATACATTAAGTAATGGTTAATATATATATATATATCATTGAGGCATTCATTACCTTAACCCCCACTACAAAAAATTAAAATGAACATATAAGAAAAATATAAATTTCAAGATAAAATAAAATGAGAAACCTTATTAAAAATATGCATATTGTACTAAGTTAGAGGGTTGTTAAGATTATTTAGTTCTAAATGTATTATCTTAATACTTAAGTTTTTTTGTGTGAAGAATCAAAGATACTTTTTTTATGAAATAAAACACACATAATAAAATTAAACTCTTTCAGCAGAAAATAATACAGGAACTCATGGAGGTGGACTCAACAATCGTTGTATCTATTACTCATAAATAGATTACGACACATACGGCGTTTGTCCTGGCGCTGTACTCATTTTAATATGACTTGAGTGTTGGGATATGGATGCGTTCATAGCTGATACGAGACCGGCGCTGACGTTAGGATGTGTACATTTAGCACGAAGTATTGATGGGTAATTTCTTTTAATTTATTTGATTTTGATCCCTTAACGTCTACATTGACAGTAGATGTTTCTTATTCTACTACATAGTGTTGAGCAATCTTCCAAACAAGCTTAGCCTGGAAGGTTAAGGCTTTATTTCTTGTTTATGATTTATATTCATATTTATATGAATAAGAATAAAATATAATTATTGTTCTTCATCATATAATGTATCTGTATTATCATAGTATGTATGAAGATGTGTTATGTTTTGTAAGGCGTACATTATGAGAAATAAAGTTTATTTATTATTATTAATTATTTAATGTTACTATATTGTAACATTATATACAATGTCGCATCATTTTAATTGAGAAAAAAAGAAACCAAGGGTTGAAATATTGCATATGCCCTGTGATGGAAGGGCACACAACAGTCTTTACACTTGTATAACGGAATTACGGAAATAATATTTACGGTTTACAGTATCTTTACGGAAAAAAACTCACACAAAATAAGAAGATTTACTGTGTTAATCTATTATTAAAGCCATATATAGATATGGCTTTAATATAAGGTGAAACGAAATGTTTACATATGAGACGCCAACACAACTTATTTTAAGGCGAATATGAATTAGTTCTGATTATATGAGTGTAGGATGAGAGTGGAAGTCCTGTGTAGCCTGGTTACTAACTGAGTTCAACTGTTCCTCAGAATGAGACATTTATTAATAGCCCAATAGGCAGAGCAACTAAGGGACCTACAGCTTTACGTGGAATCAAAGCCACGTAGTATTGGTCTGATTGCCAGCTAATTGACGAGCCTGATATTCTAGTCTCTCCCCTACACAACATCCGAACAATGACTACCAACCAACATGGACACACCAGACTTATCTAGCATTTTCCACACCGATAGCAATCATTGAGCGGACGCCATGTCAGTATTATGAGGACCGAGTACATAACCTATCGCCTACAATCTTCACAACACTTTTTCCTCAAGTAGTTGGGTTAGAGCACTGCTATTAATAATAATACTAAAATAAGTTCATCATAGCTACTTAATTTTGTTACATTAAAATATGTCGAAGGTCAAGGCCAACTTGACAAAATGCTAACCTCTTCAAGTGCGGGAGTGTTATGTACAAACAGAACCATGTCCTGAATGGTTAGGTACAGCTACTTTAGAAGAGGCTTAGTGCAAACACCTGCAGTCAGGGGTTCCACTGAGAGGGAGAGACTGATGACGTCACTCTCCCTCCCTCATTTTGTGACAGATATTTTTGCCATGCAAGTGTTAAAGTTGTTCATATTGGAGTGAATAATTTTTATAAACAATTTAAGCAAAGAAAACTTGAAAACGAGTAATGTTTAAATTTCCTATGTGCTATACTTACAACATTTAGATATTTTTGTGTGTAGTGTTTTTCCAAGCTGTATAGCGTTTTATAAAAAAATAAATAAATAAATACATATTAATAGTAATAAATAAATAAAGAAATAGCTATATTTTTAATCTGTAACTATTCAAACGCAGGATCAAATTAAAAAATCGTCCAACATTTCTTGTTCTTCTTAAATAAAATAAAATTGAAAATGAAATAAAATAAAATTATACTACTTCAACAAAATTCAAATCACGGCTTCCTCTTCTTAAAATGCTTTATTTAAAATCTAAATGAAACAGACGTTTTTTTTATTTAAATAATGGAGGAAGTGAAATAAAGATTTACTTTTAATATAACGAATGTTAATTATAGTTTAATTCAATTTCTTTTTGTATCCTTCTGATTGAATAAAATTCTGATTTAATGAAAATTAAATTATGTAAATTGAATTAGTTAAAATTGTATGATGTATAACTGATTTACTTTAATATATTCTGCCTCTGGAATCTGTGAAACAAAATAACCAATAGTTATTTTAATTTTTAAAATTCTTCTTCTTTTATTACTACTACAACATTCTGACTCTTGAGAAATTACTGACTTGTCACTAGAAGGGCGGCTCTGAAAAACAAGACAATCTGAGAATAATTTACTAGATTCTGGTCTGAACAGCTAAATAAAAACGAAAGTTGCTCCCGGAGAACAGTCCAGGACATCCAAAGGGCCGCCAGACGTACTCAATCAACACGTAACCACTCACACTGCGCACTCACCTTTCAAACTAACTTCCTGTCAGAAAATGTCGAACTTCAAAAAAAAACTGTTCAAAAGAAGCGGTTAACACAGGTTGACTAAAGAAGGCGATGGAACAAAGCGAGAAAACTGCTGGACCAACTATTTACAGGAGCACAACCTCTACGCAAATCGCCCCGAAACCAGGGATAAGAAACAATCAGGGGCTTCGCGGAGGAACCTAATGCTACAACGTTACAAAACCTATAAATTGAGAAAAAAATGTTGATCCACTTCGAAATAAATATTGTTTATTCCGCTATAAATAATTATTATATTCTTACTACATTATATTATAAATAAATAAATATTATATTCTGCTAAGGGAATATCTACTTTTTATCTGAGGGGGTAATATTCTAAATTTTTACAAAAAAGTCAAAAAATTTTGATTGAAAATGTACAGAGTTTGAACTACTTGTCTATTGCAAATACTTTTTCTAATACTTTAACTTCTCTAAAATTAATGTAATAAAACATTGTTTCTAAGCAAACGCATTAATTCTATTTTAAAAATTTGGTTAGGATTAATCATGGAATCTTATTTTACCGCGTTTTTAGGTTCAATATTTTAGGTTCAATATTCATATACTGTAATTGCCGCAATTACAGTATATGAATATTGATCATTCCTAATATACAGCATTATTGTCTGTAGCGTTCCTTAGAGTCGAATGATTGGATAGGGAATTGATTTCTTGAATACTGCCTTGCAAATAAATTGTCCATTTTAAAGTTATAGAAATGTGACCACTAATTACATAGTTAACATCGGATGCCCCCAATTATCCGATGGTAACTATACATAGGTACAATTTATCTCCGGCAAGACTTGCCATGTTGCTCGTACATGGAAGCTGTGTGGTAAGTGTTATTCTTGATTGTTGCTCTTGCCATTTAATCACGTTTACGTAATATGGAAATAAAGATGTAACAAAAGATTCTTACACAAGATGTAAGAGAGCACTTGTCAATATCTATTTACATAGAATGGAAAGGGTGTATCGTCAATAGGTTGGGAAATAGACGATACACTTATATCGTAATTTAGGTAGAACTATAATGTAATTTTGATATAATATAAAAAGAGAGATTCATAAATACTTGTTTAAAGCCTACAAGAGAGAGCTTGTAAATAAGCATACACTACAAACTAGGGCGTGGAGGAGAGCTTGTAAATAAGCATACAATACAAATTAGGGTGTGGAGGAGAGCTTGTAAATAATCATACAATACAAACTAGGGCGTGGAGGAGAGCTTGTAAATAATCATACAATACAAACTAGGGCGTGGGGGAGAGCTTGTAAATAATCATACACTACAAACTAGGGCGTGGGGGAGAGCTTGTAAATAATCATACACTACAAACTAGGGCGTGGGGGAGAGCTTGTAAATAATCATACACTACAAACTAGGGCGTGGGGGAGAGCTTGTAAATAATCATACAATACAAACTAGGGCGTGGGGGAGAGCTTGTAAATAATCATACAATACAATTTAGGGCGTGTACGAGAGCTTGTAAATAATCATACAATACAAACTAGGGCGTGGGGGAGAGCTTGTAAATAATCATACAATACAAACTAGGGCCAGGGCGTGGGGGAGAGCTTGTAAATAATCATACAATACAAACTAGGGCCAGGGCGTGGGGGAGAGCTTGTAAATAATCATACAATACAAACTAGGGCGTGGGGGAGAGCTTGTAAATAATCATACAATACAAACTAGGGCCAGGGCATGGGGGAGAGCTTGTAAATAAGCATACAATACAAACTAGGGCCAGTGCGTGGGGGAGAGCTTGTAAATAATCATACAATACAAACTAGGGCGTGGGGGAGAGCTTGTAAATAATCATACAATACAAACTAGGGCCAGGGCATGGGGGAGAGCTTGTAAATAAGCATACAATACAAACTAGGGCCAGTGCGTGGGGGAGAGCTTGTAAATAATCATACAATACAAACTAGGGCGTGGGGGAGAGCTTGTAAATAATCATACAATACAAACTAGGGCCAGGGCATGGGGGAGAGCTTGTAAATAAGCATACAATACAAACTAGGGCCAGTGCGTGGGGGAGAGTTTGTAAATAATAATTCACACGGGATGATGATACGGAGGACTTGTTAACGATTATTTATAAAGAACGGCAATCTACATTTGGAATGTCACTAAATTTATGAGATTAAACCCCTTTCAATCTTATTATTTACTTATCAATAACACACATAATATGCAACAGATGATGCACAACAACTGAATTTGAATTTAAAAATAAAAAAGAGAAAAAATTATACAGTACCTTCAAGTGAATTTCATTTGTAAAATAAGCACGGATAATAAGCAATATGAACAATTTTCAAATTTCTCTGAATAATTTATAATATCCCCTTTCCAGAATATAATTCTCAGGTTTAAAAGTATTCATTATTTGCTATTTAATATTGTGTCAAAATGTGACAAACACTTGAGTTGAGTGGAATGTACAAGTTGGCTCAATAAAGTATTTAGAAAGTAATAAACTATAGTTATTATAATTTAACAGGCTTGGTAAACTACTAGGCAAATTAAAAAACAATATTTAAACATTTATTTTTAAGCTACAGATAATCGGTTGTACATTAAGACAAAACAAATGAAATAGTATTTAATTTGCCCATGTACGGAATAATTTATCAATGAATATATTTTTCCATCTTCATACCATCATCGATAAGTTACATTTATTCGTAACGCGTTTCAGTAATTCTATCTTAAACGTAAATTGACTGCTGACTGCAGGAATTCAACGTACACAGTCTATAAAATAATTAAAATAGCCTGAGAGAAAAGTGAGGCAGTTTTATAAAACATCTTGGAGTTACGCAACTGAGCCAGCCAATGTATTCAATTTATCCTGGTTTAGGAGACAATATTTTACCTCTTCCTGTCCCGAGGGATCAAATATTTTGCTTAAGTCACTTCTGGTGTTTTCCCTTTTTGTTGGGGAAAATAACATTCGTGGCGTACTTTTGTCAGGAAGCAAGTCAATACAATTGTGTTTTACTCTCTCAAACCCCCTCGCCCCCTTCATTAATCTAAGAAATGAAGTAAGTCATACTCTAAAAGAATTTTACAACAGCCTTTTGAAGCTATAGACCTCTCAAAGTTTAACAAGTCCAATCTTCCAAGCACCATACATGACGTTTAACTGACTCAAAAATGTTATATGTTAATTTAATTTTCAATTGAATTACTGTGTGCATGAACGTTTTATTTAGACAGAATAATATGTATGCTTATTTAAGCATGGTACCAAACTAAATTCTTTGTTAGTATAAATTGGTTCATATTTGTTAGCGATTTATAACAACATCTCAATATAAAGATTTGTATACATCAGTGGGTGTAACGGTATTTTTTATGAGTATAAATTCGTACGGAAATTGATTCTTTCTTAAGGAAGTCTACCTCAATCTCTGTCATTTTATTTTACTGTCAGTAGCTTAGTTGATTAAATCCCAGCTTCATAAGCTCAGTTCTATCACTCTCTCAGTTCGATCCCAATCAAAACCGAAACACATGTTGAAAGGGATCAACTGATAACCATCTGCTGTTCATTTGTCATTGGGCTACTAATCAATGACTCTTTTTAAGGTACAGTCGCCCTTAGTTTGAAACAATGACTACATTCGCTCATCTACACTCATCAAACTCGTTCAAAATCCATATTCACCCATATCTTAAAGATCGGCGTATTAAGAAAAAAAAAAAAAAAAAAAAAAAAAAAAATGTGTACAGTATATTACAAGTATATAACAGATGTACATTATTGATGGTGTAAAAATTTTATTCACGTTCATAAATGAAGAGGTTACAAATCTCATAAAATCATTATCACAAATAATAAATGACCTAGTAATCATTATGAAAACATAATGTATGGTCATGAAATAGATGTTAGGCAGAGACAATTTTACATTTTACAATTTGCTTATAGATTAACTTGAATACAAAGTTGGCAAAAAATAAAAAGTTCTTTTACATCATAAAATATTTCTAATGTATTCAGTTTTTCAGTAAGTATGAAACTTTAGGCTACTAACACCCAGACTCAGTTCTTCCACAGAAATTTGTCTGATTGATTATACAATACAGTGATTGGAAGTCATCCAGGCGCCAAACAACACAAAGGTAGCTTGCCTGGAACTGTTATCCCCATCTTAGACGGTAAGAGTTAGTCTGTGAGATGTTAATTATACAATACAGTGTTTGGAAGTCATCCGCTTGTCTGGAACTGTTATCCCCATCGTAGATGGTAAGACTTAATCTGTTATATGTTAATTTTACAATACAGTGTTTGGTAGTCATCCAGGTTCCAAACAACACAAAGGTTGCTTGTTTGGAACTGTTATCCCCATCGTAGACGGTAAGACAGTCTGTTAGATGTTAACTTTACAATACAGTGTTTGGTAGTCATCCAGGCTCCAAACAACACAAAGGTAGCTTGTCTGGAACTGTTATCCCCATCGTAGACGGTAAGACTTAGTCTGTTAGATGTTAATTTTACAATACAGTGTTTGGTAGTCATCCAGGATTCAAACAACACCAAGGTAGCTTGTCTGGAACTGTTATCCCCATCGTAGACGGTAAGACTTAGTCTGTTAGATGTAAATTTTACAACACAGTGTTTGGTAGCCATCCAGGCTTCAAACAACACCAAGGTAGCTTGTCTAGAACTGTTATATACCTATCTTACACGGTAAGACTTAGTCTGTTAGATGTTAATTTTACAATACAGTGTTTGTCATTACAGTCATTACATAAATGTTATTTTATTGTGTTTAACTGCAAAACATTACAATATTCATCACTTGTGCGAATAACAAATTTGACGAGCTGTAAAATATTATTTCGGTTTATTTCTTTGCAAACATTTGTGGAACATTTAGGAATATTTCCAAAAATATTTTTGAATATTATTAGCATTAAACGCATGTTTAACTGTCCCAAACATACGTTAGGTTTCATTACTTACGTTGTCCCATATTTTATTACTATTCGTAAAAATGTACAAAAAGCCTCATTAGTCTAACAATGATGGAAAATTTTCTTTGGAATGTAAGTTCACTATTCTTACAAGTTCTCTACCAGCAACTAAACAATACAAAAAATAGTGTAAAATAAAGAAAAATGGCCTTTCTACAATAACCTGTGAACGACTTCTTTCATACCTTAGTATTAATTAAAATATAATTTTGTGTGTAATTTTTGATGAAGTAGTACTCCATTTGTATCTACAATAGACCTAGATTCTATTTTTGTTTAACGACCATGTCTTACCTAAATTAAAACTAGGTATGACTACAAACAAACCAACTTACCTGTTGCTAGTGATTGTGTAGTTCAGACGTGATAACGACACAGAGTGCTTTCCTGGCCCATCTGAAACATGACAAATTGTGTGCATATTCAACATTAATTTTATGTAGCCTAGTTACTCTACTCTCACAACGGAGTCTTCTGACGACACCATAAACAAACAACCACTACCAATTCTTCCAGTCGTATTATTTAGTCACAGCCCTAATTCATGCATAAACAAACAACCACTTTTTGTTTGTTGTTGTTGAAAATCTTCCATTCATACTATAAAGTCACATCCCCAATCCACCCATAAAAAAAACTACGAATTCTTCCATTCATATTATATAGTCACAGCCCTATTCCATGCATAAGCAAACAATCACTACGAATTCTTCAATTCTACAATATATAGTCATCAGACAACCCTTGATAGGTGCTTGCATTTATTTTATTTAGTCAGAGCCCTCACGGGGTCATATTTCTAACTCATATACAAACACTCTTGACGGGTTGTTTAATCCATTTGATGTAGTCATAGCCTTCGAGGGGTCATATTTCTACCTCATATACAAACACTCTTGACGGGTTGTTTTATCCATATGATGTAGACATAGCCTTCGCGGGGTCATATTTCTACCTCATACACAAACACTCTTGACGGGTTGTTTCAGCCATTTGATGTAGTCATAACCCTCGCGGAGTCATATTTCTACCTCATACACAAACACTCATGACGGGTTGTTTTGTTCATTTTATGTAGTCATAGTCTCACGGGGTAATATTTCTACCTGATATACAAACAACTCTTGGTGGGTTGTTTTATTCATTTTATGTAGTCATAGTCTCGCGGGGTAATAGTTCTACCTGATATACAAACAACTCTTGACAGGTTGTTTTATTAATTTTATTTAGTCATAGCTTTCACGGGGTCATATTTCTTCCTCATATACAAACACTCATGACGGGTTGTTTTGTTCATTTTATGTAGACGTAGCCCTCACGGGGTCATATTTCTACCTCATATACAAACCAATCTTGACGTTTGTTATACAAACAACTATTATCAACAAATATTTTGTGTCTATATTCATGAAGCACTTGGGTATAGTTTGCCTATTTAATCTTAATCGATCCAAGTACGTCGTAGTCCAATAATCTGATTAGTTCAAACTGAGGCCATTTGAACCTACGTTTGAGAAACAGTAATTAATTAATGGCAAATGGTTTCAGTCATCTACTAACTTCAACCGGCCCAACTCCCAATAACTTTCGCATGAATGACTGAACTGATCATTTTAATCTCGTACAACCAGCATTAATGCTATAAAATAGTATAGCGTATTAAATAATTTCAATAACACTAGTACAAAAGGACAAAGACATAGAGTGACTCCACGAGTTGCAACGACGTAGAGAATTGATATAAATTACTTACTTGAAGAAAACTCGTATATGAGAGAGAAAAATATGTATAGGTAACACGATTAATAAATTGTAAAAATCAAAACAAAATAAATACTTTTAACTAAGGTAAGTAGAATAACATACTTACATTGCTTTTACTTTTTTTTATTATTTAAGGTTACTTCTGCATGTTGGCTTAAGTTATCAAGTAAAATGTAGCTCTTTTGTTTTATTTTTACTGATACCTAATTGTTCACAAATTAATAAACAAATTATTTGTTTTAGTTTTGTAAATAATAAATGTAATCAAAACAACCTTTCTATCTAAGGTTGAGCTCCCGGATGATTTGGAGAGGAACGCCGGTTGGTTGATTCATTTACGATTCTGGACGATAACGGCCCAAGGAATTCCTGTAGTCTAGGGTAATCCAGCAGTGATCATGATGACGACAGCTGTGTGGTCGTATATTTATTGGCGTTCCTTCATGGGGATTTGGCTCATAACTCAGTCTTCAAACAACTGATTACATCTTTACGCCACTAGTGTCTGGCAACAACAAATGTTCACACTCATATGTTTGTTTTGTAGCTTGTTTCTTTTTCTCCTTCTTCTTTTTTTATTACAAACAATTATCAATTCCTTCAGTAGTGCATGTATTTAAATGTTTAACAGTAGTGTTTCCTTTTTCAAAGGTTTTTTAATCGGGCAATGATGTTCTTAATATTATAATTGTGGCAAAGCAAATCTGTAGCATCTAACATGGAAATGTAACATTACATACATGTTCGGTCAAGAACATGTATAAGGCCTCAAATTAAGACTTGAAAACTCACTTGTAGTATCCTAATCAAAATTAGTTTGTAGCCACCAAAGACACATTCCGTTTTAGGTACAACCAGAGTTGTTCTTATAGTAAATGTTGAACAATAGTAAATCAAATATTCAATTCTAAGTAATAAAATAAACAAATATTGCACATAAGTCACACGATATGATGTTCCTTCAAGAATGAGGAACAGACATAACAACCTTGAATTGTTCAAACCACTAAACGCTATACTATAACTGTTGGTCCAAAAAGCTTACACAAAAATGTAAAATTTTTTTAGTTTGAAGGATATTTACACTATTAGTGTTGTGATTACACTATGCAATGTGGTATTATACAGTGAAAATGAAATAGCTTCCGTTCAGTAATCTCAGTGATACTAGATGTACGTGCTTTCTATTTCAATGAACAACCAACTCCACTAGCCAGGAGCCAGCCAAGCTCGCTCAACCGTTTATCTTTCTTTTCTGTCTGAAGCTTGTTTTGTTAAAGCCCAAATCCCCTGATGTGTTTTTTGACTATCGCTACTCTCTCTCTCGGTTTTTGGCCTCGTTCACTTTGTCACTGTCAATATAATTAGTGGCTGTTTCTTATCCACAGCCTTGCTATTGTAGCGGTAATTAATTGGTTACACAATCGTCTTGTTTAGCCACTTCCTCTATTGTTTTTCTTACATCTTCTCTTTTGTATGTATAACGTTCTGCACCTCACCTTGTCTAGTCGTATTTTAAAGAATCAAGAAGTTAAGTATCATTCTACTGAAAAAATAATATTATGATTTATAATATTTGTAGTATAGTTTATATTTTTTAAAGTTTTTTTAATACAATATCCTACAAAAAGTACTATATTTATAAATTGTAAGATATTATTAAACATTGTTTGCCTGCGAGGAAAAATGTGATAGTGGACAGTTTTAATAAAACAATAAACCTCGTTATGAAATTTTTAATAAAATGCCTATTAAAGTGGAAATATGTTTAATAACACGATTTGATTACTAAGATTTCTTAAACTTTTTTAAATTTTTTTTCTTACATATTTTCTTATGTTTAAGGAAACCAAAAGCTCATTTATAAATAGTTGATTAGTTGATAGCTATAGTTGATATAAAATTAAATCTGTTGTTACTATCTGAACAAATTTATGTTAAATACTCTTTCTCTATGAGAAAATTAATTTTCAACTGTGAATGGTTTCATTAAGGCCATGGATAAATGCAATTATAAGAATAAGCAGCTCAGGCAGTATTTTGAATGAAAAATCTGATAAAATGATATTGGTTTGGACTTTTTAAATAATCCAACAGTTTCGAGGATTTTGTGCTTAATTTGATAAACATCAGATACAAGATATTTTTATAAATAACACAAGTATTTATGGGAGTTTCATTTGACTAGTTGCTTCGTTTATGAATGGCTACTCAATGTTTTATTAAGTGGAAATATGAGAACTTATTATCACATATTATTGATCTCAATGAAGATAAATTGATATTAAGGTTATGTACTTGATACTATTTATATTCATTGACATTATTAACTATTAGTATTAAGTTTTATAATTTTGATATTCTTTTACCAATTTTTAGTAAAAACTCGTATATAAAGAATATTGTTGTTTATTGCAAGATAATGCTGTATAAACAAACTCTAAAGGTTATTTATTACCATATGTATTTGTTAAAATTATCATTTTATATTTAACTTTTTATCAGCATCAGTTATTTTTTATATTAATTATAATACAACTGTTCTACTCACTATACGTTACATTGCTACAGGAATTGAAAGGTGATACATTACTCACACACCCACCTGACTGTCAAGGGATGATGAAGTGTATCCAATTGATATCAACTGTTCTACTCACTATAAGTTACATGGCTACAGGAATTATAGGATAATACATTACTCACACACCCACCTGACTGTCAAGGGATGATGAAGTGTATCCAATTGATATCAACTGTTCTACTCACTATAAGTTACATGGCTACAGGAATTATAGGATAATACATTACTCACACACCCACCTGACTGTCAAGGGATGATGAAGTGTATCCAATTGATATCAACTGTTCTACTCACTATAAGTTACATGGCTACAGGAATTATAGGATAATACATTACTCACACACCAACCTGACTGTCAAGGGATGATGTATTATTAATATCAACTGTTCTATTCACTATAAGTTACATGACTACAGGAATTGAAGGATAATACATTACTCACACATCCACCTGACTGTCAATTAATGATGTATTATTGATATCAACTGTTCTACTCACTATAAGTTACATGGCTACAGGAATTGAAGGATAATACATTACTCACACACCCACCTGACTGTCAAGGGATGATGTATTATTAATATCAACTGTTCTACTCACTATAAGTTACATGACTACAGGAATTGAAGGATAATACATTACTCACAGACCCACCTGACTGTCAAGGGATAATGTATCATCGATATCAAATTTTCTATTCACTATACGTCACATTCCTACAGGAATTGAAGGATAATACATTACTCACACACCCACCTGACTGTCAAGGGATGGTGTATTATTGATATTAACTGTTTCCCTCACTATACAACACATTGTTACAGGAATTGAAGAATAATACATTACTCACACACCCACCTGACTGTCAAGGGATGGTGTATTATTGATATTAACTGTTTCCCTCACTATACAACACATTGTTGCAGGAATTGAAGAATAATACATTACTCACACACCCACCTGACTGTCAAGGGATGGTGTATTATTGATATTAACTGTTTCCCTCACTATACAACACATTGTTACAGGAATTGAAGAATAATACATTACTCACACACCCACCTGACTCTCAAGGGATAATGTATCATCGATATCAAATTTTCTATTCACTATACGTCACATTCCTACAGGAATTGAAGGATAATACATTACTCACACACCCACCTGACTGTCAAGGGATGGTGTATTATTGATATTAACTGTTTCCCTCACTATACGTCACATTCCTACAGGAATTAAAGAATAATACATTACTCACACACCCACCTGACTGTCAAGGGATGGTGTATTATTGCTATCAACTGTTTCCCTCACTATACAACACATTGTTACAGGAATTGAAGAATAATACATTACTCACACACCCACCTGACTGTCAAGGGATGGTGTATTATTGATATTAACTGTTTCCCTCACTATACAACACATTGTTACAGGAATTGAAGAATAATACATTACTCACACACCCACCTGACTCTCAAGGGATAATGTATCATCGATATCAAATTTTCTACTCACTATACGTCACATTCCTACAGGAATTGAAGGATAATACATTACTCACACACCCACCTGACTGTCAAGGGATGATGTATTATTGATATCAACTGTTCTACTCACTATAAGTTACATTCCTACAGGAATTGAAAGGTAATACATTACTCACACACCCACCTGACTGTTAAGGGATAATGTATCATTGATATCATCTGTTCTCCTCACTATACGTCACACTCCTACAGGAATTTAAAGGTGATACATTACTCACACACCCACCTGACTGTCAAGGGATAATGTATCATTGATATCATCTGTTCTCCTCACTATACGTCACATTGCTACAGGAATTGAAGGATAATACATTACTCACACACCCACCTGACAGTCAAGGGATAATGTATCATTGATATCATGTGTTCTCCTCAGTATACGTCACATTGCTACAGGAATTGAAGGATAATACATTACTCACATACCCACCTGACTGTCAAGGGATAATGTATCATTGATATCATGTGTTCTCCTCACTATACGTCACATTCCTACAGGAATTGAAGGATAATACATTACTCACACACCCACCTGACTGTCAAGGGATAATGTATCATTGATATCATCTGTTCTCCTCACTATACGTCACAATGCTACAGGATTTTAAGGATGATACATTACTCACACACAAACACACCTGACTGTCAAGGGATGATGTATTATTGCTATCAACTGTTTCCCTCACTATACGTCACATTGTTACAAGAATTGAAGGATAATACATTACTCACACACCCTCCTGACTGTCAAGGGATAATGTATCATTGATATCATCTGTTCTCCTCACTATACGTCACATTCCTACAGGAATTGAAGGATAATACATTACTCATACACCCACCTGACTGTCAAGGGATAATGTATCATTGATATCATGTGTTCTCCTCACTATACGTCACATTCCTACAGGAATTGAAGGATAATACATTACTCACACGCCCACCTGACTGTCAGGGGATAATGTATTATTGATATCATCTGTTCTCCTCACTATAAGTCACATTGCTACAGGATTTTAAGGATAATACATTACTCACACACAAACACACCTGACTGTCAAGGGATGATGTATTATTGCTATCAACTGTTTCCCTCACTAAACGTCACATTGTTACAGGAATTGAAGGATAATACATTACTCACACACCCACTTGACTGTCAAGGGATGGTGTAGTACTGATATCAACTGTTTCCTCACTATACGTCACATTTTATAGGATTTTAAGGATGATACATTACTCACAACACACACATGACTGTCAAGGGATGGTGTAGTATTGATATCAACTGTTTCCTCATTATACGTCACATTGCTACAGGAATTGAAGGATAATACATTACTCACACACACACATGACTGTCAAGGGACGGTGTAGTACTGATATCAACTGTTTCCTCACTATACGTCACATTTTTATAGGATTTTAAGGATGATACATTACTCACACACACACATGACTGTCAAGGGATGGTGTAGTATTGATATCAACTGTTTCCTCATTATACGTCACATTGCTACAGGAATTGAAGGATAATACATTACTCACACACACACATGACTGTCAAGGGATGGTGTAGTATTGATATCAACTGTTTCCTCATTATACGTCACATTGCTACAGGAATTGAAGGATAATACATTACTCACACACACACATGACTGTCAAGGGATGGTGTAGTATTGATATCAACTGTTTCCTCATTATACGTCACATTGCTACAGGAAATGAAGGATAATACATTACTCACACACACACATGACTGTCAAGGGATGGTGTAGTATTGATATCAACTGTTTCCTCATTATACGTCACATTGCTACAGGAATTGAAGGATAATACATTACTCACACACCCACCTGACTGTCAAGGGATGGTGTAGTATTGATATCAACTGTTTCCTCATTATACGTCACATTGCTACAGGAATTGAAGGATAATACATTACTCACACACCCACCTGACTGTCAAGGGATGGTGTAGTATTGATATCAACTGTTTCCTCATTATACGTCACATTGCTACAGGAATTGAAGGATAATACATTACTCACACACCCACCTGACTGTCAAGGGATGGTGTAGTATTGATATCAACTGTTTCCTCATTATACGTCACATTGCTACAGGAATCGAAGGATGATACATTACTCACACACCCACCTGACTCTCAAGGGATGGTGTAGTACTGATATCAACTGTTTCCTCACTATACGTCACATTTTTATAGGATTTTAAGGATGATACATTACTCACACACCCACCTGACTGTCAAGGGACGGTGTAGTACTGATATCAACTGTTTCCTCACTATACGTCACATTTTTATAGGATTTTAAGGATGATACATTACTCACACACACACATGACTGTCAAGGGATGGTGTAGTATTGATATCAACTGTTTCCTCATTATACGTCACATTGCTACAGGAATTGAAGGATGATACATTACTCACACACACACATGACTGTCAAGGGATGGTGTAGTATTGATATCAACTGTTTCCTCATTATACGTCACATTGCTACAGGAATTGAAGGATAATACATTACTCACACACCCACCTGACTGTCAAGGGATGGTGTATTATTGATATCAACTGTATCCTCACTATACGTCACATTGCTACAGGAATTGAAGGATAATACATTACTCACACACCCACCTGACTGTCAAGGGATGGTGTATTATTGATATCAACTGTTTCCTCACTATACGTCACATTGCTACAGGAATTGAAGGATGATACATTACTCACACACACACATGACTGTCAAGGGATGGTGTAGTATTGATATCAACTGTTTCCTCATTATACGTCACATTGCTACAGGAATTGAAGGATAATACATTACTCACACACCCACCTAACTGTCAAGGGATGGTGTATTATTGATATCAACTGTTTCCTCACTATACGTCACATTGCTACAGGAATTGAAGGATGATACATTACTCACACACACACCTGACTGTCAAGGGATGGTGTAGTATTGATATCAACTGTTTCCTCACTATACGTCACATTGCTACAGGAATTGAAGGATGATACATTACTCACACACACACATGACTGTCAAGGGATGGTGTAGTATTGATATCAACTGTTTCCCCATTATACGTCACATTGCTACAGGAATTGAAGGATAATACATTACTCACACACCCACCTGACTGTCAAGGGATGGTGTATTATTGATATCAACTGTTTCCTCACTATACGTCACATTGCTACAGGAATTGAAGGATAATACATTACTCACACACCCACCTGACTGTCAAGGGATGGTGTAGTATTGATATCAACTGTTTCCTCATTATACGTCACATTGCTACAGGAATCGAAGGATGATACATTACTCACACACCCACCTGACTCTCAAGGGATGGTGTATTATTGATATTAACTGTTTCCTCATTATACGTCACATTGCTACAGGAATTGAAGGATGATACATTACTCACACACCCACCTGACTATCAAGGGATGGTGTATTATTGATATTAACTGTTTCCTCATTATACGTCACATTGCTACAGGAATCGAAGGATGATACATTACTCACACACCCACCTGACTCTCAAGGGATGGTGTATTATTGATATTAACTGTTTCCTCATTATACGTCACATTGCTACAGGAATCGAAGGATGATACATTACTCACACACCCACCTGACTCTCAAGGGATGGTGTATTATTGATATCAACTGTTTCCTCACTATACGTCACATTGCTACAGGAATTGAAGGATAATACATTACTCACACACACACATGACTGTCAAGGGATGGTGTAGTATTGATATCAACTGTTTCCTCATTATACGTCACATTGCTACAGGAATTGAAGGATAATACATTACTCACACACACACATGACTGTCAAGGGACGGTGTAGAACTGATATCAACTGTTTCCTCACTATACGTCACATTTTTATAGGTTTTTAAGGATGATACATTACTCACACACACACATGACTGTCAAGGGATGGTGTAGTATTGATATCAACTGTTTCCTCATTATACGTCACATTGCTACAGGAATTGAAGGATAATACATTACTCACACACACACATGACTGTCAAGGGATGGTGTAGTATTGATATCAACTGTTTCCTCATTATACGTCACATTGCTACAGGAATTGAAGGATAATACATTACTCACACACCCACCTGACTGTCAAGGGATGGTGTAGTATTGATATCAACTGTTTCCTCATTATACGTCACATTGCTACAGGAATTGAAGGATAATACATTACTCACACACACACACATGACTGTCAAGGGATGGTGTAGTATTGATATCAACTGTTTCCTCACTATACGTCACATTGCTACAGGAATTGAAGGATAATACATTACTCACACACCCACCTGACTGTCAAGGGATGGTGTATTATTGATATCAACTGTTTCCTCACTATACGTCACATTGCTACAGGAATTGAAGGATGATACATTACTCACACACACACCTGACTGTCAAGGGATGGTGTAGTATTGATATCAACTGTTTCCTCACTATACGTCACATTGCTACAGGAATTGAAGGATGATACATTACTCACACACACACATGACTGTCAAGGGATGGTGTAGTATTGATATCAACTGTTTCCTCATTATACGTCACATTGCTACAGGAATCGAAGGATGATACATTACTCACACACCCACCTGACTCTCAAGGGATGGTGTAGTACTGATATCAACTGTTTCCTCACTATACGTCACATTTTTATAGGATTTTAAGGATGATACATTACTCACACACCCACCTGACTGTCAAGGGACGGTGTAGTACTGATATCAACTGTTTCCTCACTATACGTCACATTTTTATAGGATTTTAAGGATGATACATTACTCACACACACACATGACTGTCAAGGGATGGTGTAGTATTGATATCAACTGTTTCCTCATTATACGTCACATTGCTACAGGAATTGAAGGATGATACATTACTCACACACACACATGACTGTCAAGGGATGGTGTAGTATTGATATCAACTGTTTCCTCATTATACGTCACATTGCTACAGGAATTGAAGGATAATACATTACTCACACACCCACCTGACTGTCAAGGGATGGTGTATTATTGATATCAACTGTTTCCTCACTATACGTCACATTGCTACAGGAATTGAAGGATAATACATTACTCACACACCCACCTGACTGTCAAGGGATGGTGTATTATTGATATCAACTGTTTCCTCACTATACGTCACATTGCTACAGGAATTGAAGGATGATACATTACTCACACACACACATGACTGTCAAGGGATGGTGTAGTATTGATATCAACTGTTTCCTCATTATACGTCACATTGCTACAGGAATTGAAGGATAATACATTACTCACACACCCACCTGACTGTCAAGGGATGGTGTATTATTGATATCAACTGTTTCCTCACTATACGTCACATTGCTACAGGAATTGAAGGATGATACATTACTCACACACACACCTGACTGTCAAGGGATGGTGTAGTATTGATATCAACTGTTTCCTCACTATACGTCACATTGCTACAGGAATTGAAGGATGATACATTACTCACACACACACATGACTGTCAAGGGATGGTGTAGTATTGATATCAACTGTTTCCCCATTATACGTCACATTGCTACAGGAATTGAAGGATAATACATTACTCACACACCCACCTGACTGTCAAGGGATGGTGTATTATTGATATCAACTGTTTCCTCACTATACGTCACATTGCTACAGGAATTGAAGGATAATACATTACTCACACACCCACCTGACTGTCAAGGGATGGTGTAGTATTGATATCAACTGTTTCCTCATTATACGTCACATTGCTACAGGAATCGAAGGATGATACATTACTCACACACCCACCTGACTCTCAAGGGATGGTGTATTATTGATATTAACTGTTTCCTCATTATACGTCACATTGCTACAGGAATTGAAGGATGATACATTACTCACACACCCACCTGACTATCAAGGGATGGTGTATTATTGATATTAACTGTTTCCTCATTATACGTCACATTGCTACAGGAATCGAAGGATGATACATTACTCACACACCCACCTGACTCTCAAGGGATGGTGTATTATTGATATTAACTGTTTCCTCATTATACGTCACATTGCTACAGGAATCGAAGGATGATACATTACTCACACACCCACCTGACTCTCAAGGGATGGTGTATTATTGATATCAACTGTTTCCTCACTATACGTCACATTGCTACAGGAATTGAAGGATAATACATTACTCACACACACACATGACTGTCAAGGGATGGTGTAGTATTGATATCAACTGTTTCCTCATTATACGTCACATTGCTACAGGAATTGAAGGATAATACATTACTCACACACACACATGACTGTCAAGGGACGGTGTAGTACTGATATCAACTGTTTCCTCACTATACGTCACATTTTTATAGGATTTTAAGGATGATACATTACTCACACACACACATGACTGTCAAGGGATGGTGTAGTATTGATATCAACTGTTTCCTCATTATACGTCACATTGCTACAGGAATTGAAGGATAATACATTACTCACACACACACATGACTGTCAAGGGATGGTGTAGTATTGATATCAACTGTTTCCTCATTATACGTCACATTGCTACAGGAATTGAAGGATAATACATTACTCACACACACACATGACTGTCAAGGGATGGTGTAGTATTGATATCAACTGTTTCCTCATTATACGTCACATTGCTACAGGAATTGAAGGATAATACATTACTCACACACACACATGACTGTCAAGGGATGGTGTAGTATTGATATCAACTGTTTCCTCACTATACGTCACATTGCTACAGGAATTGAAGGATAATACATTACTCACACACCCACCTGACTGTCAAGGGATGGTGTATTATTGATATCAACTGTTTCCTCACTATACGTCACATTGCTACAGGAATTGAAGGATAATACATTACTCACACACACACCTGACTGTCAAGGGATGGTGTAGTATTGATATCAACTGTTTCCTCACTATACGTCACATTGCTACAGGAATTGAAGGATGATACATTACTCACACACACACATGACTGTCAAGGGATGGTGTAGTATTGATATCAACTGTTTCCTCATTATACGTCACATTGCTACAGGAATCGAAGGATGATACATTACTCACACACCCACCTGACTCTCAAGGGATGGTGTAGTACTGATATCAACTGTTTCCTCACTATACGTCACATTTTTATAGGATTTTAAGGATGATACATTACTCACACACCCACCTGACTGTCAAGGGACGGTGTAGTACTGATATCAACTGTTTCCTCACTATACGTCACATTTTTATAGGATTTTAAGGATGATACATTACTCACACACACACATGACTGTCAAGGGATGGTGTAGTACTGATATCAACTGTTTCCTCACTATACGTCACATTTTTATAGGATTTTATGGATGATACATTACTCACACACCCACCTGACTGTCAAGGGACGGTGTAGTACTGATATCAACTGTTTCCTCACTATACGTCACATTTTTATAGGATTTTAAGGATGATACATTACTCACACACACACATGACTGTCAAGGGATGGTGTAGTATTGATATCAACTGTTTCCTCATTATACGTCACATTGCTACAGGAATTGAAGGATAATACATTACTCACACACCCACCTGACTGTCAAGGGATGGTGTATTATTGATATCAACTGTTTCCTCACTATACGTCACATTGCTACAGGAATTGAAGGATGATACATTACTCACACACACACATGACTGTCAAGGGATGGTGTAGTATTGATATCAACTGTTTCCTCATTATACGTCACATTGCTACAGGAATTGAAGGTTAATACATTACTCACACACCCACCTGACTGTCAAGGGATGGTGTATTATTGATATCAACTGTTTCCTCACTATACGTCACATTACTACAGGAATTGAAGGATAATACATTACTCACACACCCACCTGACTGTCAAGGGATGGTGTAGTATTGATATCAACTGTTTCCTCATTATACGTCACATTGCTACAGGAATCGAAGGATGATACATTACTCACACACCCACCTGACTCTCAAGGGATGGTGTATTATTGATATTAACTGTTTCCTCATTATACGTCACATTGCTACAGGAATTGAAGGATGATACATTACTCACACACCCACCTGACTGTCAAGGGATGGTGTATTATTGATATTAACTGTTTCCTCATTATACGTCACATTGCTACAGGAATCGAAGGATGATACATTACTCACACACCCACCTGACTCTCAAGGGATGGTGTATTATTGATATTAACTGTTTCCTCATTATACGTCACATTGCTACAGGAATCGAAGGATGATACATTACTCACACACCCACCTGACTCTCAAGGGATGGTGTATTATTGATATTAACTGTTTCCTCACTATACGTCACATTGCTACAGGAATTGAAGGATGATACATTACTCACACACCTACCTGACTCTCAAGGGATGGTGTATTATTGATATTAACTGTTTCCTCATTATACGTCACATTGCTACAGGAATTGAAGGATGATACATTACTCACACACCCACCTGACTCTCAAGGGATATTGTATCATCGATATCAAATTTTCTATTCACTATACGTCACATTCCTACAGGAATTGAAGGATAATACATTACTCACACACCCACCTGACTGTCAAGGGATGGTGTATTATTGATATTAACTGTTTCCCTCACTATACAACACATTGTTACAGGAATTGAAGAATAATACATTACTCACACACCCACCTGACTGTCAAGGGATGGTGTATTATTGATATTAACTGTTTCCTCACTATACGTCACATTGCTACAGGAATTGAAGGATGATACATTACTCACACACCCACCTGACTCTCAAGGGATGGTGTATTATTGATATTAACTGTTTCTTCACTATTCGTCACATTGCTACAGGAATTGAAGGATGATACATTACTCACACACACACACCTGACTGTCAAGGGATGGTGTATTATTGATATTAACTGTTTCCTCATTATACGTCACATTGCTACAGGAATTGAAGGATGATACATTACTCACACACACACACCTGACTGTCAAGGGATGGTGTAGTATTGATATCAACTGTTTCCTCATTATACGTCACATTGCTACAGGAATTGAAGGATGATACATTACTCACACACACACACCTGACTGTCAAGGGATGGTGTATTATTGATATTAACTGTTTCCTCATTATACGTCACATTGCTACAGGAATTGAAGGATGATACATTACTCACACACACACACCTGACTGTCAAGGGATGGTGTAGTATTGATATCAACTCTTTCCTCACTATACGTCACATTGTTATAGGATTTTAAGGATGATACATTACTCACACACACACACCTGACTGTCAAGGGATGGTGTAGTATTGATATCAACTCTTTCCTCACTATACGTCACATTGTTATAGGATTTTAAGGATGATACATTACTCACACACACACACCTGACTGTCAAGGGATGGTGTAGTATTGATATCAACTCTTTCCTCACTATACGTCACATTGTTATAGGATTTTAAGGATGATACATTACTCACACACACACCTGACTGTCAAGGGATGGTGTAGTATTGATATCAACTGTTTCCTCACTATACGTCACATTGTTATAGGATTTTAAGGATGATACATTACTCACACACACACCTGACTGTCAAGGGATGGTGTAGTATTGATATCAACTGTTTCCTCACCATACGTCACATTATTATAGGATTTTTAGGATGATACATTACTCACACACACACCTGACTGTCAAGGGACGGTGTAGTATTGATATCAACTGCTCTCCTCACTATACGTCACATTGTTATAAGATTTTAAGGATGATACATTACTCACACACACACACACACACACACACCTGACTGTCAAGGGATGGTGTAGTATTGATATCAACTGTTTCCTCACTATACGTCACATTGTTATAGGATTTTAAGGATGATACATTACTCACACACACACCTGACTGTCAAGGGATGGTGTAGTATTGATATCAACTGTTTCCTCACTATACGTCACATTGTTATAGGATTTTAAGGATGATACATTACTCACACACACACCTGACTGTCAAGGGATGGTGTAGTATTGATATCAACTGTTCTACTGATTTTGTCTCATTGCCACAGGAATTGATGGATGATACATTACTCACACACACACCTGACTGTCAAGAGATGGTATAGTATTTTTCTATATATTTTAGCTTGACGATAATTTTTAAATAAATATAAAACTACATAAAAACAAATACTTGACTTGGATTCGTCCATATTTTTATGAATAATAATATTATAAAAATACATAAATGTATAAGTTCATATTTATTTATATTTATAAGTGGTAATAGCAAATATAATATCACTACCATTTCCCCATCTATATTTCGTCAGCCGAAAGTTTCTACGTACTCGGTTGTATAACACTGTAGGCAGTAGGTAGTTAGTTAATCAAGAAATACAGTGTTTTCTTATCATAAATAAAAAATATTAGTTAAATGGTAAATAGTACATAATATATATATATATATATATATATATATATATATATATTATACACATGTACACATGTGTGTGTAACTAAATGAATTGTACACTTTTAAAATTACATTTTCCCTAAAGAAAATGTGAGTCTTAAAAATTTTATTTTCAAAATGTCACTGTAGTGAATATCATCGATGAAAGTCAAGTAATTTTTGAAATTATTATTGTACAGTACGTAATAATGAATTTGCTATGATTTAGCATGTAAACTTGAAATATAACATCTTTAATTAGCTCTTTTAAAACTTATTTCATAAACTTTACATAATAAAGAAGAGCATTTGATGTACAAATTTACACAATCCTTTGGTTTCCATTTTGCGATTTATTACCGATATAATTGTTTTATTGATATATTTAATTTTATTTGTTATTTTTAATTAAAACTAATTTAAACTACCTCTAATTTGTTTTTTAATCAAATTCTATTATTAAGTCTAACGGCGTTTAGTCGTTATTTAGCTGGTCTCTCCAAGTGAGACATTCACGACTGAGTGTATTTAAGTCCTATTTGATACGATCAGTGTTGCCACCATTTTGTTGAGTATTTATAGTCCACAGGACCATCAATAAGCAAGTAACTCACTAGTGCCACGTGGAACACTTCTGTTCCTGAGTGTCCGTACAGTTGGACTTCAGTTCAGTGCAGTAAAAACACCATTCCAGCAGCCTCATTAAAACTGAACTCACTCGCGTTCTGAGTTTATATTTCTCCTTAAATTCCTCGGCTATTCATTATCTTAAATACTAATGATTTTGTGTTTGTTATTTTATTAGATATTTTAAAGTTAAATTATTCTTATTAATTCTTCATTACACGCACAACAAATAAATAATTATACACTTCCTTCTACTTAATCCATGTCACGTGATTACGTGCGGTAATATTTTACTATATTAAGTGCTTTATACAGATAGATAGCTAAATACATCAACAGAGATAGGTCTTAGAAAAAGCAAAATGTATTCAAATACTGTATAAGGATGTAACTCTTCCCAAGAGAACACAAAACAACGGCCTTTATTTTAAATCCATAACATTGTTTGTGAAATCAAACAATGCTAACAAATGAATGTTCAAAAATTGTTGTACCTTATATAAATTTGTTTGTTGGTACAAAAATTATTATTGCTACCTTTGAGAAAAATTCAAATATTAGTAATTATTAAGAATAAAATAAATCCACCTATTTCCTTTCCAATATCCAGGATCCAAAAATAATATTTATAGTTAGAAATTAGAAGAGGTTATACATACCTAAGTATTCTTAAGTCAACTGAACATTTCCGGTAATATACAAATGGACAAAAAGGAGATACTAAATTGACTTCACTAGAATAACCGTTACACGACGTTGGGTCGCTTCATCAAAAAAGGTTGCTTAAACCATACCAACATGTTATCCAACAGAACAAACATACAAGTATAGAGACTACTAATAAATACAACCGTGACGCACAGTGCTACATTTCCGATAACAATTATTGACTTCTGGACAATCGCCTGAGGATCAGCGAACAGCACTTTTAACATTAGACACAAAGAACCAATTGGGTTCAAAGTTATTTGTCAGTTTTATTCATTCAAACAAAAATTATGGCACGATACTGAAGTTATAGCGAAGTTTTCACACGTAGACTGATAGAAATTATATCTTCATTTCCAGATAAGCAGAATTCTACAAATATTTCGATTATAATAACTAATAAGATTGATAATAAAGAATAAATAGACGCATTTGAATATCAGGATTTCCGAGACTCAGTTGGAAACCTAAAAATTAAATACACAAAATTGCTTACAGCGTGTTCTGCACTATTGCTTGATGTAACTTGCCACTAATAAAACGTAAATATTAAAACAATATGTGGTCTTTAACATACAAATACCACCAATTGCAACAATCACCGGATTGAAAAAAAAAAAAAAATTTAACATGTTGATTATGTTTGCATCTATGTAACATTAAGGCATGCGTGTACGGGGTAAACATGTTGATTATGTTTGCGCGTATATAACATTAAGGCATGCGTGTACGGGGTAAACATGTTGATTATATTTGCACGTATGTAACATTAAGGCATGCGTATACGGGGTAAACATGTTGATTATATTTGCACGTATGTAACATTAAGGCATGCGTATACGGGGTAAACATGTTGATTATATTTGCACGTATGTAACATTAAGGCATGCGTGTACGGGGTAAACATGTTGATTATATTTGCACGTATGTAACATTAAGGCATGCGTGTACGAGGTAAACATGTTGATTATGTTTGCGCGTATGTAACATTAAGGCATGCGTGTACAGGGTAAACATGTTGATTATGTTTGCACGTATGTAACATTAAGGCATGCGTATACGGGGTAAACATGTTAATTATATTTGCACGTATGTAACATTAAGGCATGAGGTGTGGATTGGAGGTACGTCAAATGCTTTGTACGTTTGATTTTTTTAAATAATATGTCAGAAAAAACCAACCGATAAATGGACCATTATAGTAATTATCTTCCCTAGGTCATATAAACATTTAGAAACTAAAAGGAGGCCTTTAAAAGTAATCCCTGTTTTTTAAAAGTTGGGGAAAGAGAATACTGATTTCATTCCTCATCTTACCGGAAAAAAAACTTTTAAAGATCTGAATTTTCCTCCAAATTTAGCTAAGAACGTTGCTTATAACACTCTTCGAATGTATATTAAAAATTTCAAAGCACACCTTTACGCTTCTGTATATCATTCTTCTCAGCTTGGCCTAATCTCAAAAGACCTATTGTAATTCACAAGTATACACAGTACATCCTTTGACGTCAACCAGTTCACTTAAATAGTGGAAAAGATTACCCCTGGAAATATTGGGGTAAATATTTAAAATTTCACAGTAGTTTGTAAAATAAAACCACTTATTACAATATAGACAGGTTTAAAACATCTACTAGTCATATATTCAAAGGACTACAAAACAAGAATTTATCTAAAAAAAGTTAAATGAAGATAATACAGATATTAATGTAATTAATTTTAGTAAACCACAATCATCATCCCCAGAGCAAAGGTATTTGGAGAAGGGATTCCAAAGGGCTGACTCCTTTGTGAACGGTTTGATTATGGTAAATGTGGTTTACAGAAGTCACTGGCCGTAATATTTTGTTAACATGTACTGTTCAACATTTCACCAAAGCTTAATACGCTAGGTAAGAAATTATTATGTATAGCAAATTACAAAATGTGAATGCAAGATTGTATTTTTATTAAATGAGAAAATGTAATATCTCGGAGAACCAGTAATACTAAGTAGGAGGTAAAATGTAGAAATATAATCAAAACCAGGATTACAGTATTCTATACAATGAGAACATAGGTTTTTAATAACAAACAGATACTTAAGTATAATATAACTATTCAAATATGTGCAGTATTATATATTATTTCGTGATTGAAAATTAGAAACAATAAGTGAAGCTTTATTTTTCACAACAAAAGATTTTAAGTCTCTTAAGTAAAGACCATTGTAGTAGCTTAGATCCCTGAATACGCACCACTGCCACCTCAATATGGTTGTCATATAATCCCTTCCTTAGTTCGTCGTCAAGTAAAGACCATTGTAGTAGCTGTGATCCCTGATTACCCACCACTGCCACCACAATATAGTTGTCATATCTTCCCTTCCGTAGTTCGTCGTCAAGTAAAGACCATTGTAGTAGCTGTGATCCCTGATTACCCACCACTGCCTCCTCAATGTAGTTGTCATATCTTCCCTTCCGTAGTTCGTCGTCAAGTAAAGACCATTGTAGTAGCTGTGATCCCTGATTACCCACCACTGCCACCACAATATAGCTGTCATATCTTCCCTTCCGTAGTTCGTCGTCAAGTAAAGACCATTGTAGTAGCTGTGATCCCTGATTACCCACCACTGCCACCACAATATAGTTGTCATATCTTCCCTTCCGTAGTTCGTCGTCAAGTAAAGACCATTGTAGTAGCTGTGATCCCTGATTACCTACCACTGCCTCCTCAATGTAGTTGTCATATCTTCCATATCTTAGTTCATCGTCAAGTAAAGACCACTATAGTAGCTGTGATCCCTGATTACCCACCACTGCCTCCTCAATGTAGTTGTCATATCTTCCATATCAGTTCGTCGTCAAGTAAAGACCACTATAGTAGCTGTGATCCCTGAAAACCCACCACTGCCTCCTCAATGTAGTTGTCATATCTTCCCTTCCGTAGTTCGTCGTCAAGTAAAGATCACTATAGTAGTTGTGATCCCTAATTACCCACCACTGCCACCTCAATATGGTTGTCATATCTTCCCTTTGTTAGTTCGTCGTCAAGTAAAGAACATTTTAATAGCTGTGATCCCTGATTACCCACCACTGCCACCTCAATATGGTTGTCATATCTTCCCTTTGTTAGTTCGTCGTCAAGTAAAGACCATTGTAGTAGCTGTGATCCCTAATTACCCACCACTGCCACCTCAATATGGTTGTCATATCTTCCCTTTGTTAGTTCGTCGTCAAGTAAAGACCACTATAGTAGCTGTGATCACTGATTACCCACCACTGCCTCCTCAATGTAGTTGTCATATCTTCCATATCTTAGTTCGTCGTCAAGTAAAGACCACTATAGTAGCTGTGATCCCTAACTACCCACCACTGCCACCTCAATATGGTTGTCATATCTTCCCTTTGTTAGTTCGTCGTCAAGTAAAGACCATTGTAGTAGCTGTGATCACTGATTACCCACCACTGCTACCTCAATATGGCTATCATATCTTCCCTTCCTTAGTTCGTCAAGTATAGATGTGTACTCTCTGCATTATCCCATATCCTATTATCTGTAGTAGTTTGCATATCTAACTTTCATTATGGTAAGCCATTCGGACTCTTGAAAACTATCTTGAAACTAACCTATAAATATTATTATATTTATTTTTACTCTCTTTAAATTGTTATGATTAGTGAAATATTACTCTTTTATTACTTTTTAATGACTCTTGGCTATCAATTTGGTTAAAACCCTATTATCTTTTTCACATTTAAATTAGAACCATTTTATTTCATCATTGAAAAAATGTCCTAAATTGTTTAAGCTTTGCTACTCCGAATTACGCTTATTTCACGAGGACATTTATCCCTACATTCTTTTTTTCTTGTTTACTTATTTGATTTGCACTTTTGGACATAAATTTAATATAAATGCATACTTAAAAGTATGGTTCGAAAGCATGGGCTTCCCGTTACTTTTCATCAGATGCTGTTAAGTTTTCGATAAAATCTCTTTTCCTATAAAATTATTATAAGTTGAACAGTTCTTAGTCGTAAATCAGTAGGATAATTGCATGGATTTTCTATTTCCAAATTAACAAAAATAAGAACTGTTAATAAATTGTCAGAGTTTGAAGGGTAACAGACTTTACATCTGTGGTACATGATTTTCATATTCAAACAATGTCTTAACGTAAACTTCATATTAAATTTATATTCAAATATATTACCTCTGTGCTTGCATTGAGGAACTGATGTAGGGCTAGCAAAATATGTATGGAGAGAAACGCTATTGTTATCTATTGACTATCAAAGCTTGAGCTCACGGATGGTTTGGAGAGGAACGCTATTGTTATCTATTGACTATCAAAGCTTGAGCTCACGGATAGTTTAGAGAGGAACGCTATTGTTATCTATTGACTATCTAAGTTTGAGCTCCCGGATGGTTTGGAGAGGAATGCTTTTTTTAATGATTCACTATTTAAGCTTGAGATCCAGGATGGTTTGGAGAGGAACGCTATTGTTCATGATTGACTATTTAAGGGGACATTGTACTCCCATTAGCCGTAATGTTAAATTTAACATATTTATGTACCCTTTTCTCAAAAACTATACAAGATAGAGATCTGTATTTTTTTATGGCTATAATTCAATACATTAAAGTTCTGATAAGCAAAAAAGCATTTATATAATTATTTTTTTTTTCCATTTTGATTTTTTCAAAATTACGATACAAATTTTCAAATTATTGACATAAAACTTTTTTAAATTAAATAACTATTTAACATAAACTTATGATTTTGCTTATCAAAGTGCAAGTATGTTACAAAAACATGCAGTGAAAATTTCAAGACTCTAGGTATAATACTTCCTGAGAAAAGGGTACATATGTAATAAAAATTCTTAGTTTTCAGGAACGCTTATTTAGTAAATACATGGATAATCTATACAGAAAAAACTAAACTTACATGTATTAAAACACTCCTGCTTCATAGTCTTTACTAAGAAGCAATCACTGCTTTCAGTTTTCAATAGCTACTGCCAACTTGACAAAATAAAATAATGGAAAGTTTATATTGATATACTACTATATAAATATTTGCATACAAATTACAACAGTGCTACCAAAGCAAAGAGGTAAATCGTTGCATATCTCCTAGGTATGATAAGATTGCAACACATATTTTGCATTGTTATAACTATGGAAATTAAATAAATTATATATACTTTTTCATAAGAAAATGGAGTTTCATAAAATGCAAAAAAGAAAATATTTATGAGTACAATGTCCCCTTAAGCTTGTGATTCCGGATGGTTTTGAGAGGAACTATATTTTTATCTATTGGCTAGTTAAGCTTGATCTCCCTGATGGTTCGGAGAGGAATGCTTTTTCAATCATTCACTATATAAGCTTGAGCTCCAGGATGGTTTGGAGAGAAACGCTATTGTTATCTATTGACTATCTAAGCATGATCTCTCGGATAGTTTGTAGAGGAACGCTATTGTTAATGATTCACTATTTAAGCTTGAGATCCGGGATGGTTTGGAGTGGAACGCTATTGTTAATGATTCACTATTTAAGCTTGAGATCCCGGATGGTTTGGAGTGGAACGCTATTGTTAATGATTCACTATTTAAGCTTGAGATCCCGGATGGTTTGGAGTGGAACGCTATTGTTAATGATTCACTATTTAAACTTGAGATCCCGGAGGGTTTGGAGAGGAACACTATTTTTATCTATGGACTATCTAACTATGATGTCCCGGATGGTTTGGTGAGGAACGCTATTGTTATCTATTGACTATCTAAGCTTGAGGTTCCGGATGGATTGGGGAGGTTGTTAATGATTCACGCTATTGTTAATGATTCACAATTTAAGCTGGATATCCCGGATGATTTGGAGAGGAACATTACTGTTATCTATTGACTATCCAAGCTTGAGGTCCCGGATGGATTGGGGAGGTTGTCAATGATTCACGCTATTGTTAATGATTCACAATTTAAGCTTGATATCCCGGATGATTTGGAGAGGAACATTACTGTTATCTATTGACTATCTAAGCTCAAGCTTCCGGATCGTTTGGAGAGGAACGCTATTGTTAATGATTCACTATTTAAGCTTGAGATTCCTGATGGTTTGAAGAGGAACGCTATTGTTATCTATTGACTATCTAAGCTTGATATCCCGGATGGTTTAGAGAGGAACGCTATTGTTATGTATTGACTATCTAAGCTAGAGTTCCGGGATGTTTTGGAGTGGAACGCTATTGTTAATGATTGTTAATTATTGGAACTATTTAAGCTTGAGATCCCGGATGGTTTGGAAAGGAATGCTATTGTTATCTAATGGACTATCTAACTATGATCTCCCGGATGGTTTGGTGAGGAACGCTATTGTTATCTATTGACTATCTAAGCTTGATCTCCCGGATGGTTTGGAGTGGGACGGTATTATTATCTATTTACTATCCAAGCTTGAGTTCTCGGACGGATTGGGGAGGTTGTTAATGATTCACGCTATTGTTCATGATTCACAATTTAAGCTTGATATCCTGGATGATTTGGAGAGGAACGTTACTGTTATCTATTGACTATCTAAGCTTGAGCTTCCGGATCGTTTGGAGAGGAATGCTATTGTTAATGATTCCATATTTACTCGTAAGCTTGAGATTCCTGATGGTTTGAAGAGGAACGCTATTGTTATCTATTGACTATCTAAGCTTAATCTCCCGGATGGTTTAGAGAGGAACGCTATTGTTATGTATTGACTATCTAAGCTTGAGATCCCGAATGGGTTGGAGAGGAACGCTGTTGTTATCTATTGACTATCTATGCTTGATCTCTCGGATGGTTTGGAGAGAAACGCTATTGTTATGTATTGACTATCTAAGCTAGAGTTCCGGGATGTTTTCGAGTGGAACGCTATTGTAATGATTGTTAATTATTGGAACTATTTAAGCTTGAGATCCCGGATGGTTTGGAAAGGAACGCTATTGTTATCTAATGGACTATCTAACTATGATCTCCCGGATGGTTTGGTGAGGAACGCTATTGTTATCTATTGACTATCTAAGCTTGATCTCCCGGATGATTTGGAGAGGAACGTTACTGTTATCTATTGACTATCTAAGCTTGAGCTTCCGGATAATTTGGAGAGGAATCCGGATTGTTGGAGAGGAATAATTGTTAATGATTCACTATATAAGCTAGAGTTCCGGGATGGTTTGGAGAGGAACACCCTAATATTTCAGTAGGGTGGGTGTATTCCTATCTTCCAATTGTAAGTTGACAATAATTAATGAATTGTATAGTATAACATTGATGAAAACGTTTTTTATTGTCTGCAGTTCAGGTCAGTTATTTTATTATTTGGAGGAATAGAAAGAATTTATGTAAGATTTGTTCTTGTATAAAAAACAAATATGCATGTTCTATAGACCACTGAAGGTTTTTAATTTATCACTTATTTTATCTGGTGGTTAAATGAAAATTAAGCGAGGAAAATAAATTCTGATAGAGTGACGAATAATGATTTATCCTCCACACACTCATTTACTTTCCACTGATGTAGAGCCTCACTGGAATTGCTTTTATTAACTTTGGCAGCTGTCGCATCAGTCATCTCATGATGCCACTTAATACATGTTTGTTTTATCAAAATATTTACAATTTTAATAAATTAAATTTTACAATATGTATGATAAATTAAAAGAATTATTAATTGTTGTGGATGTTATAAAACGCGAACAAAACAAGGCAGAAAATTAATAACGTATGAGTGGATATGATAATTTCTGCTTTACCAACAAAAAAAGTTAATATTGAAAAACCCTGAGCTTTACATTCTTCACAGACAACCGACACAATGTGACGTATACATACTAACCCTTATAAACATTTCACAAACTAGGTGTACCAAGTTTTGTAACGTCAGTCAGTTTGAAAATCGGTGATGATTTTATTGATTTATCTTAACGTAAACGAGTATTATTTTAAGTTTTAACTATCGGGATGAACAGTAAATATTTCATGAACATGATTCCCGTTTAAGTACCTAATAGTAAAAATTATGTTTTATACTTTATGATCACAAAGTTGTAATTTGTACTTGCGTGTATACCTAAATTTAATGCTAAATTTCACAAAATTAAGTAAATAAAAATTAGAAACTCGTTTATTAAAGAATGTTATTTTATCTAATTAAATAAATGCTAATCTCAGTAAATAAACACGTCTCGGCCAGGGAAGGAACAAGTGTTCCAAACCCATGCGACGTAGAGTGAGTGGATCCACGTAGATCAACACTACACGCCCTTGTGACAGTCAGGTGGAGGTGTGTGTCAAGTGATGAGGGTAACTGTTGGACTTAAATTTCACCTCCAAGAGAAACAAGTGTTCCAAATCCATATGAAGTAGAGTGAGTGGGCCCACGTAGATCAATACTACACGACCTTGAAACAGTCAAGTGGGGATGTGCGTCAAGTGATAAGGGTAACTTTTGGACTTGCATTTCAACTCCTAGAGAAACAAGTGTTTCAAACCCATGTGAGTGGATAGTAGTAATAATACAGGCATTGACAAACGTCCAATGAAGAGTTTTCGTCCAATGACGAGTCGGCTAGGTCAGTTTTTTTAATGAGGTTCTAATGACCTTAACGAGTTTTTAACGAGGTTCTAATGACCCTTACGAGGTTCTAATGACCTTAACGAGGTTCTAATGACCTTAACGAGGTTCTAATTGACCTTAACGAGTTTTCAATGAGGTTCTAATTGACCTTATCGAGTTTTTAATGGGGTTCTAATGACCTTAACGAGTTTTTTAATGAGGTTCTAATTGACCTTAACGAGTTTTTAATGAGGTTCTAATGACCTTGTAGTAGTGAAATAGTGGGCGAAATGCCGTCAAGATTTAGGATTTCTGCGTCAAATCGATAACCAGCCCTTCCCCCTCTCCCCTCCCCCCCCCTCAAAATCAAAAGGGCCTCGACGATTACCGAAGGTTCCCGACAATCTCCGGAAATCCCCGAAGGTATTCTCCGAAACAATCAATACATTTCCCGTAAAAAGTGGTTTTTTGCTTATATCTCGAAAACGGTGCGTCCTAGAGCCTTGGAAATTTTTTTGACCCCCGAAAGTCTATTAGGCCCACCTGTATACACCATTTCCGACCTACCTATAACAAAATTTTTCCAAAAATAACACCTTTGAACTTATCTTTACCCCCACCACTTTGGATCTAGTTTCGCTATTTACCGTCCGATTTCGCTCAAATTTGGTACACGTGTACAGATACGCATGCCATACAATATAAACCGTTTGTATTATGTATATGTCGTCTCTGGACTTATCTTTACCCCCACCACTCCGGATCTAGTTTCGTTATTTACCGTCCGATTTCGCTCAAATTTGGTACACGTGTACAGATACGCATGCAATACAATATAGCTAGGCTAAAAGTGCATTTTATATAGTATAACAAGGCTAATAGTGTGTTTTATATAGTACAAAAAGGGAATTTGAGGGAAATTTGGGAATTTGAGGGAAATTTTGGCAGGGAAAATTCCCAACAGGTTGGCAGGAATGAGAGCCGCCATCTTGGATCCGGGGCATATATATTACGATGATTTCAGGACAATCATCATTCAGTCTCAGACTTTTGAACGAGACACATCTAGCAGCTCCGCTATTTACAACGCATCTATTGCAACCGTATTGTAAGTATACATAACCTATAAATTCATTTTACTCTCTAGAGACATAACCTAACCTAACTTACCTTTACCAAGATATTGAAAAACATTTTCTACAGGCATTTTCTAGTATTATACATACCCGAGTAGATAGATATTGAAAGTTTTACGATATTGTGTTTCATTTGTTGCAGATCAACTATCCTCACAGAAACCTGCCACCACCCCATCACTTGACTTCGTCTACCCACGGCAACCACACCCATCTAATACATGTAAGCCCTTATATATCATTACTGTAGCATTTCCGTAACCCTAATGCCCCTAAGTAAACTTTAGACTTAGATTACCGTTCTCTTTACGGTATTTGCATAGATTACCTTAATGATCATGTTACTAATAAAAATTGTCCTTCTGTTCCAGATCATCATGAACCCCAACCAAATTGCATGCCCCAGATGCAGCAAGACCATGTCTAAGACAAACATAGCTCGCCATCTCAAGAGCTGCACCGGACCTACAACGACTCGGGAGCCCCAGCGACCTTGCCCGTCCTGCGGGACGATGATTACCCTCTCCAACCGCAGCAAGCACCTCAAGAAGTGCGATCCGGGTCACCTCAAGAGAAAAGCAGACGAGTCAGGCCCCTCCACTTCCAAGAAAACTTGCTTAGCTCACGATGAGCCTCAGCCATCTACTAGCCCTTCCTCCTCTATCATCGACACCACCCGCACCTCAATAACCTCTGCCTACAACTCAGTCAAGTCTGCGTGGAGTACCATGATCGGTCGCGATGCTCTTGTGATGGAGGAAGTAGAGAACGCTTTCAATGCAAAAATGAGGACGTATGTTGTAGATAATCACCCTAAAATAAAAGACCCCGCCATATTCTTGAAAAAAGCACGTCACCTCATCCAATCCAAGATCATGGAGCTGGTCAGGGAGGAGAACATTAAGGCAAATATTGTCCTTTTGGCAGAATATAAAAAACCTATCAACAACGTAGAAGAAACAAATGAGATGAATTTTAAAACGAAAAATGTCATCTATCTTCCAACTACAGATATTTTGGAGCACGTAAAAGAGTCTGAAAGAAAGATCCTAGCCGAAATGGACGAATTCTATGCTAAGGGATCTGGCTGGACTCTAGCCAAAATTCTCAAGCTACAACTCAGAATCAACACATACCTACCACTCCGTGGATCTACTTATATTCCCCTTCCTAAAAAGATTGAAGACAAGAAAGCCATATTAAATATCCAAAACAACGACCAGAAGTGCTTCTTATGGTCAGTGTTGGCGACTCTTCATCCCGTCTCATGGCAAGATCAACCCCGCCGCATCCACCACTATCTACCATTCGAACACGAGCTAGATCAGCACCTCCAAGGAATCGAGTTCCCCGTCACCCTCGATAAAATCAAGCTGTTCGAGAAGAGAAGCGCCTTTTCCATCAATGTCTACGCCTACGATGAAAAGTTCGTAGTGTACCCGCTGCTGGTGACAGACAGGGAGCAACCAAACCATATCGATCTTCTCTACGTTAAGGATAGAGATAATACCCACTATTGTCTCATCAGAGATCTGAGCCGACTCGTTAGATCCCAGGTTACTAAGCTTCATGGTCAAACCTACATATGCCGCCGTTGCTTGCTCCACTTCGGAACAGAAGATCTTCTCAACCGTCACAAGGAAGACTGCAGTGAACATGAAGCCGTCAAGATTATTATGCCACCGGAGGGAAGCAGTATCAAGTTTGAGGAGGGGCAGAAGAAGATGCGAGTCCCATTTACCATCTACGCCGACTTTGAGTGCATGCTAACCCGTGTTGACGAGGAGAATAAGGAAGAAGACCAGCCCATTGGACCGAAGCGGAAGTTCACGGAAAAGTACCAGAGACATGAAGCTATAAGCTTCTCTTACTACATCGTCTATTCAGATGGAGAGTGCGACCATCCAGTCAACTACTTCGGTATAGATGCAGCTCAAGTCTTTGTTGAGAATATGTTACATGAATCGCGGAAAATACATTACCTCTACTCCAGCATGGCTGTTAAACCCATGGATCTTACATTAGAAGATCTCAACACCATCTCATCCACACAGCTTTGTCACATCTGTCAAAAACCATTCACCGACAAAGAAGATCAAAAAGTACGAGACCACGACCACCTTACCGGCAAGTTCAGAGGCCTTGCCCACAACTCATGCAATCTCAAGTACCGTAAACCCCACTTTATCCCCATCTTCATACACAATCTGAGTGGCTACGACACCCACCTCTTCATCAAAATGTTTGGGCTCAATGATGAAACAATAGATCTTATTCCTAGCAATGAAGAGAGGTACATCTCCTACACCATCAACGTTAATGGAGGAACAAAATTAAGATTTCTCGATTCATGCAGATTTATGCCATCTACCCTCGACAAACTAGCAAAAAACCTATCTCCTCAACAATTCAGACACACTTCAAAATATTACTCTGGTGAACAGCTTCAACTTCTAACGAAAAAGGGTGTCTACCCATACGAATTCATGGACTCACTGAACAAGTTTCAGCTGACATCCCTTCCACAAAAGAAGGACTTTTATAATAAGTTAAACAAGGAACAAATTACAAATGAGGACTACGACCATGCCATCAAAGTTTGGAATTCCTTCAACATTCAGAGTATGAAAGAGTACACTGAACTCTACAACCAGACCGATGTACTTATTTTGGCTGACATCATGGAGAACTTCAGAGACGTCTGCCTGCAGACATACCATCTTGATCCAGCTTGGTACTTCACTGCACCAGGACTTGCCTGGAGTGCCATGTTAAAAACCACCAATGTTGAACTTGAGCTTCTCACTGATTACAACATGATACTTATGATTGGTAAGGGAATACGCGGGGGAGTATCTCAGTGCTCTCATCGTCATGCAAATGCAAACAACCCGTACATGGAAGAGTACGATACAGACAAGCCTACTACCTATCTCACGTACCTTGATGCCAATAATTTGTAGGGATGGGTGATGAGTCAGCACATGCCATTCAAAGACTTTAAGTGGGTAGACAATCCAAGCTCCATAGATGTCACAACAATCGCTGATGACTCAGATACTGGATATATCTTAGAAGTGGATTTAGAATATCCTCAACAACTCCATGACATTCATTCAGACCTCCCTCTAGCTCCAGAACAACGGGCGCCACCAGGATTCAAAGAAAAAAAAACTGTTGCTAACTCTCTTCCACAAAGAAAAATATGTTCTGCACTATAGGAACTTGAAGCAATACCTGTCACTGGGCATGCGACTACAGAAAATACACCGAGTAATTAGCTTTTCCCAAAGCAACTGGCTCAAGTGTTACATCGAATTGAACACTAACATGCGTACCAAGGCCACCAATGATTTTGAAAAGGACTTTTATAAGCTCATGAATAATAGCGTATTTGGAAAGACGATGGAGAACATCCGTAACCGAGTTTATATACGGCTGGCAACAAAAGATGTTCAAGTTGAGAAATGGATTGCAAAGCCTAACTTCAAACACCGGTCCATCTTCACGGAACAACTTGCCGCTATCCACATGAGCCGAACGAAACTCCTTTTCAATAAGGCCATATACGTTGGTATGAGTATTCTGGACGTATCAAAAACTCTAATGTATAACTTCCATTTCAATACCATCAAGAACAGATACGGCACCAAAGCTCAGCTTCAATACACAGACACTGACTCACTCACCTACCTTATAGAAACTGACAACTTCTACACTGACATGAAAGAGATGATCAATTTGTTTGACACCAGCGGCTATCCAGAACCCAACCGCTACAACATTCCTCGAATAAACAAAAAAGTCATAGGAAAGTTTAAGGATGAGCTCAACGGAAGAATAATGTATGAATATGTGGGACTGCGCTCCAAGATGTATGCAAGCAGATCAGAGAAGAAAGACGACAACGATGATGGAATTATCAAAAAATCCAAAGGTGTCAAGATGAGCACAGTAAAAAATGAAATTAATTTTGATGACTATAAGTACTGCTTAGAAAATTTTGCCCGTCAATACAGCACTAAGAGCGTGAACTGTACAAAAGAAAATCACTCTGATGTATACCATTCAATGAACATGATAAGAAGTTACCGTCATGAACTGTATAGCGTAGAGTTGAATAAGATTTCCCTTTCTGGAAGGGATGATAAACGATATATATTGGATGGAGGTATCAAGACCCTGCCTTGGGGTCACTACTCTATCCCTAATGACACCATGCTTAATTTAACTATTGACGAAGCTTTATTGACAGAGTAGAAGGGAGCACAAGAGTGCAGGAGGTAGCAAATAGAAGAAGGCCGGCTACCACTTTCCGCAGCGGGGAGGGGCTGTGGGATCCCTTAAAAACATTATAAATCGTAATATATTGTATCAATAAACGCCAATCGGTTCTCTAGCTTCATAACATTGGTCAGTTTTTTGTATATACTAAACTGTAGACTTATCCGTAATACCGTTTGGTTGGATTTTACTTTGTGTTCATTTTAAAATTTAAAAAACCGGGTCCTTTAGTGGTCTTAATGTACGTATGCACATGCAAAACTTACGAGTAATACTTCTACACAATGTTACAGGATGTGGCTCACCACATCAGTCTTATCGCTTGTGTCAATAAAGACGAAATATCAGCTTACTTTTTACTGTTAATAATAAAAAGATTATATACTTCCAACTACGCAGAGTTGATGGAATGGGACTTTGCTATAACCCATGGTTGCTAACATGCCCGTAGAAACCAAATTTACGGCATTGACAGAAATCAACCCAACCGTAGTGCAGACACCGTACTGGGTGAACCTACTTCTTTATCATGGTAACTCCTACGCCAGGTAAGTAATGTTAAGTTAGTTTTAAGTAAACTCTTTTACCGTCAACCTTTAAAAAACAATCTGTAAAATAAATTCTGTTATAATATGAACACTTTTGTGAGTTTACATAACTACAATTTATTAACGGATATCTCCAGCTCTGTGTGAATTTCTATAGAATACCGTACCATCGAGGTGAGGGCGGCCCAAATTCAATAAAAAAGCCCGACTGTTCTCTAAGGCAGCCGTAAAACGCATAAGTCCTGAGGCAGTCCTGCAGCTTGGGGCTGGGCTAATCCCCGTAAGACCTTGAGTCGCAGTCCGGGCCCTCGTACGGTACGTGTATCTGGATGTGTGTAACACTCTATGGCTGGCTTAAACTCTGTAAGTCCAGGGTGTGAGTAAGGGATATTTTTAGTAACAAGAAAAATAAAATAAATAAATAAAAGCCCTTTGTAAGTTTGTGCGTCACATTGAAAGGCTTCTCCAAGTAAAGTGGCGGCTAGACTTATAGTGGACCCAAAAAAAAGTATAAAAAAAAGAAACACAAAAATAATACTGGGAGGTAGCAATTTTGTTATGGAGCGGCTATCACCGTAGCTTGCGATGGTTGAGACAAGTTACATTAAAGTAAGTGGGATTATGCCTACTGGGGACACCCACTATAATAAAAAACGCGCCAATGCACAAAGTGCAATGACCCTATACCCCTTGGGTGGTGTGGAAACTTGGGTCAAGACTTGTCTGGACAAGCATTGACTTGATAGTCATGGTCTTGTCTGGGAATGCAAGGACAAGTGTTACGACTCGTGCATAGACCTTCAGGGAAGGAGGCACAATACTCTCTCAAGGTCAACTGAGAGTATAAAAGGACTCGTATTTTCACTTTTTTTTCTTATCAGTCTATCATGGCGGGTTGGGCTAAACCGGGTTAAATCAACGTGGGTTAATAAAACCTGAGTTAGCCCAACCCAGGCTATAAATAGAATTGTTTTCTAAATTCTTTATTATTAAACATGAATTCGAATGAACAAGATCTCGTATCAGCTTTGGCTTCGCCACGCGCGCCAGGCGGAAGAACATTTCCCACCATACCTGTGAACTTCTTTTGTTGCATATTGCGATGCAGAAAGACTTGGAAAACAGAAAAACAGAAAAACAGAAAAACAGAAAAACAGAAAAACAGAAAAACAGAAAAACAGAAAAACAGGAAAACAGAAAAACAGAAAAACAGGAAAACAGGAAAACAGAAAAACGGCCGTTTTTCTGTTTTCCTGTTTTCCTGTTTTTCTGTTTTTCTGTTTTCCTGTTTTTCTGTTTTTCTGTTTTTCTGTTTTTCTGTTTTTCTGTTTTTCTGTTTTCCAAGTCTTTCTGCATCGCAATATGCAACAAAAGAAGTTCACAGGTATGGTGGGAAATGTTCTTCCGGCTGGCGCGCGTGGCGAAGCCAAAGCTGATACAAGATCTTGTTCATTCGAATTCATGTTTAATAATAAAGAATTTAGAAAACAATTCTATTTATAGCCTGGGTTGGGCTAACTCAGGTTTTATTAACCCACGTTGATTTAACCCGGTTTAGCCCAACCCGCCATGATAGACTGATAAGAAAAAAAAGTGAAAATACGAGTCCTTTTATACTCTCAGTTGACCTTGAGAGAGTATTGTGCCTCCTTCCCTGAAGGTCTATGCACGAGTCGTAACACTTGTCCTTGCATTCCCAGACAAGACCATGACTATCAAGTCAATGCTTGTCCAGACAAGTCTTGACCCAAGTTTCCACACCACCCAAGGGGTATAGGGTCATTGCACTTTGTGCATTGGCGCGTTTTTTATTATAGTGGGTGTCCCCAGTAGGCATAATCCCACTTACTTTAATGTAACTTGTCTCAACCATCGCAAGCTACGGTGATAGCCGCTCCATAACAAAATTGCTACCTCCCAGTATTATTTTTGTGTTTCTTTTTTTTATACTTTTTTTTGGGTCCACTATAAGTCTAGCCACCACTTTACTTGGAGAAGCCTTTCAATGTGACGCACAAACTTACAAAGGGCTTTTATTTATTTATTTTATTTTTCTTGTTACTAAAAATATCCCTTACTCACACCCTGGACTTACAGAGTTTAAGCCAGCCATAGAGTGTTACACACATCCAGATACACGTACCGTACGAGGGCCCGGACTGCGACTCAAGGTCTTACGGGGATTAGCCCAGCCCCAAGCTGCAGGACTGCCTCAGGACTTATGCTTTTTACGGCTGCCTTAGAGAACAGTCGGGCTTTTTTATTGAATTTGGGCCGCCCTCACCTCGATGGTACGGTATTCTATAGAAATTCACACAGAGCTGGAGATATCCGTTAATAAATTGTAGTTATGTAAACTCACAAAAGTGTTCATATTATAACAGAATTTATTTTACAGATTGTTTTTTAAAGGTTGACGGTAAAAGAGTTTACTTAAAACTAACTTAACATTACTTACCTGGCGTAGGAGTTACCATGATAAAGAAGTAGGTTCACCCAGTACGGTGTCTGCACTACGGTTGGGTTGATTTCTGTCAATGCCGTAAATTTGGTTTCTACGGGCATGTTAGCAACCATGGGTTATAGCAAAGTCCCATTCCATCAACTCTGCGTAGTTGGAAGTATATAATCTTTTTATTATTAACAGTAAAAAGTAAGCTGATATTTCGTCTTTATTGACACAAGCGATAAGACTGATGTGGTGAGCCACATCCTGTAACATTGTGTAGAAGTATTACTCGTAAGTTTTGCATGTGCATACGTACATTAAGACCACTAAAGGACCCGGTTTTTTAAATTTTAAAATGAACACAAAGTAAAATCCAACCAAACGGTATTACGGATAAGTCTACAGTTTAGTATATACAAAAAACTGACCAATGTTATGAAGCTAGAGAACCGATTGGCGTTTATTGATACAATATATTACGATTTATAATGTTTTTAAGGGATCCCACAGCCCCTCCCCGCTGCGGAAAGTGGTAGCCGGCCTTCTTCTATTTGCTACCTCCTGCACTCTTGTGCTCCCTTCTACTCTGTCAATAAAGCTTCGTCAATAGTTAAATTAAGCATGGTGTCATTAGGGATAGAGTAGTGACCCCAAGGCAGGGTCTTGATACCTCCATCCAATATATATCGTTTATCATCCCTTCCAGAAAGGGAAATCTTATTCAACTCTACGCTATACAGTTCATGACGGTAACTTCTTATCATGTTCATTGAATGGTATACATCAGAGTGATTTTCTTTTGTACAGTTCACGCTCTTAGTGCTGTATTGACGGGCAAAATTTTCTAAGCAGTACTTATAGTCATCAAAATTAATTTCATTTTTTACTGTGCTCATCTTGACACCTTTGGATTTTTTGATAATTCCATCATCGTTGTCGTCTTTCTTCTCTGATCTGCTTGCATACATCTTGGAGCGCAGTCCCACATATTCATACATTATTCTTCCGTTGAGCTCATCCTTAAACTTTCCTATGACTTTTTTGTTTATTCGAGGAATGTTGTAGCGGTTGGGTTCTGGATAGCCGCTGGTGTCAAACAAATTGATCATCTCTTTCATGTCAGTGTAGAAGTTGTCAGTTTCTATAAGGTAGGTGAGTGAGTCAGTGTCTGTGTATTGAAGCTGAGCTTTGGTGCCGTATCTGTTCTTGATGGTATTGAAATGGAAGTTATACATTAGAGTTTTTGATACGTCCAGAATACTCATACCAACGTATATGGCCTTATTGAAAAGGAGTTTCGTTCGGCTCATGTGGATAGCGGCAAGTTGTTCCGTGAAGATGGACCGGTGTTTGAAGTTAGGCTTTGCAATCCATTTCTCAACTTGAACATCTTTTGTTGCCAGCCGTATATAAACTCGGTTACGGATGTTCTCCATCGTCTTTCCAAATACGCTATTATTCATGAGCTTATAAAAGTCCTTTTCAAAATCATTGGTGGCCTTGGTACGCATGTTAGTGTTCAATTCGATGTAACACTTGAGCCAGTTGCTTTGGGAAAAGCTAATTACTCGGTGTATTTTCTGTAGTCGCATGCCCAGTGACAGGTATTGCTTCAAGTTCCTATAGTGCAGAACATATTTTTCTTTGTGGAAGAGAGTTAGCAACAGTTTTTTTTTCTTTGAATCCTGGTGGCGCCCGTTGTTCTGGAGCTAGAGGGAGGTCTGAATGAATGTCATGGAGTTGTTGAGGATATTCTAAATCCACTTCTAAGATATATCCAGTATCTGAGTCATCAGCGATTGTTGTGACATCTATGGAGCTTGGATTGTCTACCCACTTAAAGTCTTTGAATGGCATGTGCTGACTCATCGCCCATCCGTACAAATTATTGGCATCAAGGTACGTGAGATAGGTAGTAGGCTTGTCTGCATCGTACTCTTCCATGTACGGGTTGTTTGCATTTGCATGACGATGAGAGCACTGAGATACTCCCCCGCATATTCCCTTACCAATCATAAGTATCATGTTGTAATCAGTGAGAAGCTCAAGTTCAACATTGGTGGTTTTTAACATGGCACTCCAGGCAAGTCCTGGTGCAGTGAAGTACCAAGCTGGATCAAGATGGTATGTCTGCAGGCAGACGTCTCTGAAGTTCTCCATGATGTCAGCCAAAATAAGTACATCGGTCTGGTTGTAGAGTTCAGTGTACTCTTTCATACTCTGAATGTTGAAGGAATTCCAAACTTTGATGGCATGGTCGTAGTCCTCATTTGTAATTTGTTCCTTGTTTAACTTATTATAAAAGTCCTTCTTTTGTGGAAGGGATGTCAGCTGAAACTTGTTCAGTGAGTCCATGAATTCGTATGGGTAGACACCCTTTTTCGTTAGAAGTTGAAGCTGTTCACCAGAGTAATATTTTGAAGTGTGTCTGAATTGTTGAGGAGATAGGTTTTTTGCTAGTTTGTCGAGGGTAGATGGCATAAATCTGCATGAATCGAGAAATCTTAATTTTGTTCCTCCATTAACGTTGATGGTGTAGGAGATGTACCTCTCTTCATTGCTAGGAATAAGATCTATTGTTTCATCATTGAGCCCAAACATTTTGATGAAGAGGTGGGTGTCGTAGCCACTCAGATTGTGTATGAAGATGGGGATAAAGTGGGGTTTACGGTACTTGAGATTGCATGAGTTGTGGGCAAGGCCTCTGAACTTGCCGGTAAGGTGGTCGTGGTCTCGTACTTTTTGATCTTCTTTGTCGGTGAATGGTTTTTGACAGATGTGACAAAGCTGTGTGGATGAGATGGTGTTGAGATCTTCTAATGTAAGATCCATGGGTTTAACAGCCATGCTGGAGTAGAGGTAATGTATTTTCCGCGATTCATGTAACATATTCTCAACAAAGACTTGAGCTGCATCTATACCGAAGTAGTTGACTGGATGGTCGCACTCTCCATCTGAATAGACGATGTAGTAAGAGAAGCTTATAGCTTCATGTCTCTGGTACTTTTCCGTGAACTTCCGCTTCGGTCCAATGGGCTGGTCTTCTTCCTTATTCTCCTCGTCAACACGGGTTAGCATGCACTCAAAGTCGGCGTAGATGGTAAATGGGACTCGCATCTTCTTCTGCCCCTCCTCAAACTTGATACTGCTTCCCTCCGGTGGCATAATAATCTTGACGGCTTCATGTTCACTGCAGTCTTCCTTGTGACGGTTGAGAAGATCTTCTGTTCCGAAGTGGAGCAAGCAACGGCGGCATATGTAGGTTTGACCATGAAGCTTAGTAACCTGGGATCTAACGAGTCGGCTCAGATCTCTGATGAGACAATAGTGGGTATTATCTCTATCCTTAACGTAGAGAAGATCGATATGGTTTGGTTGCTCCCTGTCTGTCACCAGCAGCGGGTACACTACGAACTTTTCATCGTAGGCGTAGACATTGATGGAAAAGGCGCTTCTCTTCTCGAACAGCTTGATTTTATCGAGGGTGACGGGGAACTCGATTCCTTGGAGGTGCTGATCTAGCTCGTGTTCGAATGGTAGATAGTGGTGGATGCGGCGGGGTTGATCTTGCCATGAGACGGGATGAAGAGCCGCCAACACTGACCATAAGAAGCACTTCTGGTCGTTGTTTTGGATATTTAATATGGCTTTCTTGTCTTCAATCTTTTTAGGAAGGGGAATATAAGTAGATCCACGGAGTGGTAGGTATGTGTTGATTCTGAGTTGTAGCTTGAGAATTTTGGCTAGAGTCCAGCCAGATCCCTTAGCATAGAATTCGTCCATTTCGGCTAGGATCTTTCTTTCAGACTCTTTTACGTGCTCCAAAATATCTGTAGTTGGAAGATAGATGACATTTTTCGTTTTAAAATTCATCTCATTTGTTTCTTCTACGTTGTTGATAGGTTTTTTATATTCTGCCAAAAGGACAATATTTGCCTTAATGTTCTCCTCCCTGACCAGCTCCATGATCTTGGATTGGATGAGGTGACGTGCTTTTTTCAAGAATATGGCGGGGTCTTTTATTTTAGGGTGATTATCTACAACATACGTCCTCATTTTTGCATTGAAAGCGTTCTCTACTTCCTCCATCACAAGAGCATCGCGACCGATCATGGTACTCCACGCAGACTTGACTGAGTTGTAGGCAGAGGTTATTGAGGTGCGGGTGGTGTCGATGATAGAGGAGGAAGGGCTAGTAGATGGCTGAGGCTCATCGTGAGCTAAGCAAGTTTTCTTGGAAGTGGAGGGGCCTGACTCGTCTGCTTTTCTCTTGAGGTGACCCGGATCGCACTTCTTGAGGTGCTTGCTGCGGTTGGAGAGGGTAATCATCGTCCCGCAGGACGGGCAAGGTCGCTGGGGCTCCCGAGTCGTTGTAGGTCCGGTGCAGCTCTTGAGATGGCGAGCTATGTTTGTCTTAGACATGGTCTTGCTGCATCTGGGGCATGCAATTTGGTTGGGGTTCATGATGATCTGGAACAGAAGGACAATTTTTATTAGTAACATGATCATTAAGGTAATCTATGCAAATACCGTAAAGAGAACGGTAATCTAAGTCTAAAGTTTACTTAGGGGCATTAGGGTTACGGAAATGCTACAGTAATGATATATAAGGGCTTACATGTATTAGATGGGTGTGGTTGCCGTGGGTAGACGAAGTCAAGTGATGGGGTGGTGGCAGGTTTCTGTGAGGATAGTTGATCTGCAACAAATGAAACACAATATCGTAAAACTTTCAATATCTATCTACTCGGGTATGTATAATACTAGAAAATGCCTGTAGAAAATGTTTTTCAATATCTTGGTAAAGGTAAGTTAGGTTAGGTTATGTCTCTAGAGAGTAAAATGAATTTATAGGTTATGTATACTTACAATACGGTTGCAATAGATGCGTTGTAAATAGCGGAGCTGCTAGATGTGTCTCGTTCAAAAGTCTGAGACTGAATGATGATTGTCCTGAAATCATCGTAATATATATGCCCCGGATCCAAGATGGCGGCTCTCATTCCTGCCAACCTGTTGGGAATTTTCCCTGCCAAAATTTCCCTCAAATTCCCAAATTTCCCTCAAATTCCCTTTTTGTACTATATAAAACACACTATTAGCCTTGTTATACTATATAAAATGCACTTTTAGCCTAGCTATATTGTATTGCATGCGTATCTGTACACGTGTACCAAATTTGAGCGAAATCGGACGGTAAATAACGAAACTAGATCCGGAGTGGTGGGGGTAAAGATAAGTCCAGAGACGACATATACATAATACAAACGGTTTATATTGTATGGCATGCGTATCTGTACACGTGTACCAAATTTGAGCGAAATCGGACGGTAAATAGCGAAACTAGATCCAAAGTGGTGGGGGTAAAGATAAGTTCAAAGGTGTTATTTTTGGAAAAATTTTGTTATAGGTAGGTCGGAAATGGTGTATACAGGTGGGCCTAATAGACTTTCGGGGGTCAAAAAAATTTCCAAGGCTCTAGGACGCACCGTTTTCGAGATATAAGCAAAAAACCACTTTTTACGGGAAATGTATTGATTGTTTCGGAGAATACCTTCGGGGATTTCCGGAGATTGTCGGGAACCTTCGGTAATCGTCGAGGCCCTTTTGATTTTGAGGGGGGGGAGGGGAGAGGGGGAAGGGGGAAGGGCTGGTAATCGATTTGACGCAGAAATCCTAAATCTTGACGGCAATTCGCCCACTATTTGACTACTACAAGGTCATTAGAACCTCATTAAAAACTCGTTAAGGTCAATTAGAACCTCATTAAAAAACTCGTTAAGGTCATTAGAACCCCATTAAAAACTCGATAAGGTCGATTAGAACCTCATTGAAAACTCGTTAAGGTCAATTAGAACCTCGTTAAGGTCATTAGAACCTCGTTAAGGTCATTAGAACCTCGTAAGGGTCATTAGAACCTCGTTAAAAACTCGTTAAGGTCATTAGAACCTCATTAAAAAAACTTACCTAGCCGACTCGTCATTGGACGAAAACTCTTCATTGGACGTTTGTCAATGCCTTACTACTGTGGATCCACGTAGATTAATACTACACGCCCTTGTGACAGTCAAGTAAGGGTGTGCGTCAAGGTATGAGGGTAACTGTTGGACTTGCATTTCGACTCCTAGAGAAACAAGTGTTCCAAACCCATGTGACGTAGAGTGAGTGGAACCACGTAGATCAATACTACACGCCCTTGTGACAGTCAGGTGGGGGTGTGCGTCAAGGGACGGGGCTAACGATTGGACTTTCATTTCCATTCCACGACATTCAATATTTCTACACCATTAATTCAACCAGATAATCATTTACTAAAACCGTTTAAAACATCTCGTCGCCTTAATTATTTTATTAAAAAAGAACCAGACTTCGATTTGTCTAAATCATAAGTAGTGTTCCATCGTTAGTTTATATTATATTGGCTCGGATTACATAATTATATACATAATAAACATATTGTTCTATTGTTATATTTATAGTATTACACAGAGTATAGTGATACAATTATGTGTACAAGTATGTAATGATTTACTGTACTATCACTCTGGTAGTAGATTTGGTTTTAATATGAGGCAGCATTTGAAGCCACGTGTGTAATTTTCCATAAATGAAATAGAACATTAAAAAAACAGAACAATTGCGTCAAGGTGCTATCAACATTATTTACAAGATAACCATACGTTTCGCCCATACTGTGAAGTGGCATCCTCAGTGGTATCTGAGAAAATACAATGAACTAGATCGCAATCTAAGTCATGCCACCGAGAATCACAGCATGGGCGAAACGTATGGTTGGTTATCTTGTAAATAATGTAGATGGCACCTTGAGGCAGTTGTCACCAGAAAATGTAGATTCTAGTTATGACACACGCCATTAGGGTAGAGTGTTTGGAATAAATGTAGAAACAGTATAAGAGTTTAATTCAATATTAAATTTGGATCATTAAAGGAATATGTTTCTAGATTAATTTTATATCCGATAGGGTAAAATATTTTAAGATTTTTATTTAGGTATACTACTTTTCAAATATACGAATTCTGCACCACTAATTATGACGCGTTTTAAAAGTAAAATATTGTTTACTGTTTATAAAATTAAAATGCATTGAGCATTGATGTTTTTTGTATAAAACTATTTGTTATGCAACATATATAATTTTAATCAACAGCAATTTTATAAGATCTAAAATCCTTAACACTCTATAGATTTTTTGACAAAGGTGGATTTTTAGGTTATGTTTTTAAGTAGTCGTGTTTAGTGATTGGTAACATTTTTACAATATTTTTCAGTGTTGTTAGTTCGGTTCTTAAATACAGGAGTAATTTATTTTAAAAAGGCATATGTATGTGATTGGATTACTAGAGATAAAATAATTAACTCTGTGACATTAGTAATTCAGTGTTACGAGTATTTCCAATTGTACATATGTGGAACAAAAATGAGTTTGAAATTAAGTAATGTTTTTGAAATCATGTATTGATATAGAATACAATACAATGAAAAGTCCATAAATTAAGACCCTGTTTAGAAAATTACACTTAAGAGTTTACTGTACGTACACCTCGCAACGATGATCTGTGATTCTTTCGCCGAGAGTAGCTAATATATCATTAATATTGTCTTAGATATCAAATGTTACAAATAAAATCAGAATTGTATTCTTTGCATAGAGACAATGTAAAACTTGGGCCATAACTACTGAATGACTCATCAAGAAGTACATAGGGTGGGTGGGTATGTTCTAGGATTAAGATATTTTGGTTTGCTTTTCATAAAAATAATAATATGTTGCGGCTGAACAGCTGACTAATTTGACAATAACATTTGACCGATACGTTTAGTTTGACTTCGTAGTCAAAACGTGGTTGAGTGGTGGTGGTCCTGTTTAGACGGGAGTTGGTAATGTGGGAGGGACTAGTTGTATTTCCTCCGTGGGCATGTTTTGTGTCAGCTTTCACAACTAACTTTTACTATTCCATTAATATTAAAATAATTCCTATCAAATAACTTTTCTTTTCTTTAACTTAAACCCCTTAACATTAGTTCATAATAAAGAAGACAGAAGTGCTCGAAATGTTTCATTCCCACTAAAAGCAGCCATAGTATGTCAATTATACAAAATGGCTGTAATCGATTCCTCATTAAATACTGCAAACAAAGAGTAAACTCACAGACCAACGCTTTGCGATGTTAATGCCGACACAACTGTCCGATTAGTGGAATTAACCATGTAATATTTTATTTCGTTCATTCCTCTATAAACATGAATGCTGTCGCCACCGAAGTCAATCCAAACAAATACGACTAGTTGATTATCAATTTTAAAACTTATTTTTTAGGCAAAACTGTGAGTTTTAAATTTCCTTTGTCTCTGTTTTTTTTAGATTAATACGTTATTTTCAGTAATACGTCATCATACTGTTAAAACTCGCATGTCGTTTTGATGTGTGTTGGGTTGTTAGGGCTGTTTAATACAATTGGCAAGTGTAAAACAATGTTGTTATGACAATTATGTTAGGTCAAGACCTCTTTGTTAGCTTTCACTTCTTCGAAATTAAACTATTTGCAGGCACTGTTAACTTTTTTCCTTTAGGGTTTTCAATAATCAAAATTAAAACTCAGTAAGTAATGATAACGTACACGTAAATATTGCTTTACCAACTACCAATCAATTCTCATTCGTTACGATTTGTGTTAGCTTTTAGAATGATAGACGCCAAATTATTTCAATTTAACCTTCTAGTCATTGAAAAGAAGATTTTTTCAGGTTTTAGTGTAAGGAAACGATCAGTTATTCAGCAAGTTACTTCAAGAATGTGTCCTATTTTTAAATGTGTCAAAGATCTTAGGTATCCAGCAAAATATTTTTTCTCTTTATAGCTCCCGAGATTTCAATTTTCCATTCCCCCCCTAAATTAGCTAAAATAAAGTAATTCTCGAGGTTTTTTTGAGAGAGGATTGTACAACACTAACGAAAAAGAACGGTTACAACAGACCTCCTAATGGTGGCTCAGCTCAATGCTACCAATCTTCCAATCTGGGCTTCCGCCCGCCTACAGGCAGGTTCGTAGCACAGCTACTGTCACATGCGACAAGAACGTTATCCTGACAACACCAGATATTTTGCAATAGAACAACTCATGTTTGAAAGAGTCGTCGAATTCAAGTAACTTATTGCTACCAACAATGCAAGTATCGGAACTCAAAGTAAAATACACTTAGCACATGGAAGCTTGTTTGCTCTAAATAAAATGATGTCGTCAAATCTTCTGTCTGACCACATGAAAATTAAAATTTACAAAACAATAATTATACCTTTCTATATGGAGCTAAGGCATGAATTATCGACAAAAATACAGAGAATCACTTTCGAAAATAAGGCACTCAGAAAAGTGTTTGGACCCACAATAGAAGATGGAGTATGAAGGGTAATAAAGAAATTAGAGACCTTTTCAAAAAACCAAACATTATAACCGAAGCCAAGAGCCGACGTTTGCGATGGGCTGGACATTTAATAAGAAGAGATGATGATGTTCTTATCAGGTAAGAGAGAAAAGAAAACCCTGAAGGCAGAAGACCTCATAGACATCCAAAAAAAGGTGGAAGGATCAAATGGCCATTGCCACGAATAAGTTTAGGGTGAATGGAGAAGATCCTCAGAAGTGGAGGGAGATCATTGCTGAGGTCAAATACCACCTTGTGTAGTAGTGGCAATGGAAGTGAGTCAAGTATGTGACATTAAATGGCAAACGTTCAGTAACCCTTCAATAAAAACACCTAAGTACAAAATAATCAGGGGTTGATGTAACATTACTGACCGTCACTGTGCAACTCTTCGATGGAAACACATTTAAGAGATTTCACGAATAAAATCTCTTCTTCATAAGACGAATCAATTTTGGCGTAGAAAATAATAACTGCAGGAGAGTGTAAGTCAATGTTTAATTTTAGGTTAGCCAATGCCATTGTTCCGGTAAAATTATGTTTTGAAGGTATTTTAATATTAAAATGTAATACTTAATTTGTTTTATCCATTTTAATTTTATACACACAGACTACTGAACATTATTCTATTGTCAGCAATTAGTTTAAATAAAAATTGTACCAGCAAATTGTAAAAACAAAAAATTAATCAACATCAAAAATTCTTGAGGGGAGTGTTAAAGTATCAATTACAAAGATACATTTTACTGATTACCACAAGATTGAAAAATAGCCCACAGCCTTAAAGAAATCATTCTTATATCATACTATACCTTAACTCTAGTCAGCCTTAAATATACATGTAAATCACTCTTGGTAGCTAGTGAATCAAATTAATTGTTATTATACTTAGGGAAGGGGTGTTTTAATGAATAAATACGCTAACTGTTTGGACGAATACATCAAATTTATATACGAGTATTTTGTAACGACAGAACTCAGATCCTTACGTGTTTATATGATATTTTCCAAAATTACAGTAATATTGAAGTTCGGTAAGTGGCATATGGAAAATTGAATTCACTCCTTAGTTAGCATTAAAGTAAAATGCCATAATGCTATATTTTAAATCTTAGAATTCACGAAGTCCTACACCATAGAACAACAAAGAGATAATTATTTTATTGTTTTAAGTTTTTCTCTCCCTTGAAAGAGGAAGATATTGTGAGGCCCAAACAAGTGTTACAAAATGTCCAATCGAATAGTAGTCCACAACGTCTGGAGTACTAGTGAATGGTTTGTATAAAACTATCGTGAGCATTGCACTTCATTTTACGCTCAAATAGAATCATTACTATTTACTGACGTTGTAATTGTCTACGTAAGAAGGAAAATAATATTTGCTACAAATAACCCTTAAAAAAACCATACAATATTGAAAAATGCGTGTTTGTATAAAATTATATAAGTGAATAATAAAGGAACACGAACAAAATCTTAGGTGAGTTATTCCATAGAGAATGCTTCTGCCCTTGTCCCTCCTCCCCAAACAGCTTTCCTCCCCCTCCCCCTCACTCTCCTTACAACACAAGCATAACATCATATCTCTATTATTTAGATCTATAATGTGAAAAGCGTACGAAATAAATAGATATCTTAATCATTAAGGAATATTTATTTGTCTGTAAACTACTAAAGGTATTAATGTACAACTTCCTCTCTTTAGTTGGAGCTTTAATATACAAAATAAAAATTCTCATTATTGTCTAAAAAGGTTCTTATTATTATTCGGAACAAAGGTGTATTTCAGAGAGGAAAAACATTCTGAAATACAAGAATTAAATGAATAATGATTAATGTTTATAGTGTTCAGTATCGCGTGCTTCTCTAGCATCAAAGAGTAAAAATAATTAAATTAGACAAAGTTGTCAGATACGATTTAACACCTGTAAATGTTGTTTTATGATTTGCTACCAAGATCGTAATGTAATAAGGACATAGGGTCATAATAATAATGGACATGTATTGGCAGTCATAATAAATGTTTGCCAATACATAACTAAATAATTATATGTACACTAGTGAGAGCTTACATATAATATTGGCAGGATAGAAATGTAATATTCCAATTATGGTTACATCTTCAACCCTAACTTAACCCCTTCTAACTCTATCTTTAACCCCTTCTAATCTTTAACCCCTTCTAACTCTGTCATCCAAAGTTAAGCCACGAACGGACCTATCCATGATCTTAGGTAAACAAATAATTTTACTTTTATTTCAATGTAAAATAAAAACTGCAAACTTATTTTTGTATAGAGAAATAATATATTAAATATTCATAAATGTGAATCCTCCTTTCCACTTCACACCTGTTGTTATATTCATAAATGTGAATCCCCTTTCCACTTCACACCTGTTGTTATATTCATAAATGTGAATCCTCCTTTCCACCTCACACCTGTTGTTATATTCATAAATGTGAATCCCCTTTCCACTTCACACCTGTTGTTATATTCATAAATGTGAATCCCCTTTCCACTTCACACCTGTTGTTATATTCATAAATGTGAATCCCCCTTTCCACTTCACACCTGTTGTTATATTCATAAATGTGAATCCCCCTTTCCACTTCACACCTGTTGTTATATTCATAAATGTGAATCCTCCTTTCCACTTCACACCTGTTGTTATATTCATAAATGTGAATCCCCCTTTCCACTTCACACCTGTTGTTATATTCATAAATGTGAATCCCCCTTTCCACTTCACACCTGTTGTTATATTCATAAATGTGAATCCCCTTTCCACTTCACACCTGTTGTTATATTCATAAATGTGAATCCTCCTTTCCACTTCACACCTGTTGTTATATTCATAAATGTGAATCCTCCTTTCCACTTCACACCTGTTGTTATATTCATAAATGTGAATCCCCTTTCCACTTCACACCTGTTGTTATATTCATAAATGTGAATCCCCTTTCCACTTCACACCTGTTGTTATATTCATAAATGTGAATCCCCTTTCCACTTCACACCTGTTGTTATATTCATAAATGTGAATCCTCCTTTCCACTTCACACCTGTTGTTATATTCATAAATGTGAATCCCCTTTCCACTTCACACCTGTTGTTATATTCATAAATGTGAATCCTCCTTTCCACTTCACACCTGTTGTTATATTCATAAATGTGAATCCTCCTTTCCACTTCACACCTGTTGTTATATTCATAAATGTGAATCCTCCTTTCCACTTCACATCTGTTGTTAGATTTTTGCCTTTAATACTCTTGATCTTCATTTATCATATTTATGACCAACTACTTTGCATTTTTCAGGTTTTCTGGCAACGTTTGAGATGCTAACGCTTGACAGTTGATGGTAAATGATGCAGTGCATCCTTACTGTGGTGGGGTTCTTCTCCCTTACCAAGGCCGCCAATCATGAGCGTGCTATTGATCCATGAGTAAAGAATGTATTGCAATGTCATAAATTGAACATTGTAACTGTAATAATGACTCTTAGTTATGAGTTTGTTAGACTGCCCCTCCCTTCATCTCAAGTTATCTGATTTTGTCCAATTATAAACAAATTGGGTTCTTGGCCTTAAAATGAAAATGTTTCGATTTCGTTGGCTACTGTTACTATAATTAAAAAATGGAAACTAAATGAGCTGAATAAACATTCAAATTCTATTCGTGACAACTATCACATCTAAACTTTGAAAATTATTCTACAAAAGCCCTAAATAATAAAGGAAATATTTGGTAAATTGATTATTTCCAAATATATTCCAAACCAAAACATCTGCGGATACAATGTATAGTTTGTTTTTCCATAGACAGTTTAAAAAAATCACACTTTTAGTAACGAAAAGACGGAATTATGATGTTCTGCCTCGTTGTTCCATCTAATGTAACGCGAGCAGGGGAGTTAGAGGGGTTATAATACCAGGATATTGCATAAGCGCTTCCTTCTAAATGAGAATGATACAGTAAATAACAGAAATATGGAATGATGATGTTCTGCCTCGTTGTTCCATCTAAAGTAACGCGAGCAGGGGAGTTAGAGGGGTTATAATACCAATATATTGCATAAGCCCTTCCTTCTAAATGAGAATTATACAGTAAATAACAGAAATATGGAATGATGATGTTCTGCCTCGTTGTTCCATCTAATGTAACGCGAGCAGGGGAGTTAGAGGGGTTATAATACCAATATATTGCATAAGCGCTTCCTTCTAAATGAGAATGATACAGTAAATAACGGAAATACGTAAAGATGATGTTCTGCCTCGTTCTTCCAATTAATGTAACGCGAGCAGGGGAGTTAGAGGGGTTATAATACCAATATATTGCATAAGCGCTTCCTTCTAAATGAGAATGATACAATAAATAACGGAAATATGGAATGATGATGTTCTGCCTCGTTGTTCCAACTAATGTAACGCGAGCAGGGGAGTTAGAGGGGTTATAATACCAATATATTGCATAAGCGCTTCCTTCTAAATGAGAATGATACAGTAAATAACAGAAATATGGAATGATGATGTTCTGCCTCGTTGTTTCAACTAATGTAACGCGAGCAGGGGAGTTAGAGGGGTTATAATACCAATATATTGCATAAGCGCTTCCTTCTAAGTGAGAATGATACAATAAATAACAGAAATATGGAATGATGATGTTCTGCCTCGTTGTTCCATCTAATGTAACGCGAGCAGGGGAGTTAGAGGGGTTATAATACCAATATATTGCATAAGCGCTTCCTTCTAAATGAGAATGATACAGTAAATAACAGAAATATGGAATGATGATGTTCTGCCTCGTTGTTCCATCTAATGTAACGCGAGCAGGGGAGTTAGAGGGGTTATAATACCAATATATTGAAGAAGTGCTTCCTTCTAAGTGAGAATGATACAGTAAATAACGGAAATATGGAATGAAGATGTTCTGCCTCGTTGTTCTATCTAATGTAACGCGAGCAGGGGAGTTAGAGAGGGGTTATAATACCAATATATTGAAGAAGCGCTTCCTTCTAAGTGAGAATGATACAGTAAATAACGGAAATATGGAATAATGATGTTCTGCCTCGTTGTTCCATCTAATGTAACGCGAGCAGGGGAGTTAGAGGGGTTATAATACCAGAATATTGCATAAGCGCTTCCTTCTAGATGAGAATGATACAGTAAATAACGGAAATATGGAATAATGATGTTCTGCCTCGTTGTTCTATCTAATGTAACGGGAGCAGGGGAGTTAGAGAGGGGTTATAATACCAGAATATTGAAGAAGTGCTTCCTTCTAAGTGAGAATGATACAGTAAATAACGGAAATATGGAATGATGATGTTTTGTCTCGTTGTTCCATCTAATGTAACGGGAGCAGGGGAGTTAGAGAGGGGTTATAATACCAATATATTGAAGAAGTGCTTCCTTCTAGTGAGAATGATACAGTAAATAACGGAAATATGGAATGATGATGTTTTGCCTCGTTGTTCTATCTAATGTAACGCGAGCAGGGGAGTTAGAGAGGGGTTATAATACCAGAATATTGAAGAAGTGCTTCCTTATAAGTAAGAATGATACAGTAAATAACGGAAATATGGAATGATGATGTTTTGCCTCGTTGTTCTATCTAATGTAACGCAAACAGGGGAGTTAGAGAGGGGTTATAATACCAATATATTGAAGAAGCGCTTCCTTCTAAGTGAGAATGATACAGTAAATAACGGAAATATGGAATGATGATGTTTTGCCTCGTTGTTCTATCTAATGTAACGGGAGCAGGGGAGTTAGAGAGGGGTTATAATACCAATATATTGCATAAGCGCTTCCTTCTAAATGAGAATGATACAGTAAATAACGGAAATATGGAATGATGATGTTTTGCCTCGTTGTTCTATCTAATGTAACGGGAGCAGGGGAGTTAGAGAGGGGTTATAATACCAGAATATTGAAGAAGTGCTTCCTTCTAAGTGAGAATGATACAGTAAATAACGGAAATATGGAATGATGATGTTCTGCCTCGTTGTTCTATCTAATGTAACGCGAGCAGGGGAGTTAGAGGGGTTATAATACCAATATATTGCATAAGCGCTTCCTTCTGAATGAGAATGATACAGTAAATAACAGAAATATGGAATGATGATGTTTTGTCTCGTTGTTCCAACTAATGTAACGCGAGCAGGGGAGTTAGAGGGGTTATAATACCAATATATTGCATAAGCGCTTCCTTCTAAATGAGAATGATACAGTAAATAACAGAAATATGGAATGATGATGTTCTGCCTCGTTGTTCTATCTAATGTAACGCGAGCAGGGGAGTTAGAGGGGTTATAATACCAATATATTGCATAAGCGCTTCCTTCTGAATGAGAATGATACAGTAAATAACAGAAATATGGAATGATGATGTTCTGCCTCGTTGTTCCAACTAATGTAACGCGAGCAGGGGAGTTAAAGGGGTTATAATACTAATATATTGCATAAGCGCTTCCTTCTGAATGAGAATGATACAGTAAATAACAGAGATATGGAATGATGATGTTTTGTCTCGTTGTTCCAACTAATGTAACGCGAGCAGGGGAGTTAGAGGGGTTATAATACCAATATATTGCATAAGCGCTTCCTTCTGAATGAGAATGATACAGTAAATAACGGAAATATGGAATGATGATGTTCTGCCTCGTTGTTCTATCTAATGTAACGCGAGCAGGGGAGTTAGAGTGGTTATAATACCAATATATTGCATAAGCGCTTCCTTCTGAATGAGAATGATACAGTAAATAACAGAAATATGGAATGATGATGTTCTGCCTCGTTGTTCCAACTAATGTAACGCGAGCAGGGGAGTTAGAGGGGTTATAATACCAATATATTGCATAAGCACTTCCTTCTAAGTGAGAATGATACAGTAAATAACAGAGATATGGAATGATGATGTTCTGCCTCGTTGTTCCAACTAATGTAACGGGAGCAGGGGAGTTAGAGGGGTTATAATACCAATATATTGCATAAGCGCTTCCTTCTAAATGAGAATCATACAGTAAATAACAGAGATATGGAATGATGATGTTCTGCCTCGTTGTTCCATCTAATGTAACGGGCGCAGGGGAGTTAGAGGGGTTATAATACCAATATATTGCATAAGCACTTCCTTCTAAGTGAGAATGATACAGTAAATAACAGAGATATGGAATGATGATGTTCTGCCTCGTTGTTCCAACTAATGTAACGGGAGCAGGGGAGTTAGAGGGGTTATAATACCAATATATTGCATAAGCGCTTCCTTCTGAATGAGAATGATACAGTAAATAACAGAAATATGGAATGATGATGTTTTGTCTCGTTGTTCCAACTAATGTAACGCGAGCAGGGGAGTTAGAGGGGTTATAATACCAATATATTGCATAAGCGCTTCCTTCTGAATGAGAATGATACAGTAAATAACGGAAATATGGAATGATGATGTTCTGCCTCGTTGTTCTATCTAATGTAACGCGAGCAGGGGAGTTAGAGGGGTTATAATACCAATATATTGCATAAGCGCTTCCTTCTGAATGAGAATGATACAGTAAATAACAGAAATATGGAATGATGTTGTTCTGCCTCGTTGTTCCAACTAATGTAACGCGAGCAGGGGAGTTAGAGGGGTTATAATACCAATATATTGCATAAGCACTTCCTTCTAAGTGAGAATGATACAGTAAATAACAGAGATATGGAATGATGATGTTCTGCCTCGTTGTTCCAACTAATGTAACGGGAGCAGGGGAGTTAGAGGGGTTATAATACCAATATATTGCATAAGCGCTTCCTTATAAATGAGAATCATACAGTAAATAACAGAGATATGGAATGATTATGTTCTGCCTCGTTGTTCCAACTAATGTAACGGGAGCAGGGGAGTTAGAGGGGTTATAATACCAATATATTGCATAAGCGCTTCCTTCTAAATGAGAATGATACAGTAAATAACAGAAATATGGAATGATGATGTTCTGCCTCGTTGTTCCAACTAATGTAACGGGAGCAGGGGAGTTAGAGGGGTTATAATACCAATATATTGCATAAGCGCTTCCTTCTAAATGAGAATCATACAGTAAATAACAGAGATATGGAATGATTATGTTCTGCCTCGTTGTTCCAACTAATGTAACGGGAGCAGGGGAGTTAGAGGGGTTATAATACCAATATATTGCATAAGCGCTTCCTTCTAAATGAGAATCATACAGTAAATAACAGAGATATGGAATGATTATGTTCTGCCTCGTTGTTCAAACTAATGTAACGGGAGCAGGGGAGTTAGAGCGGTTATTATACCAATATATTGCATAAGCGCTTCCTTCTAAGTGAGAATGATACAGTAAATAACAGAGATGTGGAATGATTATGTTTTGTCTCGTTGTTCCATCTAATGTAACGGGAGCAGGGGAGTTAGAGCGGTTATAATACCAATATATTGCATAAGCGCTTCCTTCTAAATGAGAATGATACAGTAAATAACAGAAATATGGAATGATTATGTTTTGTCTCGTTGTTCCATCTAATGTAACGGGAGCAGGGGAGTTAGAGCGGTTATAATACCAATATATTGCATAAGCTCTTCCTTGTAAATGAGAATGATACAGTAAATAACAGAAATATGGAATGATGATATTTTGCCTCGTTGTTCCATCTAATGTAACGCGAGCAGGGGAGTTAGAGGGGTTATAATACCAATATATTGCATAAGCGCTTCCTTCTAAATGAGAATGATACAGTAAATAACAGAAATATGGAATGATGATGTTCTGCCTAGTTGTTCCAACTAATGTAACGTGAGCAGGGGAGTTAGAGGGGTTATAATACCAATATATTGCATAAGCGCTTCCTTCTAAATGAGAATGATACAGTAAATAACAGAAATATGGAATGATGATGTTTTGTCTCGTTGTTCCATCTAATGTAACGCGAGCAGGGGAGTTAGAGGGGTTATAATACTAGAATATTGCAGAAGTGCTTCCTTCAGTAAACCCTCCCCTAAGTGAGAATCATACAGTAAATAACGGAAATATGAAATGATGATGTTTTGCCTCGTTATTCCATCTAATCTAACGGGAGCAGGGGAGTTAGATTGGTTATAATACCAGGATATTGCGGAAGTGCTCTCTTTTCTAGACCCTCTCTGAAGTGTAGGCCTACATAATACAAGAAGTAACGGATAGACTGGATGACCGGACGGGATGTTCTATATCGTTATTATGTCTAGTGAATGTACGGGAACAGGGAGGTTAAGGGTAAAATACCAGGATATTGTGGAGGTCCTCTCTTGTGTAGACCATCTCTCTAGAGAGTATCATACGGTAAATAATGGAAAGACTGCCTCGTCATTATGTCTAGTGAATGTACGGGTACAGGGATGTTAAGGGAAAAATACCAGGATATTGTGGAGCTCCTCTTTTGTGTAAACCATTTTTGAGTATCTAATCCTATAGTAAACGAAACACACCAATACTTTACATTGTTTTCCATCATGTATGACTTTTGAAATCATTAGCACTGGTTTTTATCAGCGCAAAATGGCTTAAATATATCACAAGTTAGTTCGTAACTGTTTAATATGAAATTTACCAAAATTCAACTTAAACTTAACTCACAGCAAATGTGACTACCTTAATTTTAGTTAGTAATCCAATCTTACTTTTGTACTTGTATCTACCGTGTTGGCATGCTGTGGCAGCCTTCATAAATATTATACTATTCATTTATTGTCTAACGCATTTTACATTACTAGTTGATCCTCTGTGATAGTTAGAGACAATGTTAACGACTAAATTTGGTTTCTTTACAACTAAATGTCATGAAAAATGCTAGCTTAGTTAGTTGAGACATTAAGGTAGCCATATACAAGAGTTGCAACATAAATATAATGTAAATTTGCTTAAATTAAGAGCTCTGATTACATTAAATATACTACTACCGACATCATCACATTATTGTTTTCCTCACACTGCCAGAAAATAATATACGACTAACGAGAAAGTTTTGACAGACTTAAGATGTCTCCCAGATTTCCAAGCATTCGGTTATGAAAGGGGTATGATTATTCGAAAACCCCATATCATTGATGACATTCCATTGAAGTAGAGCTTCGTGGTTTGTAGAGTAATAAAGGTGTAAAATATTTTCATCAAAAGTTACATATAAATATATTAGGTATCAAGGTACGTTTGTAGTAACTATAGTTAAATTCAAAACAATTTAAAACCATTGAAGCATGAGCGAAGAGTGTCAAGATTTTTATTTTCTTGTGGGTTTGATTATGGTTGAAATTTTTAAGATATTCGATCCAAACTGAAACATATTAACTGTAGGTTTAACACATTACTTCAATAATAGACTTTAGTTTTATCATGATAGTAAATCGGAACATTAACATCGCTGCTATTATTAGTTGAAGCTAATTAGATCTAAATAATTGTGGTAATCATCTTAACAATCCAAATCACAACAACTTAGCAGTGTTCCACAAATCACAACCCACTTAGCAGTGTTCTACAAATCAAAACCCACTTAGCAGTGTTCCACAAATCACAACCCACTTAGCAGTGTTCTACAAATCACAACCCACTTAGCAGTGTTCCACAAATCACAACCCACTTAGCAGTGTTCCACAAATCACAACCCACTTAGCAGTGTTCCACAAATCACAACCCACTTAGCAGTGTTCTACAAATCACAACACACTTAGCAGTGTTCAACAAATCACAACACACTTAGCAGTGTTCCACAAATCACAACGCACTTAGCAGTGTTCTACAAATCACAACCCACTTAGCAGTGTTCCACAAATCACAACACACTTAGCAGTGTTCCACAAATCACAACACACTTATCAGTGTTCAACAAATCACAACGCACTTAGCAGTGTTCCACAAATCACAACCCACTTAGCAGTGTTCCACAAATCACAACCCACTTAGCAGTGTTCCACAAATCACAACACACTTAGCAGTGTTCCACAAATCACAACGCACTTAGCAGTGTTCTACAAAACACAACCCACTTAGCAGTGTTCTACAAATCACAACCCACTTAGCAGTGTTCTACAAATCACAACCCACTTAGCAGTGTTCCACAAATCACAACCCACTTAGCAGTGTTCCACAAATCACAACACACTTAGCAGTGTTCCACAAATCACAACGCACTTAGCAGTGTTCTACAAATCACAACCCACTTAGCAGTGTTCCACAAATCACAACCCACTTAGCAGTGTTCTACAAATCACAACACACTTAGCAGTGTTCCACAAATCACAACACACTTATCAGTGTTCAACAAATCACAACCCACTTAGCAGTGTTCCACAAATCACAACCCACTCAGCAGTGTTCCACAAATCACAACGCACTTAGCAGTGTTCCACAAATCACAACACACTTAGCAGGGTTCCACAAATCAAACCATAGTTTATTTCCCTTGATTAATATTTACATTGAAATATGAACTGTCAATATATATATATATATATATATATATATATATATATATATATATTTGTATATTATTTTATAATATATTAAAATCTCATACAACTTAATTCATTTCTATGTTATGCAACATAATAACATTTTTTAATACAGCATATTTCAGCTTTATGTAACACTATTAACTGGAATTACGCAGTGAACGCTGCTTGTGCGTGTAACGAACCATTCCTGCTCAAGGGTTTATGAATATCATAATAACTCAACATATCATGTCTTAATAAATGTAAGTCTTTAGTGTACCAGTCAATAAGTTTCTGTGTCTGTACTTTGTTAGAAGTAAGTATGCCATGTGTCAATGTAAGTTTTATAAATTGTGACAAATAATTCAGGTACATTTATTTTATTTATAATCTTCTACTATGGACAATTTTTTTCTTTTAATAATGCAACTGTATCTTTTATACTGTATACTTAATTGTTTGCTTACATTATTTTTTGAAAGGTTCTGCTGTTTGAAGAACAGCCTCAATACCACAGGGTCATGATCTCCAAAGTGGACACCTACAACTTTATTATCATAGCAATCAGCCGAAATATGCAATAAAAATGTATCAATGCACTGATCTCCTCTACTAGACTCAATGTTTGTGTAAGTTAAATTTAAGGATCTAATTACGTTTTAAAACGGCTACACACTAAATAACAAATAAAATAATGAATGCTATGAGCAGCGACAAACCACACTTCAACCTTACCTTCCCCATATGAGTATTGCGTCATATAAGAAATAACTCTTCAAATACCTAACCCTCACTCACGTGCAGGCCTTGAGTACGTGCGCATTCCGCTCTAGCGTGAGCCCACGAAACAGCGGTAGCTTCGTAATTGTACAGTTGTGTTTAACACGGATGTGTTCTCAAACAGGAGGGTTAACAACGGAAACGGAAGTGAAGAGGTCGATAGTAACAATTCCGTAACCATAGTGTTTAACCTTAACCAAAGACCAGCAAACATTTGTTTAGTTACTAATTTCTTATTGAATCTGTTGAGCTAAACCATCATCCCACCATTGTATAATTTAGGTAGATATGGATTAAAATATAATGGATTCTTATAAAAAGCAGTAAATTAATTGAATCTTATCTCCAAAACCGATATAAGTCTTTATTTGGCTATATTTTGAACGAATTACTCAAACACGGTGTTCCACATGGATCCATTTAGGGACCGATGCTATTTATTATTTATATAAATGATTTAGCAAATTATATTACATATCAGTTTACTAAAGTTCTGCTATATGCTGATGATATTTCACTACTGATTCTGCAACGAATAAATTAAAATCAATTATGCGAAAATAGTTCAAAATAATTATCAAGCATTGTTCAGAACATAATTTAACAATGCATTTAAAAAACCCAAGATATAATATTTTCGTTGAATAAAACAAAACAATAATAAATAAATAAAAACTGAACATTTTTGGAGTCACGATTGACTCGCACATTACTTAACGAGCTATATTGATCGCATAAACTATACAAACAAACAAATGGAAATGCTCTATGAAGAATCAAACATCATAAAACTTATTTTTTCTAAGTGTGAACGATTATTATTACTCATAAGGTGTCGAAAGTATGACCGAAACCTTCGACAATGATCAATTATATCAATCTAAACTTAGTGATTTATGTTTATTGTAGATGCACTTTAACACTCATTTCTTCGTAGTTAGTTTGGTGGGACTTACACCCTACAGTATACACTTCTTTCTTTTAAGTAGAGGTGGCCGGGTCTGAATAGCTAAAAACTACATTTATAACTAAAAGCATAATTTAAGAATAGTAAACATAACACAACCAGTGACATCTCTATATATAATGAACTCATGTGTGTTTTTCTGTCTTCCTTAGGCGTTCTTATACATCATTCATTCGATTGCGATAAATGGCGAGTTTTTGTAAATATGCTACTGAGGACTGACAAGTGATTCGTACGAAATTTCAACTGAAAGTGTTTTAAAAATAAGTGTATTTTATGCAGTTTATTTGAAATTCGTGTATTTTTGGTAAATGAGTGCACACGATTGGCAAAATTAAACGTAATAAAATACAAATGTTCCAATAAATAGTGTTAGAGAAAATAACTAGCATTGTTTGTAAAACTCAAATTTTTAATAGTAATTAGATATAAAACGAGGTGAAGTACACGCAAGGCAAGGAGCAGAGGTCCATGACTAGAGTAGCGATGCAGGTTACTGAGCGAAGGCAAGGAGCAGAGGTCCATGAATAGAGTAGCGATGCAGGTTACTGAGAGAAGGCAAGGAGCAGAGGTCCATGACTAGAGGAGCGATGCAGGTTACTGAGCGAAGGCAAGGAGCAGAGGTCCATGAATAGAGTAGCGATGCAGGTTACTGAGCGAAGGCAAGGAGCAGAGGTCCATGAATAGAGTAGCGATGCAGGTTACTGAGCGAAGGCAAGGAGCAGCGGTCCATGACTAGAGGAGCGATGCAGGTTACTGAGCGAAGGCAAGGAGCAGCGGTCCATGACTAGAGGAGCGATGCAGGTTACTGAGCGAAGGCAAGGAGCAGAGGTCCATGACTAGAGGAGCGATGCAGGTTACTGAGCGAAGAGACCCCTGATCTACTGGTAATTGATCAGAGGTTCTCTTCCAAGTTTGAGATTTTTACAATGAATTTACTTGAATTCTAAGAATATGGACAAGAAATTAAGATAGAATATTGTATAATGCGTAGTACAGGAACTAGAAATAAATTCCAATTAGCAGACATAAGCTTGAGTAAAAATTCGGATAATGAATAATACAAATAAAATATTATGATTATTCAGTTTACAGGATTGATAAATAAAGTTACTCTGGCTATAATAAACATAAAAAACAAACCAAGTACTAATTAAGCTCTCGAGAAATATTTTACTGATAATATACTGAATACATTACTAAATATAAAGCACGAAAAATTAAATTTGTAGTCAAGTTTTTTTTTTAAGCTGAAACTTCTATTCAATGCAAGGCTTATTCACAGTAAAAGTGAGCCCCATTGTTTTTATACTTTTAAATCCTTTAATGAGATCATAAATACACATTTCAAATATTGAATTGATGTCAAAGGCGTGTTCTGTTGGCATGTAGGGCGCTTATAACATTAAACCGATCTTTATATCAGAGTGCATGCATCTTCTTGGTTGGCCAATTAACTACGAGGTAAATGAACTAGAACCACTCTGGCCTGTTAAAAACACATTTGTTTGTGGCATTTAAGAAATAGGTATCACACAAGCTAACATATCACAACTCCATTGTTTCAAGTTACATTGGTCTATCGGGTGGACTAGTGGGCCATAGAGGATGGGGAACGAAATAATGTGTAGCGTTTGGTAAAAACGGAGATCACATAAGCTGGTTCTTTTTACACAAATTTTTAGCTTACTAAATTTATGTTTCATGAATTTTGGGGTTTTTATAAGTAATCTTAATCTATGTCAAAACATAGCCAAAAGAGCTATTAAAATGTTTTTTACTAAATTAGTAGTGGGCTATATTTTACATGATATATTATATTTTCCACTCAGATGACACATGTTGGTGAATTCTTTGATAGTATCATCTGTTATGTACTGTTATATGTCTAACACCATTCAAGAATGACATCATTTGCAAAAATATTACTTATTTAGGGGCTGATTATGTTTAAATGATTTATTCCACATATAACAATGTGAACCACTCGACTATTTGATAACGTACGTAATACTCTGCCACAGGATCTCCACCACAAATGATTTCAAAGACCACCACAGAACGGGAGCAGTTCCACTTTCCCCTCCCAAGCTTCCATCAGCTGAGTTATTGATTGTCAGCTGTTACTGAGGTGAAGCTACGTTCAACGTGGCGGGAACTGCCTGTCCATCGCACGCCATGTACAGTTCACTCAGTTCAGTGTATCATAAATAAATATTTTACATATTTCTCAGAAAAATATAAATATGTCAATCACATTAATGCTGTTTCCTATTTGACATGGAAATCCAACGTGTCCTTGTGAGTCAAAATGGCCTAAATATTTAGTCACAATATTGCATGGCCGCGTTGAATTGTTTAAGTGGCCTTCATCAGGATCTTCCTTTGTTGATGTCAGCCATTAGTGAACAATAACTGAGTCGAGGTCAATATATTTTATAATATAGTAACTTGGCGTCTTGTTTTTATGACAAAATGTCATGTTTTCGGGTGATCAATTTTTATGTTTTAGCAATATCTATAAACTGCAGATTTATTCAGTATCATAATTAAAACATTATCAGTATTAATTATTTATTTATTTAAATAATCAGTTTAACCTTTTATGTGTAATTTTTAATGGATAGTGTTTTATATAAAGTATGAGTACAGATAAGTTATAGTTATCTATACATAGTTGTACAGTTAGCTATCTGGGGTATATGATATTATATAATTATATATGAACATTAGTGTTACTTTCCGAATATCTAATTTTTCTTAACAAGAAATAAAAGATGATATTTTTGTTTTTTCAACATTTTTTATATTATATAAATTTGCTTGTCCAGGTACTGTATTACAATTTCAGTCTCTCTAATCAAATTGTTGTATTTGAGTGAATTAAATATGTAAATTTAAACACAATTCAAAATTGTATTAGAAGTACTGAGTTTAAAATTTGTTTTAACTTCTATATAGCATACTAGTATATATATATATATATATATATATATATATATATATATATATATATATATATATATATATTTTAAAATAAAATTACCTAATTCATTTTGTAAAATAATGTATATAATGTGCTACATTACAAGTGTTACGTGATTGTCTACCTTTGTATTATTATCTTTTAAGCAGGTTAATTTCCAATTTCTTAATGAATTCAGAGTATATACAGTGTTTAGTATATACATTCCTGTGTGCACCCCTCTGGTCTAAGTGTAACGTGGCGAATGGAAACAAATCACCATAGCCTAATGTACAGAACTTACATCGCAATATACTTTTTGGTTACATTTACTTTTTACTTCTACCAACACGTAATATATTTGGGTTACGTTCACTTTGTACTGCTACCAACACGTAATATACTTGGGTTACGTTCACTTTGTACTGCTACCAACACGTAATATACTTGGGTTACGTTCACTTTGTACTGCTACCAACACGTAATATACTTGGGTTACGTTCACTTTGTACTGCTACCAACACGTAATATACTTGGGTTACGTTCACTTTGTACTGCTACCAACACGTAATATACTTGGGTTACGTTCACTTTGTACTGCTACCAACACGTAATATACTTGGGTTACGTTCACTTTGTACTGCTACCAACAAGTAATATACTTGGGTTACGTTCACTTTGTACTTCTACCAACACGTAATATATATTTGGGTTACGTTCACTTTGTACTTCTACCAACACGTAATATATTTGGGTTACGTTCACTTTGTACTTCTACCAACACGTAATATACTTGGGTTACGTTCACTTTGTACTGCTACCAACACGTAATATACTTGGGTTACGTTCACTTTGTACTGCTACCAACAAGTAATATACTTGGGTTACGTTCACTTTGTACTTCTACCAACACGTAATATGCTTGGGTTACGTTCACTTTTTACTTCTACCAACACGTAATATACTTGGGTTACGTTCACTTTGTACTTCTACCAACACGTAATATACTTGGGTTACGTTCACTTTGTACTTCTACCAACACGTAATATGCTTGGGTTACGTTCACTTTTTACTTCTACCAACACGTAATATACTTGGGTTACGTTCACTTTGTACTTCTACCAACACGTAATATACTTGGGTTACGTTCACTTTGTACTGCTACCAACACGTAATATACTTGGGTTACGTTCACTTTGTACTTCTACCAACACGTAATATACTTGGGTTACGTTCACTTTTTACTTCTACCAACACGTAATATACTTGGGTTACGTTCACTTTGTACTTCTACCAACACGTAATATACTTGGGTTACGTTCACTTTGTACTTCTACCAACACGTAATATACTTGGGTTACGTTCACCTTATAATTCTACCAACACGTAATATGCTTGGGTTGCGTTCACTTTTTACTTCTACCAAAACGTAATATGCTTGAGGTACGTTCACTTTGTACTTGGGTTATGTTCACTTTCTACTTCTACCTAGACGTAATATACTTGGGTTACGTTCACTTTGTACTTCTACCAAGACGTAATATACTTGGGTTACGTTCACTTTGTACTTCTACTAAGACGTAATATACTTGGGTTACATTCACTGTGTAGGCTACTTCTACCAAGACGTAATATGCTTGGGTTACGTTCACTTTGTACTTCTACCAAGACGTAATATACTTGGGTTACATTCACTGTGTAGGCTACTTCTACCAAGACGTAATATGCTTGGGTTACGTTCATTTTGTACTTCTACCAACACGCAATATACTTGGGTTATGTTCACTTTGTACTTCTACCAAGACGTAATATACTTCAGTTACGTTCACTTTGTACTTCTACCAACACGTAATATACTTGGGTTATGTTCACTTTGTACTTCTACTTAGACGTAATATACTTCAGTTACGTTCACTTTGTACTTCTACCAAGACGTAATATACTTGGGTTATGTTCACTTTGTACTTCTACTAGTCGTAATATACTTGGGTTTCGTTCATTTTGTACTTCTACCAACACGCAATATACTTGGGTTATGTTCACTTTGTACTTCTACTAAGACGTAATATACTTCAGTTACGTTCACTTTGTACTTCTACCAACACGTAATATACTTGGGTTATGTTCACTTTGTACTTCTACTAAGACGTAATATACTTCAGTTACGTTCACTTTGTACTTCTACCAAGACGTAATATACTTGGGTTATGTTCACTTTGTAATTCTACTAAGACGTAATATACTTGGGTTACGTTCATTTTGTACTTCTACCAACACGCAATATACTTGGGTTACGTTCATTTTGTACTTCTACCAACACGCAATATACTTGGGTTACGTTCATTTTGTACTTCTACCAACACGTAATATACTTGGGTTACGTTCACTTTGTACTTCTACCAACACGTAATATACTTGGGTTACGTTCACTTTGTACTTCTACCAACACGCAATATACTTGGGTTACGTTCATTTTGTACTTCTACCAACACACAATATACTTGGGTTACGTTCATTTTGTACTTCTACCAACACGTAATATACTTGGGTTACGTTCACTTTATACTTCTACCAACACGTAATATACTTGGGTTACGTTCATTTTGTACTTCTACCAACACGTAATATATTTGGGTTACGTTCACTTTGTACTTCTACCAACACGTAATATACTTGGGTTACGTTCACTTTGTACTTCTACCAACACGTAATATACTTGGGTTACGTTCATTTTGTACTTCTACCAACACGTAATATACTTGGGTTACGTTCACTTTGTACTTCTACCTAGACGTAATATACTTGGGTTACGTTCATTTTGTACTTCTACCAACACGTAATATACTTGGGTTACGTTCACTTTGTACTTCTACCAACACGTAATATGCTTTAGGTACGTTCACTTTGTACTTCTACCTAGACGTAATATACTTGGGTTACGTTCACTTTGTACTTCTACCTAGACGTAATATACTTGGGTTACGTTCATTTTGTACTTCTACCAACACGTAATATACTTGGGTTACGTTCATTTTGTACTTCTACCAACACGTAATATACTTGGGTTACGTTCACTTTGTACTTCTACCTAGACGTAATATACTTGGGTTACGTTCACTTTGTACTTCTACCAACACGTAATGTACTTGGGTTACGTTCATTTTGTACTTCTACCAACACGTAATATATTTGGGTTACGTTCACTTTGTACTTCTACCAACACGTAATATGCTTTAGGTACGTTCACTTTGTACTTCTACCTAGATGTAATATACTTGGGTTACGTTCACTTTGTATTTATACTAAGACGTAATATACTTGGGTTACGTTCACTTTGTATTTATACTAAGACGTAATATACTTGGGTTACGTTCACTTTGTACTTCTACCAAGACGTAATATACTTGGGTTACGTTCACTTTGTACTTCTACTAAGACGTAATATACTTCAGTTACGTTCACTTTGTACTTCTACCAACACGTAATATACTTGGGTTATGTTCACTTTGTACTTCTATTAAGACGTAATATACTTGGGTTATGTTCACTTTGTACTTCTACTAAGACGTAATATACTCGGGTTACGTTCATTTTGTACTTCTACCAACACGCAATATACTTGGGTTATGTTCACTTTGTACTTCTACTAAGACGTAATATACTTCAGTTACGTTCACTTTGTACTTCTACCTACACGTAATATGCTAATCATGAAACTGTTTGTTTCAATGTTTGTTCTATTGAATGTAACAATTCTTGATGATGCAGCAATGTTTCCTCAGAGAAGCATTAGAACTAAATTCATTTAAAAATATTATGAGTATCGGGATTTTACCATACAATTTCTCATAGTTAAAAATAGGTGATTTTGAAAAATATTTTAGGTTTAATTGAGAATAAACTTTTCCACTAAATTCGCTAATGGTTGACTTTAGTCTTATACTTTGGCCGTTTGGTTATGGCCCCTGAGAGGTTAAGGGACCCTCCATCAACGCACGCACACACTCCGCCAGGGCAGGCCTTGTCAACCTTTCTCGGCCACCTGTCATAAGTAATTTGCAACTGGGGTGTCTAATACAAAATTGTAGTATTTTACTATCTACGTTTTCATTTTTTAAATTAATGTTTTTGTAATCTATGTAAAATTATGATTAAAACAAATCTACAATTGAAATAACTACAACATTTTCAAATATAACATTTAAATATGTATTTTGTTAACACCAACATATTATTTAATCATTTGAATGCAGTATTTATGTTTTACATTATCATGTTTGGTATCATTTTTCTCAGATTTTCATATAGATTACTAATATAACAATATCAGGAGAGAAAAATGGAAGATTAAAAAAGTTACAATTTTGTAATAGAATTATAGTGAGTGATTTATATGGTAGGAACGGGGTGAGGTCGTTAGCCGCTCCTGAGAGTATGTGTGTGAAGCTAATCCTTCAGTAGCCATAGCTCGCCGGCCATACCTTAGTTAGAAATACTGGGACTCGTACAATGTTCAATAAGAAACATTAAGTATACATTCGATATTTCTGGAGGTCGTAAAGGAAAAATATAAGAAGTCAGATGAATCAGCGACACGATTTTGCTCGTTAAAACGAAAGGGAAGTAAAGTTGGCAACAACCGCGCGACTCCCGGCGGCAACTTTGAATCGGAACGAAATTGGCAGAACCAACAAATTTGCTCCCTCTCTAAGTTGTACCAGTGTTGGTTCTGTAACTTTGTCATGTGCTTTCGATGACTTTTATTTTCCATTGTTAAAATAAGTGTGATTTATCATTAAATACGGGTCTAAGTCTACCTTGATAATCAAGTAGCCTATAATGAGGGCTTTAGAGAAAAGTACAGTTTTATATAGTCTACCTGTTTTTTTTTAATTTCATGTTCTTTTTTTAACCAACACATGTCTGCTAAATTGTCAAAACTCACGTTAATTTACAATGTTGTATTTATTTCACTTCTTATTTCATTCCTGATTTAATTTTAAATGTTTATTCATAATTATTTATACCACTACTATTTTAAACATAAATTAGGGGACACCCCTGCACGTTTCACTTGTCAACCATGTCACTTCGGTATTGATCTGTGACCCATTCATTATACATTGTTCATTAGTAAGACGCCGATCGTCAAAATATGGGCGAATATGAGGGGCGAGTGAGTAGATGAACGAGTGTAGTCATTGTTACTAAGGTCAACTGTTACTCAGAAAGAGCTATTTATCAATAGCCAGGGTAACTAGGGGACCTTCAGCTTTGCGTGGAATTCGAACCACGTAGTGTTGGTCTGAGTTTCAGCTAAATGACAAGCCTGGCTCTCAGTTCTCTTCCTTACACAACATCTGAACTTTGACTACTAATCAACATGGAAACCCCAGACTTCTCTAGTGGTGTCCACGTCGGTGGCAACCTTGAGCGGAAGGCGTGTTGGTACTAAGAGGACCGAGCATGGAACCTCTCATACAGTCTTCTCAACACTTTGTCCCTAGGGTTACAGCACTACATTTAACTAGGAGCATTACTAACATTAACAGCAGGAGGACGATTACTAATTTAAAAGCAACTGAACAAATATTTAGTTATTTTTTTAGCCCATTGCATAAAAAACTAGATAGTTTTACATCCACTCTAAAAATGCGCAGTGTTTACATCGGCATATACATTACGGACATAACCACTATTATTAGTAAATTAAATCACTATAGTGATAGTAAATGATCGGATCTTTCAAAGCTAGTGGGTTAGAAACCAGGAAATTTTTTATATTTATTATATTTGTGTGATCATCGTTGGCTCTTAAAGTAAAATTACTTCAATCAAGGTTTCTTATCTTCTTCCTAGCTCAAAAACGTAAGTGGGGGGGGGGGGGGCGATTCGATTATGAAAAAAATATATATTTAAATATTTTGCCCCATTTTTTGTATTTGTTACGCTCGTGAACTAGGACTGCCACCAGTCGTAGTAGATGATTTATAATTCAACGAATATATTTTCTTAAGAGTTTAAACTAAAACAAAAACATATATAAATATATAAACTAGTTCACGTTAGGGCTACTATTTTAATAAATTAAATGATAAATATAAAAAAGTACCCTTTTATTCACTTTTATAAAAATATATTACCGGTTTCGGCTCTTAGGCAATCTTCAGATAGTAAATAATATAACCTAAAATAAATTAACAAATTATAAAAATAAAAATAAAACAGATGAAAATAACTTAACATATGATTAATTTAGTGTGTGGGTAAGTTGAATTTTAAGGAGAAAAAATGAATACAAAAGAAAATTTACACATATACATAAACAATTATAATAAACCAAAGAACATATTAAATACACAAATTAACATGAACAATCCTATATACGAAAAAATAAGAGAAGTTAAAAAACATAAGAATCAAAAATTAAAATTCAACTTACCAACACACTAAATTAATCATATGTTAAGTTATTTTCATCTGTTTTATTTTTATTTTTATAATTTGTTAATTTATTTTAGGTTATATTATTTACTATCTGAAGATGGCCTAAGAGCCGAAACTGGTAATATATTTTTATAAAAATGAATAAAAGGGTACTTTATTATATTTATCATTTAATATATAAATACTATCGATAGCCCATTTTCACGTCTAGTGATAAAACATAGTGACAAGCTACGTATATGTTGATTATGTAACAATAAATTGAAAAAGTTACTAATTTTTACATGATGAATTGTTGAAAGCAAAAGACGGGACGGAAATGAAGTACTACAATATTACTTTATATTATCATTTTCATTTTTAACGATACCTGGACTGTTAATTGGATCCAGCCAATTTTCTATTACTTCAAATGATGCTAAACTTATCAAAGCTGAATATTTTGATAACTGCCTTTACAGTAGGTATGTAAGCTAAGGTTACAAGTGTAAGTGGTTTTAACATTAAACATACGTCACAACACTACCACATACGCACCAGTCGTCTTGGTGGGTTAGTCCACGGTCGTGTCACGACAGGACCACCCACGCACCAGTCGTCTTGGTTGGTTAGTCCATGGTCGTGTCACGACAGGACCACTCACGCGTCAGTAGTCTTGGTGAGTTAGTCCATGGTCGTGTCACGACAAGACCACCCACGCACCAGTCGTCTTGGTGGGTTAGTCCATGGTCGTGTCACGACAGGACCACCCACGCACCAGTCGTCTTGGTGGGTTAGTCCATGGTCGTGTCACTACACTACCACCCACGCACCAGTCGTCTTGGTGGGTTAGTCCATGGTCGTGTCACTACACTACCACCCACGCACCAGTCGTCTTGGTGGGTTAGTCCATGGTCGTGTCACTACACTACCACCCACGCACCAGTCGTCTTGGTGGGTTAGTCCATGGTCATGTCACTACACTACCACCCACGCACCAGTCGTCTTGGTTGGTTAGTCTATGGTCGTGTCACGACAGGACCACCCACGCACCAGTCGTCTTGGTGGGTTAGTCCATGGTCGTGTCACGACAGGACCACCCACCCACCAGTCGTCTTGGTGGGTTAGTCCATGGTCGTGTCACGACAGGATCACCCACACACCAGTCGTCTTGGTGGGTTAGTCCATGGTCGTGTCACGACAGGATCACCCACGCACCAGTCGTCTTGATGGGTCGTGTTAATATTTTAAGGAAAAGGAGATTTTTTCCCCTATACATATATTATTTTTTTAAATATCTATAAACATACTAACTGAGGAATAATTTAAGTCTCATTCTAAGATGTCAGAAGCCGACACAACGTTGTGCTCATTTTAAGACTAATTTGAATAAGTACACGAGTGTCAGATGAATGTGCATGTTTTGTGTTGTCTGGTTACTAACTGAGTTCTACTGTTCCTCAGAAAGGGCCATTTATTAATAGCCAAAGCAACTAAGGGATTTATAGCTTTACGTGGCATCTGAACCACGTTGTATTGGTCTGATATTCAGTTTGATAAGCCTGATACTCAGGTCTCTCCCCTACACAACATCCGGACACTGACTACCACTCAACACGGACACCCCAAGCAGAAGCCGTCCACCAGAACATGGACATCTTGTAGTTTCCACATCGTTAGCAATCACTGATCTGATGCCATGTTAGTATCAAGAGGAACGAGCATAGAACCTATCGCCTACAATCTCCACAACACTTTCTTCCAAAGTAGCAGGGTGGCTGCAAGGTGCCACTAAAGGGAATTTAGGTTTATATAAACAGGGAAATTATGATTTAATGGTAATAAAACGATGGTTAAATATACTAAATAAAAGCGTATTATTTTGTATGTTTTAATCCTAAAACTAATTTGGTCTGTTGTTTGAAGAACCAACGATGAAGGGTGATTATCATGTCCGAAATGTACTAATAAATTAAATGTTTGTTAATAATATGTAGTATAAACAGGAACATAAATATTTCACACACAAAATTAAGAATTAATTAAAATATGTTCTTATACTATAGAACATATAATTTTATTTGATACGAAAATACAATGAGGAAAAATTAATAGGAGTATATATATAAACCAATGCAACTTGAGCATCAAATTAGAAAATAAGTAGGCCCTACATACTTTCGTTATAACATAGACCCTCGTTCCTACATACACAGACTTTCATCGTTTATGCCGTAAGTGTAATGTCACAAAACATCAAAGACTCTCGTTACTACCTACACAGACTTTCATCGTTTATGCCGTAAGTGTAATGTCACAAAACATTAAAGACTCTCGTTACTACCTACACAGACTTTCATCGTTTATGCCGTAAGTGTAATGTCACACAGACTTTCATCGTTTATGCCGTAAGTGTAATGTCACAAAACATCAAAGACTCTCGTTCCTACCTACACAGACTTTCGTCGTTTAGGCCGTATGTGTAATGTCACAAAACATCAAAGAACCTTGTTCCTACCTAAGCAGACTTTCATCGTTTAGGCCGTAAGTGTAATGACACAAACCATCAATTCAGTTACGTTGTGAACAGGTGATTATAATCGTTTAATAACCCAACGACAAGTTAACCCTCTGTCTCCATGGAAACCACTCGTCTTGCTCCGTGACCAAACTTCTCCGTTAATTTATGTCTGAACTTGTCCTAAACTCAGAGGGGTTAGGGAACTTGCCTTTATGTGAAAATAAATCAGTTTTATTGGCTGACTCGCTAAAGGGACGTGGCACAAAATACCTATGCAGGGTAGTGCTTCTTAATGCAGTTAAGAGTAAATAGAATGTTATAAATTATAGATTAATAATTGGTAGGGGGAGGTAACATATACGTATATACAAGGCGGTTCTTCTGAATAATATTTCAGGAAATTAGTATTTTATGGTTCTTGGGCTATTAGAGACAGTCATTCATCGAAGAGATCGTAGCTAACGGCCTAAGGTGGTGGCTTGACACGTAACTGACGTAACGGGTTCTATTCCCGGTAAGACCATAACATTTGTACCCCAGTACCACTTCCGTGGTTCCAACAAGCCTACAAAGCAAAAATGGGCTCAACTAACTAAGCAGGCAAGGAGAACTGTTTCTTAATTAGCCACCTCACCCCACTATACGCCATTCGAAATTTAGTTGTTTTTGTTTCAATGTTTTTCATTGAGGGGAAACAACTAACTCTACCTATACTGGTAATGTCACATAATCAACTTATTGCCTTTTGTCTTAAATTCATTGTTTATTTTAATTGTTGTACATAAATTCATTTTCAAAGAACCTAATTTTATTTTTGATTTCAAAAAACGGGAAGATGGAGTATTAACTCCGAAACATGTAGTTGTAACTGATCAATATTGGATCTGTTGTCAGGCGTTTTACCAATTGTTGTCTTCCTTTGTCACTCGATAGTCTATTTCCTAATTATGTAAGTGTTTATACTAATTTAATACGTTTTTACTTAGTATATTTAAACCATCGTTTTAATTTTATAATGTTGTTCTTTTCTCCTTTATAATACAAATCACTGCTTTGTAAATTCTTATAGTCTGAGGAAGATAAAGGTGGTTTACCGAAATCGATCACCAAAATATTTGTAAATTTTTACTGAGTAAAAAATAAATTTATTTGTACTGTGTGACGTGCGCTTGTATTGTCGCTCTACGTACACGTAATATGCTAATCGAGAAACTACCTTTTATGAAACCTACATTTTATAAAAATAATATTTGATTTATATGAATTTTTATTGCTTAAAACATTAAGTTCTCCCATATTTAATACATTTTAGAAACATACAGTTTTGTTATACCTATCGACAGTTTAAATTTGAAGTCAGAAATTCCTCTTTGATAAGTGGTTGGCCCCCTTTTCAGAAATGTAAAAAAAGATTACCCTTGCTTGATTTACACTCTCACTCATACGTATGTATATATTGACCCAGCAGCCCATATACGTAGAGTAGCATTAACCCACCTACCTACCCATACACGTACAGTGGTATTGACCGACCCACGCACCCAATGCAATAAGAGCTGTTATTGTCCCCGTTTTCAAAAACATTATCAGTGAATAGTCTAAGAACCCTTATGTTATAATTATTATTTCCTGAAATTCTCGTTACAGTGGATGGTAAAAAAACCATTTTTCTGTAATTATTTTCTAAAACTCTCTGCTAATTCTAAAATTCTGTGATTTTTAATAATTCATGAATCATTGTGTTATTGGAGTTTTCTTTTCTAAACTGGTATGAGTCCTGTACGATTCAAGAACACGTACTGTGATACTGCAGTGGTATACACCCACACATACACGTACAGTGGTATAGACCCACCCAGCCACCTATATACAATGGTATAACCCATACACGTACCCCACCCACTCATATACGGACAACTAACCCACCCATCCTTAAACGTACAGTGTTACGTAAGAGACTTCAGAATGACTTGTCCTAACAAAGTTACACATATAATTTTCTTAAACCATGAGCCGTGTGTATTTGTCGGGTGGGTAGGTGAATCAGTTCTATCACACATATTACTACAGAACGTGTTTGGGTGGACGGGTTAGAAAATGATGATATGTGGAATAAAGAAAATGGTTCATCTTGATAAGTGATATTAGTAAAGTGTAAGCAGCCTGAAGTCTTCAGGTAAAAGCGTTTCAAACTTGTCCATACTTCACCAAGCAGAACCTGATACTAAATGAAGTCTCATTGGTTAAAATTATAACACCTTTTTTTACTGTCAATAATTCTCTCTCGTCATTAACGATAAATAACGAGAAAAAATTTCTCATAAGACAAATAATTTTGATTAATAAATTAAAGATATGAAATTCTTCACTCGTACCACAAGATGGGTTGGCACAAGAATGAACGTAATTTCATATGGTAACATTTTTTGTATTAAGGAAACACTACAAAGAGTACAATAAAGGGCTTACTAAGACTGTGTTCAGCCAAGCACGGCAAGGCGATGGGCAGAACCTGCAACAGTTGTCAAACAAACGGTCCACTTCCTGAGCGATTTCATGGTGTGTGGGTATGAGCTACTGATCTCTGTCGTGCTGGAAGTGTAATATGACATGGCGCAGGTATGTTGGTAGGTAAGGAGACCCTGAAACAGTTGTCAAACAAACGGTCCACTTCCTGAGTGACATCACAGTATGTGGGTATGAGATACTGATCTGTGTCGTGTTGTAAGAGTGTTGTGATATGGTACTGGTCTTTCGGTAGGTAAGGAGACTCTGCAACAGTTGTCAAATAAAGGGTTCACTTCCTGGGTGACTTCACGGTGTGTGCTTTGAGCTACAAATCACTGTCGTGTTGGAAGAATGTTGTAATATGGTACTGGTATGTCAGTAGGTAAGACGACCCTGCAACAGTTGTCAAATAAACGGTCCACTTCCTGAGTGACATCACAGTATGTGGGTATGAGATACTGATCTGTGTCGTGTTGTAAGAGTGTTGTGATATGGTACTGGTCTGTCGGTAGGTAAGGACCCTGCAACAGTTGTCAAATAAACGGTCCACTTCCTGAGTGACTTCACGGTGTGTGCGTTTGAGCTACATATCACTGTCGTGTTGGAAGAATGTTGTAATATGGTACTGGTATGTCAGTAGGTAAGACGACCCTGCAACAGTTGTCAAATAAACGGTCCACTTCCTGAGTGACATCACAGTATGTAGGTATGAGATACTGATCTGTGTCGTGTTGTAAGAGTGGTGTGATATGGTACTGGTTTGTCGGTAGGTAAGGACCCTGCAACAGTTGTCAAATAAAGGGTTCACTTCCTGAGTGACTTCACGGTGTGTGCGTTTGAGCTACAAATCACTGTCGTGTTGGAAGAATGTTGTAATATGGTACTGGTATGTCAGTAGGTAAGACGACCCTGCAACAGTTGTCAAATAAACGGTCCACTTCCTGAGTGACATCACAGTATGTAGGTATGAGATACTGATCTGTGTCGTGTTGGAAGAATGTTGTAATATGGTACTGGTATGTCAGTAGGTAAGACGACCCTGCAACAGTTGTCAAATAAACGGTCCACTTCCTGAGTGACATCACAGTATGTAGGTATGAGATACTGATCTGTGTCGTGTTGTAAGAGTGTTGTGATATGGTACTGGTCTTTCGGTAGGTAAGGAGACTCTGCAACAGTTGTCAAATAAACGGTCCACTTCCTGAGTGACATCACAGTATGTGGGTATGAGATACTGATCTGTGTCGTGTTGGAAGAATGTTGTAATATGGTACTGGTATGTCAGTAGGTAAGACGACCCTGCAACAGTTGTCAAATAAACGGTCCACTTCCTGAGTGACTTCACGGTGTGTGCGTTTGAGCTACAGATCACTGTCGTGTTGGAAGAATGTTGTAATATGGTACTGGTATGTCAGTAGGTAAGACGACCCTGCAACAGTTGTCAAATAAACGGTCCACTTCCTGAGTGACATCACAGTATGTAGGTATGAGATACTGATCTGTGTCGTGTTGTAAGAGTGGTGTGATATGGTACTGGTTTGTCGGTAGGTAAGGACCCTGCAACAGTTGTCAAATAAAGGGTTCACTTCCTGAGTGACTTCACGGTGTGTGCGTTTGAGCTACAAATCACTGTCGTGTTGGAAGAATGTTGTAATATGGTACTGGTATGTCAGTAGGTAAGACGACCCTGCAACAGTTGTCAAATAAACGGTCCACTTCCTGAGTGACATCACAGTATGTAGGTATGAGATACTGATCTCTGTCGTGTTGTAAGAGTGGTGTGATATGGTACTGGTCTGTCGGTAGGTAAGGACCCTGCAACAGTTGTCAAATAAACGGTCCACTTCCCGAGTGACATCACAGTATGTGGGTATGAGATACTGATCTGTGTCGTGTTGTAAGAGTGTTGTGATATGGTACTGGTCTGTCGGTAGGTAAGGACCCTGCAACAGTTGTCAAATAAACGGTCCACTTCCTGAGTGACATCACAGTATGTGGGTATGAGATACTGATCTGTGTCGTGTTGTAAGAGTGTTGTGATATGGTACTGGTCTGTCGGTAGGTAAGGACCCTGCAACAGTTCTAAAATAAACGGTCAACTTCCTGAGTGACTTCACGGTGTGTAGGTATGAGATACTGATCTGTGTCGTGTTGTAAGAGTGGTGTGATATGGTACTGGTCTGTCGGTAGGCAAGAAGACCCTGCAACAGTTGTCAAACAAACGGTCAACTTCCTGAGTGACTTCACGTTGTGTAGGTATGAGCTACTGATCTGTGTCGTGTTGTAAGAGTGGTGTGATATGGTACTGGTCTGTCGGTAGGCAAGAAGACCCTGCAACAGTTGTCAAACAAACGGTCAACTTCCTGAGTGACTTCACGGTGTGTAGGTATGAGATACTGATCTCTGTCGTGTTGTAAGAGTGGTGTGATATGGTACTGGTTTGTCGGTAGGCAAGAAGACTCTGCAACAGTTGTCAAACAAACGGTCAACTTCCTGAGTGACTTCACGGTGTGTAGGTATGAGATACTGATCTGTGTCGTGTTGTAAGAGTGTTGTGATATGGTACTGGTCTGTCGGTAGGTAAGGACCCTGCAACAGTTGTCAAACAAACGGTCCACTTCCTGAGTGACTTCACGGTGTGTAGGTATGAGCTACTGATCTCTGTCGTGTTGTAAGAGTGGTGTGATATGGTACTGGTCAGTCGGTAGGTAAGAAGACCCTGCAACAGTTGTCAAACAAACGGTCCACTTCCTGAGTGACTTCACGGTGTGTGGGTATGAGCTACTGATCTCTGTCGTGTTGTAAGAGTGGTGTGATATGGTACTGGTCAGTCGGTAGGTAAGAAGACCCTGCAACAGTTGTCAAACAAACGGTCCACTTCCTGAGTGACTTCACGGTGTGTAGGTATGAGCTACTGATCTCTGTCGTGTTGTAAGAGTGGTGTGATATGGTACTGGTCTGTCGGTAGGTAAGAAGACCCTGCAACAGTTGTCAAACAAACGGTCAACTTCCTGAGTGACTTCACGGTGTGTAGGTATGAGCTACTGATCTGTGTCATGTTGTAAGAGTGGTGTGATATGATACTGGTCTGTCGGTAGGCAAGAAGACTCTGCAACAGTTGTCAAACAAACGGTCAAAAACCATTAAACGGCGACTTCAAGGTGCGCGGGTTTGAGATAATGATCTGTGTTGTCCACTTTCTTTCAGGTTGCAGGGTATACAATTGAATTTGGGAAAAATAATTTAAAATACAGGTTATTCTTACAGATACAACAATAGTTACAACAACAACAAAACTGCTGTTGAACATCAATGACTTCAACGAAGTACATTGTTATTAGTTATAATATGATGTTCAAAATAAAAATTAAATAAAATACATGTATATTTGGAAGTTGGTTGAATCTTATCTGGTGACTTATACCATCAAGGCTTATACACATTATATATCATTTTTATCAACTCTATGTGTGGGAGGGCGTGGGTCTGTTATGTTGGGTATCTTCTCCACAAGCCCAATGTTAAGCGGTTAAGTGCATTATTTACGTTTATTTCCGATATAAGTCATAGTTATGACTGATGTTATGTCATTTTGTAAGCATTGTATTGTTATATTAAATGTTGATTGCTCAGCCTATTTTTATTTTTTTATTTTAACGTTTGTGTTAAACTTGCATAAAATTGTTTTTCTTTAAAATATTAGTTGAAATAAAAATTACAGAAACCAATAAAAATCTGCCTAAGTATTTATTATAGAATTTGTCAAACGCCATAGAGGCTATCAGTGGAATAGTGTTTTTTGCTTGTTTTATGGGAATTTAACGTTGGTCATATGGAGAATGGAGACGTGGTGGTCGGAAACCAGACCAGGTCCGGAAGTTATCAGAATTTCCGATCACTTCAGCCATGTCAGGCTTTCACTTAAATATTCTATGTTTCCTCGATATTTCCAGAGCAGTAAATATACTCCATATTATATTACCGTTGATCCATCTACACTAACGATGTAAAAGCAAAGGTGACCCACGCGCCAATAATGTGTGACCGCCATTCTCATCATCCTCTCAGTCTTCCATCTAGTAAGTTCATTAGGTGGATGGAGTAGGTGGACCAATGTTCCTCGAACCAACGTATGTCATGGAATCGTAACTCTTTATTCCACATCCAGATAGACGGTGTTCATTTCTAAGATAAGCCTTCCTCTGTGCTTCCTACCTTTTCTTAGCTAAACTCCTGTTGAACATGGTCACTGAGAGACCCAACATACTTAGCTCATACATTATTGGTGCTAACAGTTCGTTTATCGCTGACATTTTATTTTGGCTTGTAACAAACGTGCCGTATACATTGGCCGTGATATCACCACTCTGTTGACACTAGTTGCTTTAGGATCACGTTTCTTGATGGAAATACTTTGCTTTTCTCTTCCATCGAAAGTTGCCTCTCACTAATGTGGAAGTTGCCTAATCACAATTTGGAAGACAATCATCAAAATAAGTTTGATTGTAAAATATTTATTGACCCTAGGTTTTTTGTTGTTTATAATCGTATGTAAATATAAAATACAACATCAATTTGTTCCTTAAATAGAGATAGACGTGTTTACGGATTACTTACTAGTTAAAACAACGGTACTTCGTTTTCACCGGTGGTCCTCGTGAGGGACTATGGTTAGAGAGCAATTTTATTTTGATGCTCCTTAGTTGTAAGACATAACTAATTTTTTAATGAAATTTGTTGTCTTTAGATTTGGAATATTGTAGTTATGAATCTCAGATAACTTGTGACCCAGAATAAACAACATCTCTTCCATGGTTTTACTAGGTTTAAGTGAATATTTCAAAACAATTTTACGGTTTTATTTGACAAGGAAGCCTCTACGACAGACTTTTATTTCACCTCCTGAAGTGGGGATGTAGCTGCTTAAACGTCTACAGAGGCTGTCAGCCATGGTGGTTTTAATCTGATGAGAACAATGTTATTTTCTAACCGAACATACAATCACGCGTTCCCAAATTAAACAGTTAATTTACACGGAATATTTCCAAACGAATTGAATTTGACCAGGAATAAAATTGTGCATTGGGATTGCTTGGCAAATTCCTAAATAGGTTTATAGTAAAAATATAAGAAATATTTAGTTCGAACATTTTATTTTCATATATTTTTCAAAACTATGTGTATATATTCAAAATATCACAAGCAATCCAATGCGCAATATGATAACCTTTAAAATTACCCCTCATACACAATTTTTGGTCAACAAATAACGAAAAAATATGGATTCGCAAATAGTTTTTTTTTTGGGGGGGGGGATTAAAAAAAACACGGCTGACAGCCTCTGCAGACTCTTAAAAAGCATATGATGATGAAACACATTCGAAACCGTATAATTTAAAAAGTTACAGTAGTAACATAATGTACTTAATGTAAACTGTAACAACACAGATGGAAATTTACTGTGAAATAATTATAAACAGATGAAATTATGTTCCAATCATTGTAAGTACTATACCATTTATTATGTTGTATATTGTACAGTGCACAATATCTATACCAATAGATATACAATATCTATACCAATATATGACACAATAAACACCCTATTTCCGCAAACGCAACTCATTCAACTGATCTGTATTTTGAACGAGGATTTAATGTGAACGCAAATTGAATTCGTGCTCAACCGTGCGTGACAGGTAAAGGCCTTGAATTACAGATCTAAGGCAAAGAAAGATAAAGTAGTACTTGACTAAAAGTATATTTTAGATTGGTTCGTTCGTGAATTGTATCTACCGTAAGGGTATTTAATGTAGCATTGTAATAGTCAGCTTCATTAATTAGTGGCTAAAGTGTTTATTTTCTTACTTCAAACTTTCGACATGAGCATTGAGCGTGGAGGTAAAAAAGTTCAGGTTCAGTTCAGTCTGCATGAGAGATCCTCCCCCCCCCTCGCAGAGGTAGGATGCCAGGTGCGGTAACTCGCTCGCCACTCAGTTCTTCGATCGGTTATTTGTCTTTGGGTCTATTTAACTGGTAATAACTGTTATTTTTCGTTGCCTTATCTTTGTTTAACTAGTTTCATGTATGATGGAAAAGTTAAAACAACGATTAAGTTATTATTAAACTAGTTCAGTAAACTGTGTGGCTGTGACATTAATTAACTAACTAGTTTATACATAATTTTACTATTCCTCTATTGTTATTCTAATACTTGGTTTACAAACATGTAAGTCAGTAAAGACATAAATACGAGTACACAGCCGAATGCAAGGAAGAGCGACTTGGCAACCATGCATTATTGGCATCGTCTATGCTACCAATAGACTATTTTCTTGTGCTATACCTAGTTTACTTGTATGTGCTTCTGAAATTTACAAAAAAAATCAATAGTATTAATTAAGATGATACTGTCATATACATGTTGTATTACACGTATATTCCAGATTCATACAATTGGTTTTTATAGAGATTGGAAAGCTGATTTATAAAACAAGACCCAGATTTTAAAAGATTAAGAGACACAATTGTACTATAGACAATAAATGTTCATTATTCGCATTTATTCTATACTAGCTAAAGCCGGTCACGTTTTTCTGTGGCCTGGCCTGATACTAACTATTAATCGTAATTTTTTTGCTTTATTTGTTAGAAAAATAAATACTGATTGTTTACTTGATTTTATCTCAAATAAATTAACTTACATTTGTTTTCATAAATAAACAAGCACCTTATCTAGTCATCATATATGGTAATAAACTTACAGGATAAGAAATGAATATAATATGCAATTAATAAACTGGTCACAGTAGTACTTTTTCACATTTAAACTCTGGTCACATTTATTTTCGTGTGTGAAATGTTTGAAATGTTCCCGTTTACAATGATAGGTACTATATTATGTAAAAACACTCTTGTATATAAACGAAATCTTATAAAAAATAGTAAGTGAATCTATTTTGTTCTTTTCGAGTTTTGTGAACACAAACATACGGAAGTTGGGTATGTATATTAACTAAAACTGCGAATGACCATATTGTTATCATTAACTATCTCAAACACTTTTAAGTAGACCCCCGGTAATATTTGTTAATATAGTTTAAACATTTAACTGTATTGAAGAAATACCAAATGTTGTATACTCAACTATACTCCTTTTCACTTTCATTTAGCAGCACTTGCTCCGTGTTGTAGCGCTGAGCTACTATCCGACTTGAGAACATTGCATATTGTTTAACATAAAATTTCGAACATAAACTGAAATTTGGTCAAATCAGAGTATGTGTAAAGTGTTACATCTATAACAATACCCACATGAATTACATTAAATAGGAATGTAAAAAATAAAAAATGTTATTTTACCGTAATAGATTACTAATGAACTAGTAAAGAGTTACATTAATTAAGTGCTGTTGTGTTAATTATTAGTTAATTTAAATAGTATTGACATATTTTTTATTATATTACGTACTTTATATAAACTATAAGCCATAAAGTTCACCTTTTTTGTTAAATTCCACAAAAATTATAAATTTGAAGTTAATATTATTTAATATCAATATTATAATTTTAATATTAATAATATTTTTTTTTGGGAGAATTTAATTAATTTCCAATAAATTATTAAACATTTATAAAGAAAAATAGCAGATATCAATCCAAGCACTACGGACGGTTAGTAACGATGAATAAATACTGTCAACTGAACGTGACAAGAATTATAAATAAATAGTCATTACTGGTCAATAGCCTGACATCTACGTAGAGTGGAATTAGTGTGTAAAACGTGTTGTAATGAGGTTTTATGTAATGTTCAATAAATTAGAAATTATGGAACCGTGATTGAACGAATGTACTAACTATACAAAAGGATAACATTATTATTCATATACACCAGGAAAAGGTAACCTATATGTATAGTGAAATGTCTGGAAAAGAGGAATGTCGATATTAAAAATACAAAAGGGCATTATTCGGCATTCAACATGCAAACATTGAAGGTGGCTTGCTTATGCGTGGAATTCCTTCATGAGAAAATCCTTCAACAATTCCTTTTCACCTGGCGATATCTTTTCCAAGAAATGCAAACTAACGGGAAATGTTTCTTGCTTTGAGGGCGTTCTGCAAATATTACACCCAGTTTAAAAGGGAATTTCTTAGCACGGCATTCATTTCGCAAAGAGAAACTAGCAATTCGATTAATTTACATTTTTTATACATTGATACAAATATCTTTCAGACAGATCAACATTGATGATTTTTATACCTCATGTTTCGGAGTTACAGTCCATTTTTAAGTTTATAATAAATCTAATTAGCTCAAATTAATTAAAATTTTGCAGCATCAAGGTGGAGTATTGTTCCGAAATATGTGCAAAAACTCATCATTTTGGATTTTTTAAAATTGTACAGTACCACTTTTTGCCTAATCCTACAGGGCTACATGTAATGAATACATTTTTTAATGTAAAATGTAATAATTAATTTAATTTAAACAAACAATATTTCACCCCAACTATTTAGTACTCTTATTTAAGAATATTTTGTTCACATCACATTAGTGTTGACAAATACAATACTCTTATAAAATATCATGTTCAAAATAATCATTTTAAATTATTGAAATACTAAACAATAACATTTGAAAATGTCGTTTTTTCAATAATTATGTATGATTGCAGTTTTAAAGGTAAGCATGAAAACTAAAAGACATCAAGATTTTACAGTATGTTACTGAGAATTTAGTAAAATGGTATAACAATACACTGATTATGTAAAGATTTGTAAAAATGTAAATTACATTGATGATTGCATTTAGTTACCTACTGTTGTGTATAACAGATCTGAAGTATAAATGTAAATAAATGTGCCATAAAGAGTTAAATTTAACTTCTAAAAAGTATCGATTTTAAGTATATAATGGGTGTTATAGAAATGTGGTTTTGTTATACTTTCGAGACATAGGAGTGCTTTGTAACTGCTGAGTTTCGAGACATAGGAGTGCTTTGTAACTGCTGAGTTTCGAGACATAGGAGTGCTTTGTAACTGCTGAGTTTCGAGACATAGGAGTGCTTTGTAACTGCTGAGTTTCGAGACATAGGAGTGCTTTGTAACTGCTGAGTTTCGAGACATAGGAGTGCTTTGTAACTGCTGAGTTTCGTAAAATAATTACGTTATTGACATGTATAATAACATTAGATCTATTACGACCCATATATCGATCTAATGGGGTTTTTAAGAACTTAACAACTTTTAGACAACTTTATTATGATTTTTTGGATCAAGACTTGAATTTGGCTTTATAATTTGGTATGTTACATATTTAGCTGTAGAGAACACTCAGGTAACGTTTTTAAGATGCCTATGCTTTAATGCTTTTGGCAAATACGCAATTAAAAAGATCGTCTTAGGTGTTTTGCAGAAATATTGTTATATGGGAATGAACCTATTTATTTTTAACAAATAAGTCGTGTATTCAATAAACTCTTTAAATGAGTGAACTTCCCACGCCTAAATTTTAATATTATTACAATGCTTACCTAATTTTTAGAGAAGACGAACAATTTATGTTTATGAGCATAAATACAAATATGAACTGGCGATCTGTCGGTTAGAGTAGTAAAGATCCTGACTCACTAACGAACTAGCAATTTATTCCCCTCCCCTCTCTCCCCCTCATAGCCCACGCCTGCCCCGCCCCACAAATTCGACAGATGGGCATAACTCCCACATTTATATTAAACACTAGTGATGAATTTTAAATATCTTAATCTACCTTTTTAACCAAAGATGACTGTACAAATATCTCAAAATATGAACAAATACCACTTATAAAAAATAATTGGTAATACTTTTATAAAGTATTTTTGTTAGATTTACTATGTACCAAGTTGATCAGTACCTATTGTCCACTATATTATCAAAATGTTAATAAATTATACCTCACAGTTTGTTCGTGAGTTATACTCCAAAAAAGCCAAATTAGTCACTTTGGGCAGCCATATCTCCATAAAGATTTTTTTAGAATTGTTTCCCATAACACATTTATGCTCGTACTTACATGGATACTAACAATTTTATTCAAAAAATTTTCAAAAATAGTTTTCGATCTAACACATTAATGTTCAGGGGTATTAAGTAAACTTAGGAGACGAGACAGTGTTCAATTTCTTTTAATTATTGTTAACTTTAAATTCCTCAAAGGACGGATCTGTTTACAATAAACTGGCATATCGCAAAATGACAACAGTGAACAACAGGATCGATGTATCAAAGCCTGAAACATCTCGAACAGAAATATGTTTATTTAATAATGTATATAATCCTCGTCAACAATTATAAAGACTTAAACAACAGAAAATGTGCTGTACCGAGCTAGTGTACAAAGAATGTGCTGTACCGAGCTAGTGTACAAAGAATGTGCTGTACCGAGCTAGTGTACAAAGAATAAAACATTTTAAAAATAAACAAATTTTATAGTTAGTTTATTAACTATTCGCTGAATACGACCATTCAGTTAGTTCCGTTAAGATGTAGATTTCAGTGGATCCAAATTTGAACCATCGCCAATATTTATTAAATAAATTACCAAGTCAGACTATGTTAAGAGTAAAACATATTAATATATGATGCCATCAAAACAAAAAATTGCTCGTAAGAAAATATATTTGGTATATTGTGTGACTGTAAGTAGAGAAATCAAAAATCCTAACATCCTGTAGCTTTCTGACGCCCGTAGATATCAATAAAGTGTTTAATAGAAAACAGAAATCTGGTTTTCCATTTGATCGGGAACAACACGATAGTCACCGACAGAGAGAAGTGATAATGATCGTTTCGGAATCTTGTTGTATTGTATATAAAAAAAGTACACCACTCTAAGATGCACATAAAGACAAATAATATCATATTTTACTTAGATAGATATAAAACGATATATCAGACCTACTAAACCAAATTTTAACACTATTTTCAAGTCAATATGTGTTTAAAATATGTCATAGTCCCATATAATCTAAAAAAAACTCTACTATCACGTTTATATAAAGTTAAGGTTAGTAATAGTATCTAATGATTGAAAAATAGCTATATTTTTAAGGCTACAGGTAGTTAAGATCGATCATACTGCCTATAATCAAAATTTAACTAAATGTTCAAATCGATGTAAAGTTAAGATCGGTCATACTGCCTATAATCAAAATTTAACTAAACGTTCAAATAGATGTTAAGTTGAGATCGGTTATACTGCCTATAGTAGAAAGTTAATTGAATTTTGATGTAAAGTTGAGATCGGTCATGCTGCTTATAGTCAAAATTTAACTAAATGTTCAAATAGATGTTAAGTTGAGATCGTTTATACTGCCTATAGTAGAAAGTTAATTGAATTTTGATGTAAAGTTGAGATCGGTCATGCTGCATATAGTTAAATTTTAACTAAATTTTCAAATAGATGCTAAGTTGAGATCGGTCATGCTGCTTATAGTAAAAAGTTAATTGAATTTTCAATTCGATGTTAAGTTGAGATCAGTCATGCTGCTTATAGTCAAAATTTAACTAAATGTTCAAATAGATGTTAAGTTGAGATCGTTTATACTGCCTATAGTAGAAAGTTAATTGAATTTTGATGTAAAGTTGAGATCGGTCATGCTGCCTATAGTCAAATTTTAACTAAATTTTCAAATAGATGTTAAGTTGAGATCGGTCATGCTGCTTATAGTAAAACGTTAATTGAATTTTCAAGTCGATGTTAAGTTGAGATCGGTCATGCTGCCTATAGTCTAAAGTTAACTAAATGTTCAAATCGATATAAAATTTAGATCGTGAATAGTGCCGTATATTGATACCCAATTGATGATGTAAAGCGATGATTAATGAGTTTACTGTGGACGTCTGTAAGTAATGCTTGGTTTTCATACTGAGTGGTGAAAATCTTTTTTAGTAAGACCTCATTTTAAAGATCATCTTAGTGGTCATGGCGATGAGGCTCACACTAGATATCCGAAAAATTTTACAACCATTCAATTAGCTAATTAACTAGTAGGATATATAGAAATCGTGCAACCCAACAATCAAATATCCAGAATTATGAATCATTGCATCATTCATCTTATTACCTAAAACAAGCCATGTCCGGTTTTTTTCCAAGGATTTTTAATATTTGGGGGGCTGTAAAAATAAGGTAAATGTAGAATAAAGTCCCACCTGCTTTCCTTGATTATTTTTATTTTCGGTTAGTCAATACTAACCCCACGAACACAAATCCATAATAATTTGTTGGCGGTAGTAAATTATTTTCATTCCCTTATTTAATAGTTAAGAATAAATATTAGGCCAACTTTTATTTGGTAGTACTATTTGTAATTTTAGTAAAAATCACACATCATTAAGTTTTAACAGTATGAACTGTTAAAAAGACTTCATATTTTCGGTCTAGCCTTCAGAATAAAAAAATCACATTTCTTAACATTCAAAACAACATTCTACAGTTTAAAAACTTTGTTCAGTGGATAAGAAATGTAGAATGAAGCCAAATACAGTATATCAATTTTATCACGTTTAATAATGTTAATTTATCTAAAAATTGTGACAAAATGCATATTAAAAATCGGATAAGGGTTAAAAAATCTACTGGCCGTTACATTGGAGAACAGTACTTTTTCGTGAACTCACTTTGTATTAACAACCTATTTAATTTTGTTTAGTATTAATATTTGGTAAAGCTATTTAACAGTTTTTAAAGAAATCTTTTTCTATGCACTTTCAAAATAATACTGTATATACATGGTCTCTATAAAATGTTCTATAGAAGAAAAAAAATCTTATTAGTAAATAATATTTGCTGTGGCTGACAGTACTTAAAAAAATCGTACACATACGCACGTGAACGTGCACCCACACACTATTTATGTATTTATTAAGAATGTCATCAAAGCGACTCAACACGAATGAAAGATTTTTAAACTGGTATTAAAGTGATTCACTTAGTTGACAGTTTTGCTACCTCCTTAGACTGGTGTTTATTTCACATGTCAATCATCCCTCGCGTGAGTCTGTGCTGACGGACATCCCACTTCTCGCTGCGCCATCCTCACCATGACCATTAGGTGGATCTGCGATATATAATATTACTGTGTCGGCAACTATACACGACTAACAAACTGTTAACTTGGCAACGATCTGAGAGCTTTTTGAAGCCTAAACTCCGGAATACAGTACTTTGTTTTTCACGTCCAACTAAAGTCTTATTCCATATTAAAAATGCAGGTGGCTAATGCTGTAATAATGATCAACTAACAGTGCAGAAGTGCCGTTATTGATAGTTGCAGTTGATATATCCGACTCCTTCAAAATTAGTGGATACAGATTTTCCCTAAACGTAGCCCCAATATTCCGTTTTTCTAGAAACATATACCTTTCTCCCACCTATCTGTCTGTATACGTATAATGTTATTGTACAGTTCGATATCCGTTATGCAAAAGACAGCAGAATATATATAGTAATCTCAGACTAAATTTGATGATGTATGATTTAAAAGTGATTGTTATTTACTGTTCTCAGCAAAGTTTTTAATCGATGAATTTTATTCACCAAAATATGTTTTTTTTATATTTTTTTTACTTGATTTTGTTTATCAACTATCTATTTTGTACTGCTGTAAATTCAACATAATCGTGCCAAGTTAGATTAGAAACTAAAAATACCAATAAATGTCCCCTGAGGAACTGGTATTTTTGTTATTAGATCTGGACACAAAGGTCTCGATTGTCTGGAAGCCAGTTGTATGTATAGACTTCAGGCGTCACAGAACTCTTAGCCTTAGCTAATGATCGAGGCTACAATAGAGCCCAGAATCAAACTACTTGAAAATACAATAGACACTTAGCATTTCCATTACATAACGAATCAAATTATTAATTTTTTTATTGCATCAAATTGTAGAATTTTGAAAAATCGCATAGTGACAATCGAAATTGTTCAAAGCCCAGGGTATAATATGCGCCTAGAAAGCTTCCAAGTGTTTCACAGATTGTTTTCAATATTTTAAACAAGTTTGTATAGAACTGGAATTGGACGTTAGTTATTTGTTCTAAGCGTGATGTTAGGTAATTCCATTTAAACAATTATGGCTAATTATATTTTGATGGTTTCAGAAGATGACTAAAAAAATCCTACTTAAAAAAAGAGTTGATACAAAACATTGCTTATATAGCTACAAAGCTATTTATAAAAATGTCTCACAAACTTGTCGTGTGTTCTTATTGTAATAGTTTTGTTTCTAAGGCTGGGCCAAAGAAATGTTTTTAATTTACGTGATTTCTTAGCAAATACTAACACTCCATGTCAGATAATGTAATCAATGTTTAGGTGATAAGTTGGTAAAGCGTGGTTATTAGTTTGTACCGGGTTCAGAATCAACTAGTATATGCCTATTACATAGCTCCTTATATGCGTCAGCTCATCTTTCTTGGCAGAGGTTTTGTCATTTGGTGTTATTCTAATTATTCTATAGATGTGTACGTCTATTATTAATTGTCAACCATAACAGTTGAAAGGCCAAAATGAATATAGAAATCTGAAAAATGAAATAAAAGCCATTTGACATATTGTTATACAGTTTATAACAAAGATTAGCCTATATAAAACTACAATCTTTAGTTCTGTAATCTTTGTTCTGTAATCGTTGGTTACAATTTACCACCATCGTTCAATGCTGCAAATCCTAGTGCAAAATAATTAATTGTGGTTTCTGTTAAAATTTAATTTCCTTTAAACATCAATAAAACTGTGTAATTATGAACGATATTTTATAAATGTGATAAGTTAATAATTAATTATTAGTAAATTACAACATTTAGAACTATAATAATTTAACATTTCGTCAGGTTTTCAGAGTATTTCAGTGTTATTCAATAGTCAATATTAATAATAAATTTAATAATTTAACACAGACCAACAAATAACCTTAAAACTAAACCAACATCAACTAACTGCAGAATAATGCTTAGAAATAACCTTTTAAGTGTATACCCAAACGTAATTTGGTAGACCGTACTATGTTTGAGGTACTTAGTTCGTTTTGATAAATTTGTTAAATAAAAACTATAAGCAGTGAAAAGGAATAGCTACATTTAGAGTGCAGTACGCGAAAAGAAAGACTAAGTAATAAAGATTTCAGAATGTCAATGTTTTCGATTATACTTATGTTTTATCAGTCGTATGGACAGAATATTGATTTCATACTTACATTACGGTACTATACCTACAGATAAAACGTATGATTTAACTTATTTTTTCTTTCCATTTTATCAAAACCCAAATTCGTTATATTTAATCACACTATAGAATTTGTCGTTAAAAAATATTTTATATAAATTTTAATAACAATTAGATAGGTACTGTACAGCAATTTTAAAATGATATCTTATTTTTTAAATAGCGAAAATTAAATTTGGTAAAATTAGCTACGATGGATACAAATTTCAGAGTTGGCAACATATTTGAAAATGACAAAAACATTGCTATAATGAATGCAAAGGCGAGGGGTACTCACCCTTATTGCACAGAACACCCTCTTCGACCCTTTAGCACACTCGATAAAATCAATCCACAAAACACAATCATTACTGTAAAAACTACAAAAAATTGGCAAACACAAACACCAATCACGGCTCTGTTAAATAGCAACAAATTGCACAACTAAAAACAACACAAAAGCCACACGCGAAAACAAACGCACCAAACTGCACAGTTTTGGAGTTGAACTGAAGAACTGAATTGACTTGTGCGCGCATGTCCGATAAGAGCTGGGCGAGTGACAGTGACAGTACAAAGACACTAGCGCAACCTGGGTGGCAACGTTGCAGTTGTTCATAGATTTGTCCGAAAGGAGAACAAATACGCATTGTTTTTCATGGTCCATGATAGAGTAGGACTCTCTTTCGGGATGTGAGGCTGGACGTGGCGCTCTGCAATTCTAGGGCGGAGTGTCAGGTGGTTTAGTGGGTAAAATCCCACACTTGTTTTACATAACACTAGCTGGAGCTTCAGTGTTTTTTTTAAGAAGATTTCCCACTGACTAAACATGATTAAAAAAGAAGAAAACTATCAATAATCAACTAAATATTTTATTAGTTTGTGTAAGTTATTAAGTTGTCAAATTCTAATTTAAAAAGATATCATGTCTTTGTATTTGATCTTTCATTTCATTACTTAAATTATAAAAACATGTTTCTTTCGTGAAATAATGGAATAAACATAGATAAAAAATAAGTACCAGAACGTTTAGAAATAGTTAAATATGTACCATATCGTTTGACCATCTTAACAAAGGAAATAAGTAAACCAGTAAAAATCTTAAGTGAAAAGTAAAATTAATTCATCAGTAGATAAGGTACTTTTTAAAATATAATATATTCTATAACATAAGCTGTTTTATTTATTATTATTATTTCTGTTTACATCATAATTAAAAATAACTTAACTAGAAGGAATATTTGCAGCCAAATTTTCTCCGCAAGTTTGGCTGCAAATGGTCCAATTTATATTTCATTCGATTTCACTCACACATTCTTCTTACATAATTACTTTTTTAATTAGCAACACCAGTAAGAGGCAGGCCTAAGATATAGAAAATGACTAATTAAAAATTAAATTAAATTAAAATGAAGTTCATGAGTTTAATATGGTTTATGATGTATACAAAAATCCATTAGTCTGTCTAAGCCATCAGTAACTTTTTACCTAAAAGTTACCATCTATGTCAATTTTCGGATACGTATAATTAAACCTTTATGATGTATCTATGTCACGCTAAATCCGCATGCTGAATAGATATTCAACTCAATTAGTAACCAGACTACACTCATCCACACTCATCCTACACTCATATCATCATTCATATTCGCCTTAAATAATGCACAACGTTGTGTCGGCGTCGCATATACAAGAATGTTGAACATGAATTTAATGTTCCAGGAAAGTAGGTGAAATGTGGTTCTAAGATAGTGTTGCCATTCGTCCGTATTTTGTAAGGACGGTTTGTATTTTACGTTCTGTGTCCCTGTCCGTACCGTACAAAGCAAAAACCTGGTAGATGTCCATATTTTTTGTTCTTTTAGTATTAAAAATATATTTTAAATATTTAATAATGTAAAAAAGACAAACATGTATTATATTTACTTTCGCCAATCGACAATCGAGAGAGGTTGTGCGTTGTATGATAACTCATTTCACCTTATAAGAGAATGCACTTTTATTTAAAATACCGAGTTTGTAGGATGAGTGTACAGGCCATTATTCAGTTTTGTCCAAATCAAAAGACTGTAACACTTTGTAGGGTAGCCGTTCGTTCGGTCTGGACAAACCTAGTCGGATTTGAAACATTGTCTAGACTGGGAAAAACTTCTAGAGATAGAGTGTATTCAGAGCCTTTTTTAGCAGGGAGTAAATAGGTCGTAGTATAGTCTTGGACTAGTGTATTGGTCCAGTCCAATCAATCTATCCAACTAAAATTTTGTTTAATCAATGTCCAATACCTGCGCAGTAAAGTTAGTGAAATTGAAGTGCTATGTTTATATGTGAACACCAATTACTGGTTGATGAAATTCAATATTATCAAAACATTTGTAATTTGAGGTTAATGAGTAGTTCCTGTAGAAACAAAGCAACAGGATGTGTTGCTGTATATGTCACGTCAATTTTTCTGTCAAGCTTTTGGATTTGAGTGCCCATTACGTAGAGAAGGAGTTTGAGTTTGCTACATTTGTTATCACGGAGATGTCGCTGGTGATATTGGTGATGTATCGCTCTCCAGTTGGGAGAATGACCAATTTCTATGCACTTTTTGAAATGTGCTTGGGTTATATCCTGGCCTTGGGTTTTTTTTTTTTTTTTTTTTTTTTTTTTTTTTTTTTTATTTTTTTTTTTTTTTTTTTTGACTAGGACTGACCACAATGTAAACCCACTCTACTCTCCAACTAATACCAGAGATTTTGAGATCTTCCTCGGAAGTTTTAATCTTTTGGCACAGTATCTGATGCCACAAAAGGAGAAGATCCCTTAGACAACTTTCTCAAAATCTTGGATAGGAATGACTTTAAAGCTAATGTAAGCCTAGACCAAGCAGTGGATTATAACCATGTGTTGCTGTCAATGAATTGTAAATATTAAATACAGTAGTATTAAACAACCTAATTTAGATAAGCTAATCCATTTTAAATATTTTAATACGACTGCAATTGACTCTTTTAAATTCCTTTTAAATGGTCCCAGCAAACTTAATGACTATCTCATGCAAGGAATTTTCCCAAATGCTCGAAAGGTAACTAGAACTGTTCTAATTTACAAGAAGGGTCCTCGGGTGAGTGTCTCTAGCTGTATGCCTGTTTCACTTATACTGGTGTTTGCCAAATTGTTTGAGTCAGTAATGTATACTCAGCTGCACAGCCACTTGAGGGAAATAATCTCCTAGAGCCAACTCAATTTGGATTCAGGAGAGAAAACTCCCACGGTATTACAGTAGATTCTTTAGATGAAGAACTAGTACAGTAGATTCTTTGATTCTCAACTATTTTGAGCAAAAAAGTCAACTCACATGATAGTTTGTGATCTATCACGTGCGTTTGATTGTACGCAGCTTATTACCTGACAGTATTCTTCTGATCAAACAAAAACACTATGGCTTGGGAGATGTTGCTCTAAGAATGGTTTCGTCATATCTGACCAACTGAAAGATTGTAAAATTGGAACACTACTTACGGAGCTCTCAAGGATCCGTGCTAGGACCCTTGTCATTTCTCATTGTAATTAACGACCTTCATTCATTAATGTGTGACTGAGAACGTATCGCCTCTTTGCGGACGATACAACCTTGTTTTCGTCTAACAAAAGTATAGATTGGCTCAATCTGCAGTCAAACTTTTGGGTTTTGTATTAGATTATAAGTTAATATGAGAGGATCGACATTCTACGTACAATGCTGATTATAGTTAGAGTTTTGTTTTTGCTGAGGCGATTAGTATATGAGTTACCCATTGCCGTAGTCAAACAACCATACATAGCTTTTTCACTCAATCCTAGCCTGTGGTACTAGATTTTGGGGACACGTATCAATTGCTAGTTGCGGTCCTCTAGTTGCAGAAGAGGGTTGTGAGAGTAATATCTAATTTAAGTTTTGTGGAACACTGAATAGTAATGTGCATGAACACAACACTAGGTACAATATAAACATATTTATTCCTATAAATAGGTAACATAAATCAAATGTCTATTTTCCTGTTTCAAGTATTAGATTTTTTAACAGATTACCGACTTGTATCAGAAACCAGCCAACTCAGAAATTCTCCAAAGTTGTAAAACATTGGCTTATTACAAACTCTTTCTATACTGAATTTCATGAAGCATAGATTTTTCATAGCTCGATATGCGTGGAGTGAACTTTGATTTTGGGCTCTTTTGAGTGTGTTATCGAGCACGTTATTTTAAATATAACTTTTATGTAGCCTACTGTACAATTATATATTGGGTGGCCAAATAAACACTTACTAGCTTATCAGCGTCCAGAATAGAGAAATGTCCAAATTATAGATGTAAATGGAAGTAGTGGCTAAGCTGGAAATCTAAAATCTATAGACATTCCTACAAACAGAAGGAATCCTATTTAACCGTAATAAATGGAAAGACATTTTTGAAGTGTTTTATAAAAGTAACATCTCCTCTTAAATATTTGTAAAATAGTAGTATTCACCACGTGCCTGCCTGTTACTTTAGCACAGTAATAATATAGGGCCTAGATGTAATAATTTTCATTGAGTCATTGGGAATATTTTCAGACGAATTGAATTCTAGTCTAACATCAAAGAGTCCTGTGGCAACTTAGCTTGTCGTCTTCTTTCCTTGTTGTATTTCCCAGATGACTTGACACAGCATCAAGGACGTTTTGTAAGTTCTTGAGTAGGTCTAACTTTGCTGTAATCTTTATTATGTCCACTGACACGGAACCAACTCCAAGTTCAATATGTAGCTGTAGATTTCGTACAAACCAAGGCGAATTAACTGAAATTCGAAAAAATAGTTCTGAAGTATTTGAATTCTTTTTTATTAGCCTGCACCTATAAAATTCCCCACACTGCACAAGCATATGTTCAAGGCCGGAACTCAAACATCTTTATTTTTTATAAAGATGTTTGAGATTGATACAATGATATTGATGTTATTTTTATAAAATGCATGAACATTGTCAACTTTAATCCTAATGATACATATTTACAAAATATTAAAGTGTGATACATACCGATACATAATATGATTTAAAATATTTTTGGTTTTAAAGGAGATTTCCTGTTAAGTATGGATATAACTGTGGATTATGGAGCGTAACCTTGGGTAAATTCGGCGTTGACATATATATATATTCCGGATGTAATCAATGTAATGTTAATGCATGTATATAATCAATCATAATCATCCAGCAACCAGTGCAAAGCATGAAACTCTGTAAGCGTGTAATACCTGGGCATCAGACTCACTGAATAGAATGCTATCTTTCCATGGACATGTTACCACGAAGCTTCAAGCAGTCAAGGCTGCAAATTGGAAGCTTGGTCCATTGATTCGAAGGACTTCTCTGACTGCATCTACAACATTGCTCCTGTACACATCCATCATCAGACCCAGTCTTCTCTACGGTACCTCTGCCTGGTACGCTCTAACCTCCCCCACCAACAAGGAGAGTTTCTTGGCAGCCATCCTGCAACGGACCACGGACTCGCCACGGTTCGTACGAAACTGTGTCTTCGCGGCACAAACATGCACTCCCACTGTTAGTGATTTTGTACGCTCCGTCGCGAGGAAGATGTATGATTTAGCAGAGCAGTCTGAGTGGGACTACATCAGGTTGCTGGCCACCAGTGTAGGACCTACACAGCTAGTGTACCTAGACCTAGGGTTCTTCTTGATGACCCTCCATAATTTTTCAATTTTTTAAAATTCATCCACTGGATTATTTTCTCATGTCTGCCTTCCATACATCATATTTGTCTTTCCAATTCATCTTGGGTCATCTGTTTGTATCTGTGTTTTTACAAGATATATATATATATATATATATATATATATATATATATATATATATATATATATATATAATATACGTGTTTTGGGCTTTGTGTTGAGAAGCATAAGAGACATTAAATCTCCTCTGGCACTTATTGTTCTGTTTAAGTTTTCATTCGTCCTGTTCTTGAGTATGGTTCTATTGTGTGGAAATCATATCAGCAAGGTCAGTCTAACAAGATCAACAGGATTCAAACTAGTTTCATTTGTATTTTGGGTATGAAAATGAGCTACACCTACAGAGAAGTGGCCGTTACTGATACTGAGGACTATTTTCGTCTACAAAAACTACATAAAAGGAGGAACATATGTGACCTAGTTTTTCCTTTCAAACTGGTCAATAGACTGCTGGACTGCCCAGATCTCTTGCACAGTATTGATTTTTCTATTACTCGTGGCACCCGTTACAGAGCTATCTTTCAATGAAAGTACATGCCTACATCATATGCATATCACACGGGCGTTCCCAGCTTACTGATATCTGGTAGTGAAACATCAAACGTATTGGACTTCTTCTGTGGCTCAGCTGAGCGTTTCAAGAAACAAATTGCTAGAATATTCTAGTTATCTATAGCCTACTGATTACACAGTTCACGATGCATTTATTGTAAATAGTTCTTTAAAATATTTTATTTATCTGTTGCTCATCTATAAATGCTTGTTTATATTACCTAATGTTTAAACTTGTTTTATTGTTGTTACGCATTACTGGTATCTTGAAATGTTGTTTTTATTTTTAAATCATATATGTAAAAATGGTGAAACCGTTGAAATAAATAAGTAAATTTCTTAAGTGTTTCTTTTCTTGGCACAAAAGCATTTTCAATGCTGATGCACCCTGCTTCATGCCATTGGATTCTCTTCCAGATGCATGAAAAAATGGGAAGAGTCCCAAAAATTTAACTTGAAGCTTGCATCTGCATTCTGTAATACACTATGCAGCTGTTTTGTGAAATCAGATTCATGATGTGTGTCGTTTGTCTTTGAAATAGTGGTTGTATTGGCTATTCAAGACCACTGTACGTGTATGGGTAGGTGGGTGGGTCAATGCCACTGTACATGTATGGGCGGACGGGTGGGTCCATGCCACTGTACGTGTATGGGCGGGTGGATGGGTCAATACCACTGTACGTGTATGGGTGGGCTGTGTGTGTTATTTTCTACTACTCTGGTATTAGTAAACTTGTCTTCTAAGGTATTGCTGATGTCCTATCTAACAAGTTTGGATTTTATGTTTGAATGGAGCCAACATTTGTAGAGCTCTATTCAAAAATAAATAACTGAATATAGGTACGCATTTACAAGGGAAACCCAAACTGGCACGTAACCCAAAGTAAATTTATGAAAGTAATTTCTGAACCATTTGAAATAAATACTGAAGGAAAATGCCTTTTTCCATTACTATTTACCTAACCTAACCTACGTTAGTACTATTAGGTTTTCAATAGTAATCAATTGCATTTCACTTTGCCGATAATCAGCTGTGTTAATTTGTGTGTAACAGTGCATTCTAATATTTTCCCTAAATAATTTGGTTGTTTTAATTATATTTTCTCGTTTATTTTGTAATAAGTGTTCAAAATGTAGTTTAATTAGGCGTTTCTTTGTTCATTTGTTATTATTTATTTGATTTAAAAGTGTTCTAGTAACTAAATAGTTGTTTTCAGCGTTTGTTTACATTTAGCCTAGGTTAGGCTATTTTTCTTACAATGAACGAATTTCCACGTACGTCTAATTCATTTTGTCCGAAAACTGTGACCACTCATTCTTATAATGAACACAATTACACATTCAATTAACACAAAACCAATCCAACTCCTACTTCATCTGACTTCCGTACTTCTCCACAAGCATCTGACCATAGTGATGACGTCCCTTGGCAAGTAGTGTTCCAAAAGAATAAGATAATGTACTCTAATCCTAATACTGGCAGTGACCAGAAAAAGTGTCGACCTGACTCTTCTGACAATTCAGGTAAGAAGAGTATAGATATACCAATATCTAATAACATTACCATTCTGGCTGAGGAAGACACTAACACCATGGAAGATACGTCTTCTAACGAGGCCAAAAAGGAAATTAAACCACCTCCAATTTTTATTCCAGATGGTCAAAATGTAACTAAAATGGTACAAGTTATTGAGTCAGTTCTAACCAGAGATGAATACTTTTACAAATGTTTACTCAAAAATAAGATAACAATCACTCCTCTTACATCTTATGTCTACCGTAAATTAGTCAGAAAACTTTCAGACCTGAATGTTGGCTTCCACACATTTTAATTAAAACAAGAAAGAGCTTCCGCACAGTTTTAACAAATATGCACTATTCAACGGATCCTGCTGACATTATCACTGCCATTAATGCTTACGAACACAACGTAAGGAACGTTTCAAATGCTCGTAGTGCCAAAAAAAAAAAAAAAAAAAAACTCCCTTAGGTATGTTTTTCGTAGATTTAGAGCCAGCTAAAAATAACAAAGCTATTTACGATATCGAATTGTTGTTAAATGCTAAAGTCAAGTTTGAGCCTCCCTATAAAAAATGATATTGTTCAGTGCAAGAAGTGCCTAAGATATGGCCATTCTAAGTTATATTGTTGGTATCTCTTCCGGTGTGTTAAATGTGGTTCAAACCATGATACTACTGCTTGTACTAAGTCTAAAGATGTCTCACCTAAGTGTGTGCTGTGTGTAATGGTGAACAAACTGCAAACTACAAACATTTAATATCTACAAAAAATTGAAAAATAAAATTTCTCCTCCTTTGAGACAAAAATTTCTTACCTCGCATATAACAAATGGTATAATCAGTAAATATGAGACACCATTTCCTGCCACTACATATGAAAATAATCACGTGAATGAGTCAGTATCTTATGCTCAAGCAACAAAAAATGGGCCAAATTCCTCCACAGGTAATGAATTACTAACCCTTATCCAGGTTATAAATTCTGTTTTTGAAAAATTTGAAACCCTCCTAACACAGCAAACTCAATCCTTATTACCCTGTTATTATTGGAATCCTTATTACCCTGTTAACAACAGTTATTTCTAAATAAAAATGAATAATTTTCTCAGAATATCAGAATGAAATGCCAACGGCTTGATTAAACATAATCAAGAAATACAATTATTCATATCAACTTACAAGCTAGATATACTATTAATATCTGAAACACACTTCACTGATTTAACTTGATTTAAAATTCCTAATTGTTCAATTTATAGTTCAAATCACCCTAATAACACTGCTCATGGTGGTTCTGCTATTTTGATACGAAACACTTAAGCATTATGAATTTCCAAGTTACCAGTTTGACCACATTCAGGATCAAGTATTGTTGTAGAAGATTGGACTGGTCCTCTGACAATATCTTCAGTATACTGCCCACCAAGACAAAACATCACCAATGTACAATTTGACGATTTCTTTAACTCCTTGGGCCCTCGGTTCATTTCTGGCGGAGACTACAACGCTAAACATCAAATGTGGTTGACAATTACTAGAGGTCGACAGTTAATACAAACAATTAATAATTTTAATATGGATGCTAATTTGACAGGGGAACCTACATACTGGCCTAGTGACCCACACAAAATTCTAGATATCTTAGATTTTTGTATTACCAAAGGTATCTGTAACAATATTTAAAAATAGAGTCTTTTCTCGATCTACACTCAGACCATTCCCCTATTATTTTAACAATCAGTTCATCCGTAATCAGCAAAGAAACTCCTCCAACTCTTTGTAACAAATTCACCAATTGGAACATGTTTCGAAACAGTTTTGATGAAATATCTAAGCTTAATATTCCACTGAAAACCTATGAAAATATTGATGACGCAATTGAATCATTTAACGTATCCCTACAAGAAGCGGATTGGAAAGCAACGCCGAGACTTCCACAAAAGCCTACAAACAGTGTAAATTATCCAGTAATTGTACGGAAGAAATTGGCAGAAAAACGCAGTTTGCGAAGAATTTGGCAAAATTCAAGGAATCAATTCGATAAAACAAATCTAATCAGGACCTCTCAACAACTAAAAAGATTGATCAAATCTATAAAAGACGAATGGTTTAACGATTTTTGTTCGTCACTTTCTCCTTTTGAAGAGAGTGTCTATTCGTTATGGAAAGTCACTAAAGGCATGAAACGACCAAAGACTCCTATACCTCCAATTCTGAAACTGGATGGCACCTGGGCCAACACTAATAAAGAAAAGGCTGAGGTATTTGCTGAACATTTTAATTCGGAATATTTTCAAATTGCACCAAAATCCTCTTATCGGAAATTACTACATTTTGGAATTCCTAAACTCTCCGTCTCAATTGAACTTTCCTATAGATAGTTTTAAGCCATATGAAGTAAAAAACGTCATACTTAATGAAATTAGTCCAAATAAAGCACCAGGATATGACAGGCAAAATTCTAAAAGAACTATTTAGAAAGGGTTTCATTTTGCTGACCATGATCTTTAACGCAGTTTTAAGATTGGAGTATTACCCCTCTCAATGGAAAGTGGTGAACATAGTTTTAATACAAAAACCTGGCAAGCCTGCTCATGAAATTATATCATATCGGCCAATCAGCCTTCTTCCATTGATGTCTAAGGATTTTGAAAAGCTTTTGCTTAAAAGAATGAAACCTGTGATTGATGAAATTGACACTATCCCATACCACCAGTTTGGTTTCTATTAATGTCATTCAACCTTAGAACAGGTACATAGGATTGTAAATGTTATAAGCCAGGGTTTAGGTTTAGAGACTGGAAAGTACTGTTCGGCAGCTTTTCTTGACAAGTCAAGCTTTTGACAAAGTGTGGCATCAGGGCCTTCTTTTCAAGATAAAATCTTCATTGCTACATTCGCACTACAACTTACTCAAGTCTTATCTGGAAAATAGGTTCTTCCAAATTAAATATCTGGATGAATATTCTCCCTTGGTAAGAATTGAATCAGGAGTACCTCAAGGAAGTATGCTTGGGCCCGTATTACGAGTATATACGTTATTTACAGCCGATCTTCTAGTGAGTCCAGGAGTAACGGTTGCAACATTCGCTGACGACACAGCTTACCTCGTTTCCCATGAAGATCCAGTTTTTGCATCTCAAATATTGCAGTCAAGTCTACACGAACTGTCCAATTGGCTCAATAAATGGAACATAAAAGTTAATCAAACCAAGTCATCACATCTCACTTGCACACTAAAATCTCATACATGCCCCCCAGTCTCATTGGACAATGTTCCGTTGCCTCTATTTACAGAGGTCAAATATCTGGGAATGCACATAGATAGGATATTGACATGGCGCTCGCACATATGGCAAAAAAGGCTTCAGTTGAACAGCAAATATAGAAAATTGGCATAGTTACTACACAGAAAATCAAAACTATAATTAGGAAATAAGCTTCTCCTCTATAAAATAATTTTAAAACCCATATGGACTTATGGAATTTCCCTGTGGGGATGTTCATCGAACAGCAACATAGATATCATCCAAAGATTTCAGTAAAAAACACTACGAAACATACTTCAAGCACCCTGGTACATTAATAACACTATCAAGACTCAAACATTCCTTTTGTCAAGGCCGAAATTACTAAATTTAGCAGTCGATATTTAGAAAAATTTAACAATCATCCAAATCACCTTGCTCTGAATATTTTAGACAATAGTAACGCTGTGTACAGACTGAAAAGACAAAATGAATTAAATCTTCCAGTAAGATTTTTGTAATGTACTTTATAGTTTTGTGTGGCTAGTAAAACAATGTTTACGTTAGTCACGTCATTGGACGTTTGTTAACCCATGTTATATTATTTAACCTCACATTTACTTATTGTTCAACTATGAATAGATTGTAAATACAAATAAACGTTATAAAAAATATAAAAAAAATTTCACTTTGCTGCTCCAGGTGAGTAGACGACACTGACAGCGTTGGTGGGTCCAGCTGGGCAAGTGAAACTTCAACACAGACACCGTACACTAGGGATGGGAAATGTAGTTCATCAGACGGAGTTAGTTCACTCCGGAGTTATAATGACTCGGAACTAGTTCCGCGGAGTCGTTCCAACTCCGAACGTCGTTCCAACTCCGAACGTCGTTCCAGTTCAACATGGAGCGAAGCTCTAGTGAGTCGCTCCGAGTGGATGCGCGCGCATCTCGTACTTCACTCCTTTGTTTTGATCGTTCCAACAACTCCGGAACTATGTTAGTTCCATGGAGTGGGGAGAGATACGTCGACACTGCAGTCGCTCTGACAGTGGTTGCGCGCGCATCTCGTTCTCACTCCTTTCTGTTGGTAGTTCCAAAAAGATAGAAATCCAGTCTATTATTGCATTGTTTTAGGTTATATCCAGCTAACAATTTGAATTGTGTATTTTATTTAATTATTTTACAAAGAAAAATTATGGATGTCTGAGGAATTTTCCAGCAGAAAGTAAAGTATTGTATATTTTATATGCGTATATTTATGACATATAATACTCATTTATTCTAGTTCCGAAATGAACTAGTTCCGCACTAGCACTCGGAGTTGGAGTTGTAACTCCTTAACCGGAGTAGTTCCTTTATTGTCGTTCACTCCGGAGTTACCCATCTCTACCGTACACCGTAGGAAAGTGAGGTTATTTTTGTTCAGACCAAATTTGTTGCTGATCAAGGTATAATGTTGTTAAATTTGTTATGGAACTCCTCTTTTATTTAAATATAGCCGACATGTATGCTCTTTCAAGACAATAAGATTTGAGAATGAAAATGCCTGTTTAATTATAAACCTTAGCAATGCATGTATTGCATCATTACTCTAGGTTTAAAATCTGCTGTTTTGTAATTTATAAACTACTATGTCATGAAATCTTTATTACTTTAAAACAATACAGCCTATTAAGTTTTAAGTGTTTTTATATTGGCCTCTTGGGTTTTGCATTTTGCTGGAAGATGTTACAATAGTTTTTTCCAAATTCTGACACTGGTATTTAGTGAGACGTTCATGACATACGATGGTTTTGTGTATCAAACCATATCAGTCAATTCCATTATCAGTCAATTTTGATGTATCGCTAGTCTTCACAAATCTTAACTAACATGGTACAAACTTATCCTTTATAATAATTTAAAATGTACGTTAAATTAGGTGCCTGCTGTTTAGGAGTGATGCTGGCTGTCCCACCCACACAAATGGTCTTAATGGTTAATAGTTGCTGTATTATCATCTGCCTGACATAAAATAGTCTCACAGGAATTGGAATTTAAAAATGCTCTTTTAATACTTTGGATTTATAATGCTAAACCAGAAGTTTGTAATTGTAGCGTATACAGTGAAATTTTATAATTGGAAGCTAGTGTTAATTGCATCAAAATAGTCCTATGACATTTTAGGCAGTGTCGCCATATCTTTTCTAAGAACCACGTAACTACATGTTTCATCTATGACAAGTATGTGTATGTTCAATACTGGCAATTTAATTGGCATTTTGTTTACAAAACAACTACCTATACAATACTATTTAAAGACCTCTAGAACGTAGCGGTAAGATTAACTATAGTACCTTGTGTTAATCCTGTAATTTTTTATAGCATTTAAATAATATAATTAGTTTCTGTTCTGTAGAAAGTACTATTTACTTTGATAGAACTAATGTTTATCAAGTGAAATAGATGATGTTATCCGTAATTATATCACTAAATATACATGACCAAAACATATACATTTGTTTAACAAATTATGGTGTTTGTTTACTGCAACAGATGTTGAGATAAATAATTAAGATTTTGAATAAATTTATATCAACAACATTTCTGGGCGAGATGTGAGGAGGAGGGCTTCACATGCCCTCATTGCTATCATTGTACTGCTTTGGTGCGGTTTACACTAAGTAATAGTTCTGTACCTAACAAAACATTTTGATACAATTGTTATGCAATAATTTAGAAAATAACCAAGGTAATGAAATGTAACATGAATATGGTCCTTGAAATTCTTATACTCTGTCTGTTTAGATGTATTTTGTCACGTCATTAAACCTCTAAGTCTTTCGCTAAGTCGTGCTTCATTGTAAACTGTTCTATTGACATTGTGTTTTTTCTTTTATTAGTTTTCATGTTTGATTGTGTATGTTGTCTTTTGTGAACTCTGTTTGTACTTGGAACTAGTTCTGTTATTATCTGTATGTTTAGAATGGCAATATTTACATTGCCTGATAATTGCGTTTTTTTGGATTTTCTTGTAGTACATATATGTTACTTGTTCATATTTGAATTTTCTTCAGAGTGAAACTTTCTCTAGTTTTTAGAAACATATTCTCTACTGTACATAAAAAAATGAAGGTTTGTTTCTCAATAATTTGTTGTAAATAGAAAAAAAAGAGACAATTTAGGAAAGTACCTTATCTGATACGCTTTATTTGTGTACAAGTCTTTTATTTTCAATCAAATGCAATCATTTTCAGATTTTGTGAGTATAGCAGCTATTAACTTTCATTGCTAGTGAAGCTCCCTGGAAGACTTACACTAATAAATAAGTTGTAACCAGTGGCAGAGTGCTATATGGTGATTTTTGTGTATATACAATGCAATATATATTACAAAAAATAAAATTAAAAATATATATATTTTTTTAGTATATATCTCGGCAACTTGAGGAAAAAGTGTAGTGGAGATTGTAGGTAATGTGGTTGCTATAGACGGGGACACTACTAGAGAAGTCTGGGGTGTCTTTATTGTTGGGAGTTAGAGAAGTGTTGGGTATTAGTCAGTGTCTGATGCTGTGTAGGGGAGATAACTGAGTATCAGGCTTGTCTCTTAGCTGAAAATCAGACAACACTATGTGGTTTGGATTCCATGTAAAGCTGTTAGTTCCTTAGCTATTAATAAATGCCGTTGGCTATTAATAAATGGCCCTTTCTGCGGAACATTTGAACTCAGCCAGTAACCAGACTATACATAGTCATCCAACACTTATCCTAAACTCATGTTATCATTCATATTCGCCTTAAAATATGTATTAAGTTATGTCGGTTTCTCATATGTAACGATGTAAGAAATAGATTTGGGTGTATTCAACAGGTAGTTGTCATATTTACTTTCACTGCAATTGCAGGCTTATCTAATCTGTACAATTGATCATGTTTACAATGTTACAGGAAATTGACATGGAGGCTGAAACAAAAACATCAATAAAAACCTGTTCAATTTTTGATGAAGAGATTTTTAAGACAGTTACTAAAGGAATCCAAGTCTCTCAATTAATGAACTTGAAACAAGCCTGCACAACTACAGGCAAGTTGTTTGGTGGTATGACTGCCACCATACCAATAAACTCAAAAGGTCTTATACTTATTTTAGCTGTGATTATACCTAATTTATGAATGTGTTAGAAATTAAAACGACATTTTTCATAAGGCAGGTTTATTCAGAGGGCAATAGATAACTCGATTGCTAAAATAGCAATGAAAACTAAATAATTAAGAATGGTTTTGGGTAATTCTAGATAAATTTATCCAAAATTTTGAACATCTCACTGATATTTATATTAGGGTGGTTCAACAAATATGGAAAATAAAAATTAAAGTTAACAACTATATAATTAATAGAGTATTAAATCAATATTCAATTTATCACACATGAATATCTGGAGTGTACAAAAAAACAGATTGTTAAATTTAAAATCCTAAGTCTCCTAAGCTCTGTATTTCCAGACAAAATAATGGAAAATAGTTTTAAAAAATCGTACACAATATCTTGAGTTCCAGCATTTTCTCTGAAGTTAAACATGTAACACCATAAACAAAGCTGTGAATAAAAGTAATTTGGCTTACTCTGGAACTTGATAAGGTAGTTGCACTAATGAATTGACCGTATAAAATGAAATAAGTCTTCAAACCAGTTTAAAAAAACAAAATGTAAGTCTACCTTGTTCCACTGCAACAGCATTGTTGAATTGTGATAGTTGAAATTTTCTTTGCCGTTTTCCACTTTATCAGCCAGCACTAATTAAACAATCTGTTGTGCATTTGGACAAGTTAGGCTATATCATTTTTCAAGCTGGTTTTAAGATCTCTTGCTACTAACATTAGTTCAATCATCAAGGTCCAGTAGAAGAACAGTGTTTGATTTAAGAAGGTGAGTTATTTTATTGTTTCTTCAAGAGGTCCTATGCTTGTAAATGCAACATAATAATAATAATACATGTTTCCATTGACAATAGAAACAAACAGACAGATTAAGGAAATGCATTTGCTGTAGACATATGCCTGTGCCACTGTTTTTCACTGCGGGTTAAGGTCCCTAACACAGGTATGTGCCACGCTGTACCGCGGGAAGTTGCCATGGACTGATGTATTGCTCAGAGTTCACGCTCAGCATTGAGCTAGGCAACTTCATATTCAGTAAGCGTGTTGTGTTGTTCGAACTCGTCCTTGACGCGCAGTTCGTTTCCGATTCCCCCGTTTTTAGCCTGTGCTAACCGTGTTTATTGATTTTCAAGTTTGTTTACTCGTTAGTACAGTTATATTATTGTTTTATATATACTATTTTGTTCTTTTACACTCATATCATTGTTTTATAATAATATATATTTTATTTGACAAGTTCCAAAAAGACCAGTTGTAAAGCCTCAGCCATTCCAAAGGATGTAAATGAATATGTACTGTAACAACTAACAGTAAACAGTGTTTTGTTTGTTTTTACGTGTGTTTGTTGCAATTTCTGACGTTATAGACAAAATACGTGACAAAACCGGTGTAACGTGCTGACCCTGTGGATCCGTGGACCAAACTGTGACGTCATGTATGGAGCCATTTTGGATGACAGACATATGTTTTTGGTCATAAACAGTCTTCTAATATCATAAGGAAAGTTTATAAAATTACTTTATATGTTATATTCTGGGTTATTATATTTCCTTTAGCAGTCAGTGTGTTAACCTTGACTGTAATTCAATGTCAGGCCTTAATGAGATTCTTAAAACTATTTTTTGGTCAAAATCCATTATATGCCCCCCAACTGTATTTTTCCACAGCATTGTTTAATAAACGGACAAGTAAACCTTAGCTAACCTAACTTCACCTCCTAACCTATCATAACCTTTTACTTAACCTGTGCTACCCAAGTTGATCACAGGTGCTATCAAAGTTGATCACGCATGCTACCCTAGCTGATTACGGTTGCTACCCAAGTTGATCACAGTCAACATCTACAATACGTATCACTTCATTATTTAACACTGCTGTGGAAAATTACAGTTGGGGGCATATAACTGATTTTGACCCTATTGTTCTATTCTTTGTCTGAAATTACACAAGTTTTGAGACCTATCGAGATTTGAAATTCCTTAATATGATTTGTTCGACCTGCCCTAGTATACATGCTTGATAAACTAAGTAATGACTAAAATTCAAAAAGATCATTTTAATGAGACAAATGATCATGTTATGACAACATTTATTATTATGGTTTAAAGTAAAATCTAGAAATGATTTTCAGCAATCCCTTAGTGGTATACGCAATATCTGCTTTTTTGTCTTACACATAGCTGGTTTAGACAGGTGATGAGAATTTGTTTACCGTACTCGTAATATTGTATAGGCTTATTTTTATCACTTATATACTAATAGTCTAATTTGTAGTCCTTTGATTAGTTTTATTTTGTAGCACTTTTATTATTTACTTAGTACAACTAAAAATAATGACTGAAGAATTACAAGTTAGGCAATATATATATATATATTTAGGGTAACTTTGTACAACAAGAAACTACCACAAACTGTGAGGTAAAAAGTTGTGTTCTATCAAGATGAACACATTGTTCTTTCGCTATTGCAGAACTAGTCAACTGTTCTTTGAAAGATATTTGTTGGCGTTAGTGCTTCACTTATTTAAAATGTACACTTATCAACATGTATAAAATCTTGTCTTCTAGTGTTACTCATATCAAAACCTATATCAAAATGAAAATTAAGTAACTAAAAGTAGTCAATCTAAACTTAAATTTTCTTTATTTTATTAAAAAATAAAACGTGAAAACCTTTATTAATCTTCAGTTCAGAAAACTATTAAAATTAAACAATTTAATTAATTTAACTGAATATTCTGCTGATTCACCCAGAAATATCGACAAGGAACCTAGGAGCCATTAATTTCATGGACAGAACAAACCACAAAGATAGGCTAAAATTATTTTAGCTTTCTAGTTTTTACTATAATATTGATTAAAGTAGTAAGTAACCACAAACAAAGTGCTGCATGTTAGATCCTTCAATAATTACATCCAAATATTGGCTCATTTGTTCATCAAATTCGTTTCAGAAATTCAATTCATTTCGGGCTCTTTATTACTCAGCTTCATAGCCTTATATGTATTGGGAATACTACCATGTTTTTGTTTTACTAATCTATTGAGATTTTTTAGAGTTTATAGTTTCTATTGTAGATTCCTTATCTATGTTATTCCCTTTAACCTTATAATACCTCTCTGATTTAAATTTTCAGGTGAAGATAAAACAGTTCTACTTCAAGATCTAAACATTTCAGACAGATTGTTCTGTTCATACTGTGATGTCAGTTTCCCTGATCAGCTACACCAGCGTCAACACTACAAGTTGGATTGGCATCGTTACAATCTGAAGCAACACTTGGCTAACAAGAAACTTGTGTCGGAGGAAAAATTTGTACAGATTGCTGGTAAATTTGTACTAGTTTACTTGATTTAAATATTAATGACAAGAGTTGGGCAGTGGTACACAATAATATAGCAAACAATGTATGAATGATAGTATGCTGTTTCAGCTGAAACCAAACATTAATTAGTTTGAAGAATATCACAAGCAGTTGTCTGTTGACTTTGTTAAATTAGCCTGTTAATATCGTTAACTTTTATAAAAAATGCTTTATTTTATCAAAACTGAAATTGTACCAATGAAATTTATTTATTAAAAGGGAGCATTTATTTTTATTTCATGTAAACCATACTCTAGTTTTAAAAATAGGAAATAAAGATCGGTAATCAAAATGTTGAATATTTTTGAAACTCAAAAACCATTTTATAAATAATACTGTTTTTAGGTTGCAACTTGACTGAACACTTTCTCTATAGGCCTACTAACCAACATGATCGATAAAGGTTAACAATTGAATAGTTAAAATGTTAAAAAAAATAGTATTAAAATGAAGTTTTAAATAGTTTAAATAACACTTTGCAACTTAGTCTTTATTATTCCTTTGTTTACAGAGAATGATGATGTGTCGAGCATTTCGGGCTCAGAGTCAGACTCTGATAGTGAACTCAGTTCAGTGACTGAGACTGACGAGGTTTCAGATGAGAGAGTGAGTCACCTGATGGCGAGGAGAGCTAAGATTCTCTTTGAGAATGAGAATGGTAATTTGATTTCTCTTCACCAGTGTTTAATACACAATAAGAAGGTGAGTTATTTTATTGTTTGACCAAGAGATCATAAATATGTAATTGTAACATAGGCCTAGTAATAATGCATGTAACCATTGAAAATAATAAACAGAAAGATCAGGCACTGCTTTTGCACGCGTGCCTGTGCTACTATCTAATAGCAAATGGTCCCAAATTGCCCTGTTTGGTGTACTATTACTCAGCTATTAATCACTTCAGCATAAGCTAGAGATAGATGGAGGGAGGGAGAGGCAGAGACTGGAATGAAGAGAGAGATGAAGAGAGTGAGATGGCTGACTTTGCGTGGGTAAACAGAACAGGAACTGATTTCACAGATCAGAAAAACTGACTTCACAGGACCGATGTGGGCAGAGAGTCTTCTTGTGTTTATAGTCAGTGATGTTACATAATGTATTATTTATCAGGAAATGTTATAGTCCTGTCTTGAACAGTGCATAAGTATTAGTATCTGCATGTATTAATATTAGGATGTTGAACGTTTTAAAAGATATGGTCTACTAGGCCATTGGGACCAGTTCTTATAGGCCTACTATGTTGCTGGCATAATAAATACAGGGTGCGTCCAGAAAGTAAGTTCCTTTTAAATGAAACAAATGGGTATGCAAACATTTGATTTATTGCATAACAGGGTGTCTACCGGTCAAGAAAGTCAAGAAAAAGTCAGGAAATCGTGTAACTGGTAAAGAAAAGGTCATGAAAAGAGGCATTAATTCAAGAAATGTAGCCTTTTTCCAACAAATTATGGCGCAGAGGTTGGCGATCTCATCGCCTAGCACATTGCACCTTGTGCTGCTTTAACATCAGCCACTAAAATGTTAAATCCTAATTAACAATTTACTACTTATTTTTCCTACTGTATTAATAACTTGGTTATGCTCACTGTTAGTTGTATATATATAATTATATATACCGTGATATATTAACACAAATATATCATAGACCTTTAAGTGGTATAACCAAGTTAGAAAATCTATTCTTGAATTTTCATTAATAAATTTTTATATTTTTCAGGTTTGTAAATAAACTGTGTATATTTGCTTAAAATACAACATTAAATCCACCTAATAAACATGCCAGGGAAGTGCAGTTTTAATAACAGTTGGCTAGGCCCCTATTACAGGTATTAATGAATAAGTTATATTCATTCAAATAATGTGAATAAAATATTTCCTTAAATAGAACGGGAGGTCAAAAAATTTTGAAAAAGGTCAAGAAAAGTCAAGAAATGAATACTTAAAATTCTAGTAGACACCCTGGAATAAGAATCTGCTTATTCTAACAATTTTCCAACATAACTTCACCATTCTCTAATCATTTATCGTAGCCTGGCACCAGCTCTTGTATTCCTTTGACAAAAAGCTCTTGTATTCTTGTGACTTTAACCAGAAAACCAGTAGAAACGTGTTCTTTAATCTCTACATCATTATGGAATATATTATCAGCGATATTGGATTTAAGGTTAACAGGTACGTAGTAGTGAGGGCAAGTATTGTCTCTTTCTTCATCGTGCACGTTGATACTACCACTGTTGAATTGGCTTACCCATATTCTAACAGTTAAATCACTCATTATATTAGGTCTATAAACATCACAAAGCTGAACAAACTTGATTTACTGAAAATCGATCTCTGTGTTATTTTATACTTATATTTTAATAAACTTGTGTAGTGTGATCTAAACTTATTTTGTGAATAAATAAATTAAAGAATCTGAAATATAATAAGGAAAGTAAGGCTTTATATAAATACGGAAATATATATGTACTATAGCATATCATTGTAATCAGTAATAAATTTTACATAAGAAAAAGTTAAAATAAGCACTTACCAAAATTTGTACTTTTGTTTTCACCCAATGAATCCAAAAATATCAACAATAAAAAAAGTTCACTAAACTTTCCACTTATTTGACAATAACTTATTTTATATTATTCAAATTTCCATAATAGCCATTATGTTCTAAATTTATCACAGAAAAATGAAATATTTACATATTTACATAAAAACACAAAATAAGAAAATTATTTACAATATACTGAGCCCGGTACACATTGAAACATTTTATTCAGAAGAGCTGCTGGTGGAGGATTGCCTTTTCCTTTTTCTTCCTCTTAACAGAAGGCCTCCAAAAATGGTCCAAAAGAGGGTAACAGTGTTTGTGTATGCCAATATTACATCCAGGGCACCAATATGTGCTTTTTTTTTTTGCATACAACACAAACATGGTCATTTTTTTTTTCTAATGCTAATTTTCTAAACTTTTCATTAAAAATAATAGTTTTATTTCAATACCTATTTTATAAATGTTTGAAAAAATAAATCTTATTTGGTTGCATTTTTATTTTATGTATATATGTTCAAAATATATTGTCATATACATGATGAAAAGTCATGTAAGATAATATAACCAGACTATATGTTCATCCTTCATTACAGTTGACACTAGTGGCGCAGTGCTGTATTCCAGCTCCTTGAAGACAAAGTGTTGTGGAGCTTATAGGCAATAGGTTCTATACTCAATTTTCTTAATACTGACACGGCGTCTATTAATACTGCTCACTGGTTACCATCGACATGGATACTACTAGAGAAGTCTAGGGCGTCTATGTTGGGTGGTTGTCAGGGTTTGGATGTTGTGTATGGGAGAGAACTGAGTATCTGGCTTGTCATGTAGCTGAAAAGTTAGCTGAAAATTGTCATGTACATGGTTCGGATTTTACATAAGGCTGTAGGTCTCTTAGTTATCCTAGCTATTGGACTATTAATAAATGACTCTTTCTAAGGCAGTATAGTAACAATGACTACTTGTTCATCTCCACTCATCACACTCATACACATGTATCTTGGTGATTGGCTTCTTAAATATAAAGAAATAAATAATGATGTCTAATATCAGGGAGACCCTCCTTCTGAGGACCAGTTGGTGTCATTAGCGTCCAACCTGCCAGCACAGAACTCTTGGATGATCATCATGTTGGGAGGTGGACACATGGCTGCAGCCATCTTCAAAGGTATGATTTATGACATTTATGTCAAACGTTCAATCAATATTTATTGTCTTTAATATTAAAAAACAAATGTTAGAAACTTATTTATTCTAAATAAAATTATTTAATTCTCTTTGTTATGCTGCTATTTTCCTACTTCAGAGGTGATTTATACTCATTAGTTTTAAATGTACTTATTTACTCTAACTCACTGATGTTCTTTTTTGGGAGTATTAGTGGACAAGAAATAAGTAGGGTTTTTGGTTGGTAAAAAGTGATAAGGACAATCAAATTTAACCTTTTCTACTCTTATTTCGGACTCTATCCGACATCGTAATTTAGCCGTTCCACTTGCATGTTGGAGTGGAATGACGCAAGTTTCGTTTGGTTATCTTCGTTCCCAATTCGTGCTGCTATCATGCGGACACTAAATGAACTACAATCGGCCGTAATGGGAATAGGAATGTCATGTGATGTTATTGTTATTCTTCCATGTATATTCTAACCTTCAGTTTGATGTTTCATTAGTTGACACTTGACAGTAGTTTAAAAATTTTGGCTCATAGTAGTCCAAATCTTACTGATGCTGAAGTAATTTAAAAATTATAACATGATTTATCATATGGTGAAGATGAAGGTGTTAGTAATGATGAAATAATTCTTCCAACATTAGAAAATATCTAAGAAAATGACAGCGTTGTACAAGTAGGCCAAACTGTAAATAGTGGTGATGGTGACATATAATATTTGAACGATATCATACCATATTAAAAATAAACTTTTTAGTGAACTTTTGTTTTCTTTCCATTCTATCGCATAAAATATACATTTAAGTGTTTAAATTCATTTTATAACATTTTAATTATTGCATAAACCTCACACATACTGAACCGCTTCTTACTACCGAAAATACATCAAAATATTACGATCTGAGGGGGCAAACAAGTAAAAAAATAATCGAGTGGAAAGGGTTAAAAGTTAAGATGTGTAGAGAACTATGCTAATTTGAATGGAGATCTTAAAATAGAGACTATGACATTTGAAAACTTTATATTTAGTGCTTTGGAAGTTGAATTGTATTGTATAAACTTAAATAATCATAACTTTGTTTCTAGCCAGTCTTTAGTGAATAAGTATTTTAGGAAAATGCTATAGAGGGATAGGTTATAAAAGGAAGTGGAGGCTTGTGTAGTTATAGTTTGTTTGTGTAAATTAACTTTATTCTACCATTGATTTTTCATGTTTATTTTGTTGCAGTTCAAAATAGTGTATAGGAAGCAAACCCATTTAATTGTGTTTTCTCCTTAGTTAAGGGATTCCTTGTTCATGAACACTTTGATAGAATGTTGTATTATACATTTTAGATAATCAAGTACAGGATACCAGTGGTGGCTCGTCAGGGGGAAGTATAGCCTAACGTCCCAGGTTTTCAAATTTTGAAAACAGTAAAAAATGTCATATAATTATGAGACATTTTCCTCATATTCTTTATGAATCGTTTGATCAATTAGTATTTTCTACTATTCAATTGGTCTTTGGAAATTTAACAATATAACTGCTAGCTAATCCTAGTTAATTAATTAACCGGCCAAGGTCTCTTTATTAGATTAATAAATATAATTCACATAATTTATTCGTGGACAAATAATATTTAAGCCTTAAGCGGTTTGTTTTAAGCTTCAGTTTGTACAGTAATGTATGCTATAAAATAATCGTTCGCCCAATTTTCAATGTTTATATTCTTTATTATATTCAATTCACCCAATGTTTATATTGTTGGGCTGTACCTACTATTTTGGCTCAAAGCCGCCACTGCAGGATATAATACACATGGAGTACAGGAGATGCAACAAAGAAAAAATTATTGCAGATGTAGAGCATTGTAATAAAAACTGTTCAAGAAAGTTTAAAAATGTGTCATTTAATTGATATTTTACTCTTTAATGTAGCAGTTATGATAATCAGAAGAAAATTCTTAAGGCATGTTTTATGTGACAGGCGTTTGAATTTTTATTTAATGTTTCTGTTAGTACAAACATCAACTCCAAATAGTAATGAGCTTTTGAGCCATAGAACTACGAATTTTTATTTAATGTTTCTGTTAGTACAAACATCAACTCCAAATAGTAATGAGCTTATGTGCCATAGAACTACCAATAGAAAATACATTTATTAGCTGTTTATTAAATTTATTATATTGCTGTAAATTTTATTCACATTGGTACATTAGTTGTAGCAGTTTAATGTCCTTTGAAATAAATAATAATAATAATAAATCTTTATTGTCATACGAATTAGTACAAATTTTTGACAAAGTCAATATACAGCAATAGTTGCCAAGTCATAAATATTAATCTAAGCTTAACTGAATTATAATTACAGAAGTCAGTCATGAAATACAGTCATAATGGGCTTTCAAAAATTAATTAATGTTTGCCAAAATGTAGATGCTTAAAAAAATCATAGGAAAACAAATGAGTACCACTGCAAAACAATAATCCATAAACATACACCAAAACAACAAATAATTTAATGCACTTTAAACACTAACTAATTAATCCAAAACCCATACAAAATAATAAATAGATACAGACCAATTTATGATACATAGTAGACAATAAATCATTAAAGTAGACCTACTGTTTATACAATTTAAATTTCAAATAAAAAAGATTATGCAAAACTGTTTCCTAATATGTACTTAAATTGTGTCTAATGTAAAAACTATCTGCACGAAGGATAGAGTAAAACTCTTGGAGGCAATAAAAAGGGTTGTTTAAAAGCCAGGAGTAAAACAGTTTTTTAAATTTACTTTCAGGATGCTTTTTAATAAGGGGCTTTAGCACATTATATAGCTGAAGAGCTACTGTAGTGTGACTATTTATGGTTTTAGTTAGCTAATAATAGGCTATTGAAGCTAGTTCTTTACTGCGAGTATTATAGCAGTGAACTTCAGAATTAAACTTCAATAAATCAGAATTTTTCAGAACATATAGAGTTAGGTCGTAGATGTAAAGGTTGATAATAGTCAGAATTCCTTGACTAATAAAAAGTGGCGTGCAGTGCTCTAAGTGTTCCGAATCTGTAATGATTCTTAAGGCTTTTTTTTGTAAAATTAAAATCTCGTGAACCTTAGAGCAATTCCCCCAAAAAATGAGGCCATATCTAAGTAAAGATTGAAAGTAACAAAATAAGTTGAGCGTACAAAATTTTTTGGAATATGAAAGATAAGGCATCTCAGAAGATAAAGAACCCTGGAAAGCCTGACAGATAGTTGTTCTATATGTGGTGTCCAATTCAATTGAGAATCGAGCTGCACCCCAAGAAATTTGACAGAAGACAAAAATTCTTCTTCGAGATCAATAAGTTCAGTATTAAGATGTTTTAATGTAAATAGAATATTTTGGGTTTTACTCTTGTTTAAAAGAAAACCGTTGGACTGAAACCAAAGGGAAGCATCTAAAATTGTGTTTTTTTAACTATTTCATTTAATTCTTTTAAATTGTCAGTGCTTATGAAAGTCCAGTCATCTGCATAGAGGATTGTTTTAGAGTTAACAGAGAGGGGCAAATCATTTATTGTAATCAAAAAAAGGAGGGGGCCAAGTACAGAACCCTGAGGTACACCGTACTTGACATCAGCCTCTTGTGACCAGACACCATCTATGTAAACTATTTGTTTACGATTTTTTAAATATGAATGAAAGAATTTAAGTGAAGGGCCAGTGAAAACATAATGCTTTAATTTTATTAAGAGGTCAGAGTGATTAACAGAATCAAAGGCCTTACTCAGGTCACAGAGGGTGGCCCGAGCAATGACCTTATTTTCAAAAGCCTGAAGAACTTCTCTTTATCAATTTATCTATTGCCTCAGTTGTGGAAAGTCCCTGTCTGAAACCAAACTGGGATGCATTAAGAAGATTGTTTGTTTCTAAAAAATGGATAGTTTGGTCATAAACTAAAACCTCAAATAATTTAGAAATTGCTGGAATCACAGAGATGGGACGAAAGCTACTTGGTTTGTCTCTTGGTCCTTTTTTATAAATAGGACAGACTCTGGATAATTTTAGAGGCTCAGGAAACACCCCTTCTTGTAGGCATTTATTAATACAAATTGTAAGTGGTATAGCAAAACTTGGTATCACCTGTTTAAGCACATTGTTGGACATGTAATAGACATCAGTGCTTCCAGAGCTCTTCACACTCTTAGCTGCCTTTATTATATCCTCAGGTGAAAGAGATTTCCACTTGAAGACTACTGAGCGAGGCCTATGATTTCTGTTTAGAAATTCAGTGCAAGTTACACCCTCGCTTATTTCGTTCTTTATTTCTTCTATTGAGTCAATAAAATACTGATTAAAGGTATTAGGATTGATGGTTATGATATTATCATTCGGATGACTCTTACATTCTTTAATGATGTTCCAAGCTGTTCTCAATTTATTCATGCTTCTTTGAATAAGGTTCACATTGTATGAAAGTTTGGCATTCTTTATTGCCTCCTTATATTGTGCTTCTACTGTACAGTATGTCTGATTCAGAGTTTCATCAATAGGCCTACTTTTTTTGCGTAAATTATGAAGGAATATAAGTCTTTCTTTCATTGCATTAAGTTTGGCTGAGTACCATACATTACATGAGTTTTTAGAGCTTTGCTTGTATTTTTTAAGTTTTAAAAGAGAATTAATGTTATTAATAAGAATATTGAAACATTTTTGAAATAGACAATCTGCAGTGGTGTGTGGTTCAGTAATAGAGTCCCAGTCATAAGATTGTAAATTAATTTTTAGAGTTAAAACATAAGAGTGTGGCAGATAAAAACCTAGAGGCCGGTTCGATACAATTGGATTTAGATTGACATTACAGTTTAATACTTGACCAGAAGGCCTATTATGGTTTATATTAACTACAATACCATCATGGTCAGAAAAAGGGAAAACAAATGAGTTGACAGATAGAATTCTATTAAAATTACAGTTTACTCTTCAGATTGTTCAACAGAATTGTTTTACCATGGAGCTGTCGTAAATCTTAAAATGTGTTTTGCCCATATAAGTCTTCTATTTCATATTTCGGCTTCAATATCAGGATATGTCTATAATTCTCTATTCCCTATTATTTCCAGTTCTTCATTTTCAGAAGTTGATACAAAAAAGTGTAAAAACACGAAGTACAAAAATAAGAAAACAAAGTCAGGGAAGAAATGATGCACTAAACTGTCTCTATATCTTAGGAACTACAAGTGGACTAAAACATTCAGGCTGACATAATAGCACTGAACAAAGCAATATGCAGCTGACATTGATTGTGATACCATCAACTATCAACATATTAACAAATTACATAAATGGCTAAGCTATTACTTTGAACATTTAGTATAATGTAAGACATTGTTGCAACCTAAAGTGGTTGTTACTTGTTAGGCACGGAAGCCATCCGACACAAGACCTTCCATAGTTATACTGTAAGGGCTAAGCAAGGAGGCTCACAGAGTAGCCGAGACAACTCTGGCAAACACTTCAAATCTGCTGGATCGAATCTTCGTGCTCATAACGAGCAGACTCTTACTCAGGTAAATATTGTCTCTGCTTGGTTTTCAAACCTGATCAAGTAATTAATACCTAATTTTTATTAAGTGAATATGACAAATTCATACTTGATAGAGAAAATGTATAGTATAATTTTCTTCTGTTTTTGTTTTTTTTCTTAATAAAAAGAAAGAAATTAGCTTTGAAAAAATACCTGGAGATAATCTCTTTGTTGGTTTACATATAATACTATCATCACCTATTATCTGCTATCATCTGTATGATTCATTTTGATCTATACTTTTTTTAGTTAATCTCATTTTGCTCTTGAGTTTCTTTCATCTTGGACTAAGAACTTTCATTGTCTGTAAAATCACAGTCCACAACACTAGTAGCTCTACGTTTTTTATTATCGTGGTAAAAGATACAAGTGAACAGCATGCAATACAAATTTATTAACTGAGAAACCAAAATTCAGACAGTGTAACTTAAATAAAAAAAAAAAAAAAAAAAAAAAAAAAAAAAAAAAAACTGGTTAACAAAAAAGTGAATGCAATAAGATACAATTTAACACACTGGTTACTGATATTCATTGAAATGTACTAAGATAAAGGAATAATGTTTTACTTAGAACCTGGTCATAATCTTTTGTAACCCAAACATTAAGAGTAAAATTAAGACTTCGGTCCAGCACGGGAGTGTGTATTATGCCTACGTGTAGTCTCTTTTGCAATAAGGTATACTGGTCTGAGGCCGAGCCTCGTTGGCAGCCTTTGAGCCCAGGCCGTCATGCAGAGGAGAATGATTAAAATTATTATTTTTTAAAATCAACATAGTTAAATACTGAATTTCCAGTTTTAGACATTGGGAAGCTCTTTGTAACAAATCTTCTTGTGTACATTATAAATAATAAGAATTATATATTTGTGGGTTTGGAACATAATTATGCAACAAAAAATAGAATTGGTTTTGGTTATCAAATTTCAACTGAATTTTGGTTATTCAAAATTCAATACCCTTTATCTTGCTCATTGTCTCTATACAAATTTACCACAAGAAACTGTTAACTTGGAGGATGCCAGTATCGCCGTGAATGGCTACTTCAACTTAGCCTGGATGACGCAGAGAACTTGCTCCAATCCTAATATACAAATGACTATAGAATTATTATTATTAAACACACTCCATTATAGCCTAACTGACTTTCAAAATTACCCATTCTTATTTTATTCACATATAAAATTTGTTAGTTTATATTTATATAGTTATGTAGTTTTTATTTTACATATTTTTCCATATTATTATTTTAATAATTTTCCATAATAATTTATTGGTTGATCAAATACTTTAGTGAAGCTCTTATATAGCCTAAATATTTTGGTGATGACAGTTAATTGATCTATATTTTGACCTCTTATGGTTTTTTTAAATGTTAATCTCTTAAAATTATTGAAATTAATTAATTTTTTTAATGTAAATTTTAAAAATACCCTTGTTGGTAATTCATATTACACAAGTTTTGGACTCTTTAAAAATAATTGTCACCTTGTAATTATGTATTGTTTATGTAATTGAATTGAGAACAAAGATATTTTTGATTTGATCAGTTTATTTATTCCAGAATATTCAAGAAACGTTGGCAGCTTGGGCAGTAGAGATGGCAGCATGTCAAATGATTTTTTTCCGCGCTGTAGGTCCATTCAACCGTGGGGTTTTATTTGGTGGCAAGAACCCTCCACTGAACAAAGCCGACTCTCGCCTACGCAGAGTACCTTTCCCTACCCGTCGAGCTACCTACAATGAAGTCCAGAGAGTGCACTCCTTGTTAGCTACAATCACTGTTTATGGTATTTTAATTTCATGTAACATTATTATGAAGACAGTTATCATTTTTATAGTAATGAATTTTTATTTATTTTTAGTGGTTTAGTATTTTAGCTTAGTGTGGAAGTAAAGTAAGGTGGAGCAGGATGCAAGAGGGAAGAGGATAGTACAATTTAACATAAAGTTTGATGAGAAGAAAAGCAAGCTCATTGTAATTACATGAACAGTAGGGAGAAAAGTTGAAGGGTTGATGTCAGAAGAGTAGTTATATTTATCTTAGTAGAATATTTCAAGAGAAGGGCAGAATTAATTGACAAAGAAATAAATTAACCAGTAGGCTGGTGGGGGGTTTATAATCAGGTGGAACCCTTTAAAGAAACATTGACGTTTCCCTGAAATATAAGATGGTTTTCTTTAAAAATTATTATTTACCAATATTGCTATATGGAGACTTGGTTGACGGGGCAGAGGGACAGGAGTAAAATACAAGCTTGGAAAATTAGGTTTTAATGAGTAGTGTGGGAATAATGAGAAGAGAAAATATATGAAATGAAGAAATTATATAAAAAATAATTAGCAAACCCAGTACTTATTGAAAACTGCTGTGGATATTTATGTATTTGTGTTTACTCTGGGTTTACTCACTTAATAAGAACAACTTTGTTGTAAATATATATGATAGTGACTGTTGCTAATAAGCAAAGCATAGTTTAATCAAATCTGGCTCTAAGCGTTATACTGTTTCTATAAATTTCTTATGTCATAGGGCAGTTGTCTAGTGGCCGGCCATGGCACAGAACAGTGCAAGGCTGACATTAGACAGATGTCAGAGAATGGTGTGCCTGGGAATTACAGGCGCAATCAGAACAACCCCATTGGCGGCGATGGAGGTCCTCACTGGGCTCCGCTCAATGGACCTGTTTGTAAAAGGGGAGGCTTGTAAAGCGGCCTTTAGAATAAAGACGACTGGTGACTGGTTGCTTGGCCAACCAGGACTCCATGGGGAAATACTATCTAGGGACATTGGTCTGGACCCGTTGCTTTCGATGGGAACAGACTCAATGATACCTAGGTACAGCATTGACAGGCAGGTAAGGGCCTTCCTGCCAAGTAGAGATAAGTGGATGGGGAGTACCGAGTCTGCACAAGTCAAAGGAAGCGTCTGGTATACGGACGGCTCACTTACAGAAGGAGGCGCGGGTGCTGGGGTGTATGGGAGGGGGGCACGGAAAGTTCTGTCTGTACCTCTGGGGGCCCATGCTACCGTCTTCCAGGCGGAGGTGATGGCTATCATGACAGCCACAAGAAGAAATGCGTCTAGTTGGCTTCGGAGGAGTAGTTTCCATCTGCTCGAACAGCCAGGCGGCGATAAAGGCGATCATGGCCAGCTCTAAGTTGGTATGGGAGTGCCAGGGGATCCTGGAGACTCTTTGCCAGCGTAAACAGGTGAGATTCATATGGGTCCCTGGGCATGCTGGTATTGATGGAAATGAGAGGGCCGATGCATTGGCTAGGAGAGGGGCAAAGTGCCCTCTGCTGGGACCGGAGCCGGCACTATTCCTTTTCAAAAGGTAAAAAGAAGAATTGACAGGTGGACCTCTGAGGAACACGATGGCAGATGGAGGGCCGAGTTCGGGCTCAGGCAGTTTTGTGCACTTATCCAAGGACCGGATCGCAGGTACAGCAGAGATCTGCTGAGCTGTAACCGGGCCAAGGTTAGGGCAGTTACGGGAATGCTGACCGGACATAATCTTCTTCACAGATATGTGAAGATAATGGGCCTAATAGAGGACTCCACGTGTAGGCTCTGTGAGGAGGATGAGGAGAGCTCCATACACATCTTTTGTCATTGTGGAGCTCTCTCATCTCTTAGGCATAGGACTCTGGGCGCTGCTTTTCTGGAACCAGAGGACATTAGAAGGGCTACACTCGGGGAGATCATGTCCTTCATAAGGGGGGCTGGCCTCCTGTGACACTGTCGTCAGGCTGTGTAGGTAAACTCATTATACATTAATTAGTTTAGAAATAAAGATAAAAATTAAATTTTCTCATTATTAATATCCAAAATGTAAAAACTTTCCAATCATATTAATGTTGGGTCTTGAAATAAACAAGATAGTTTCTAGTTTCTAATGTTTTTCTGTATTTTTCTGTTCTTAGAGTTAAAACAATATTTTGTTGTTGTAATGTTTTAAACATTTCTTTGAACCTTTTAAATTAATGCATTTTTTTGTTGATTTCAGAATCGCCAGAAATGTTTAGAGGTAGTTTAATATCTCCCAGAAAGCCTCGTAAAGATCAGTTGATAGATGATGGGAACCAGTCAGAAAAGCCTGCGTCTCCTCGCAAGGGGATTGATCGTGCTAAACCACGACCTTCTCCAGACAGAGCCCTCCCTGACATAGTCACTGCTCTAGCTGCCATAGAGACATCAGACAGTGAATCAGGTAATTATTGTCACATCATCTTTACATAAATTTCTGAGAATCATAAGCTTGTTAGAACAAAATGCACTCCACTGTCTTTTTTACAAAGGTTTTACTCATTTTTCAGCCAAGGGACAATTTTACTCCATTAGTCCCTCTGTTTTCAAATGTATTTTTTATTGTAAGAAGAATCAAGCTTCAAGGTTCCTAGTATGGCTAACTCTGAACTATCCATTGTGGGTTCTCATGAGCATTTGATTCAAATTTGAGAAGGAACTATTCATAAAAAGGCTGTCCTTTATGAATATTATTCTAATTCAAACCGTCATATCGTTTTTTTTTTTTTTTTTTTATCTACTACAAAGTATGAAAGTCCAAATGCTATTTCACTCAAGTAGGTGTAAACTGATAAATTTATTGAGGCCTGAGCTCAGGACTTTATCTTTAAAACGTTTTAAGCTTCAGATTGACAAATTTATTAAAGTAAAGCCTTTTACTCTTTTGAGGAATTTGAAATGTATTGTATGAATAGCCTAATAGTCTGATTGTTTCTATTAACATACTATTAGAAATTACAATTTAGATTACATAGTATTAAGCTATATATACAAAATCGTATTTAGACCTATTGACACACTGTATTGTGTTTACTGGCAATAACAGTTTCAATTACAAAATATAAGTTTCTGTATAAATAATAGCTTCTATTTAAGACTTGATTTGTTACTTTTTTAAGAATTGTTTTTATCTCATTCCATTTAAGATTTTAAAGTTAAGTAAACCAATAATTCTGAAACAGCTACCTTGGACTCATACTTACAGAAATGAAGACTGTAACATTTTAAAAATATTAATTTAATTCTTGCTAAATAGTACAATAGCTGTGCTTTTATTTCTCTGTTTTATAAACTAACTTTACGCCTAATTTAGATCATAAAAACTAAGGCTTGCATACCTCTACGTTTATTCCTTGTTGGGTTGATTTTACATATTTTAGGAGAAGATCAACAGATGACTTATAACAATGAAGGAATTACTTTTAATAGTTCATTACAAGAATGTGAAAACTCAATGCCAAAAAAAATCAAGAAGAAGAAAAAGAAGAAAGAACAACTTCCAGAAAAAGGTCAGTTTATTACATATTTGTTATTCTGTTGTATGTTACTTAGCTATTAATGTTATTAAAATGATCAATTACAAGTTTACCAAGTCATGTACAAACAAAATAATATATCCTACATTGCTCTGAAGTGCATTTGGAATGTTGTGTTTCTGTATAGAATTGAGTAAAATTTTAATCCATTTTTCACTTGATGGTTAAATGAAACATTTTACTGTCGTATCATGTATAACTTCGCCATAGACAGTGCTAGACTTACCAAATAAAACGATTTATTGTATTTTTGTTATATTTAAAGTAGGTTCATCACAATTTTACAATGTACAACATTAGTAAATTTATATATATTGTATATTCAAATTCTTTATAAATTCCATAACTATCTGAAAAGTTCATTATTATTTCAATTATCACATTGTCTAATTTGATCTTATATCATAATTAATTTAAACTATTTCATCATCTTAAAATAAATTATTCATACAGTGATTCTAAAATGTGCAATATTTTTGGAGTATTTTTTTTTTTTGGTTCAGAAATAAGTATGGAAATAAGAAATTTCCGTCGCAAGGTGTTTACTGCATGTGAGAGTGGAGACACGTCTCTGCTGCTCTCTACTCTAGAGGAAGAAGTCACGGATGCAGATCTCACAGAAGCAGTCAACCAGCTGAATCCCGAGGGACTGACATTATTGCAGTTCTGTGCACAACATTCCTACAAGGATATTGTCTGGTAACTGATAATGTTATACTACTTCCTAAAATATGAATCAGTAGAGTTATGTAAACCTGAACCTTGATAGCATGAACAAACATACTCATATAACAGCAGCAACCAAAGGATCCAATGGACTGAATATGACAGCAAGGTCATCAAGATTTTGAATAGTTGTTTTTTCAGTCTTAACTTTCTTTGTAAACCATTGCATTTTGAGCAAAAAATGGAAGTTTGAAACAATTATAAGCTCCAACAAGGCAAGCTTTTTCTTCTTTCCAAATCTAACCATTTCACAAACCCAAACACTGCTTGGTCGACATAAATTTTTATTGCAGACCAAGCTAACTCCACTGTATTTAAATATTTTCAAATCTACCATATTTTCAAAATGTTTGGAAAACACTTGTAATATATTGATTTTTTATTATTCTAATTTGTTTAAACCGAAATAAAATAAAATATTAAATTTTTTTTACAGAACAGAAACATTTTTGTGATATGAACATTTAAAAATGTTGCGTACTATAATCACATCTAATAAAATAACTATAATTCTTTAATTTAAGTCCTTTGAATGTATTTTGGAATACAATAGTAAAGCACAGGTAAAGCTGTAAATTTGGCCGATACAAATTTCCTATAACTATTAATTGCAACAAAATATCATAAACAATACTATGATAATCATGAGAGTGTATTTCTTTGTTTTATTTTTTAAGACAGTCCAAAATGATAGATTACAGCCTAATACCAGAGATTTGTCTGGTCTATGTGGATGAAAGAAAATTCAGCAGTGAGCTTTTATTCAAATTAAGTCTACCTTTTTTTGAGATTAGTTAGGAAAAGAGTACCAATAATAATTTAATTGAATTCTACCTCAAAGTATAAATATTATACAATATGCACTAGTTCTTAGGTTCCTCCTTTTAGCACTAAGATCAATTTTAATTATTACAACAATACTTGTACAACATTTAATATCTACTTTTGATTAACATTAGTGCTCTATGAACCTTAATCCTAAAAAGTTCTTACTCAATATAATTCTAAGGTAACAGTACTTACCTATGCACAGGAGCATTTTATAATAGAACTTTCTTAATCAGTCTAACAAAATAATTACTGATTATTCATAATATTTGGAATATGTTTGTTTTAATACAAATTTGCATTGGTGAAGATATTACTGCTGGATTTATTGTAAATAAGTTGAAACTTAGAGTATGTTTGAGATGTGGTAAGTAGGCTTTGAGATCTTGGAGTAGATGTGGGGACAGTGTATTACTCTGGTGATAGGGTAGCGAGCAAGTCAGCACTCTATTTATTTAATTTACTTGCTGTGTAATAAAATATTTATCCTACACTGTAACAGCAATCCATGTCTTTGTGCTATTAATTGCTATTTTTTTACTATCTACGTGTCATAAACATTGATATTGAGCACAGACTGACTGCTTTAAGTTTGTTTATGATCTGTTTTCTAACCATTTGAGTTGTGGTTAATTTGTTGCATAGTGCACTGCTAAAATCAATTTTTATTGTATTTATTTTATTGTATTTTATATTGTTGAAATAAGCTTCACCACTAGTCCCTGAACAGATACATCAACATATCAAAGATATAAAACTGTCACTAGCACTGTATTGTCCTCATCTGATGACTCATTACCCGACAATTCAGTCAGCCTTCTGAAATAAGTTTAAGTATTTCTTCATCATAAAATAAACATAATTTTTGTAATTGAAGAATTTTTTTCATTACAAACATCATATTTCACAACAGCAGAAACGAAACAGAAAGTAAAGAAACAACAGCTGTCAAGCTGACTAAAGCGAGGTTTTCTTCTTCTTCAGTTACTGACACAAAATATCAAACAACAAAATGCGGAAAGGAATACTAGAACCCACACCAAATAGTTCAGTAATTGACTTGGCTCATTCGATTGAGTAGTTACAAAATGACAGGCAATTGAGAATGCGATTGTTTTTCCAGCATATACTCATTTGTGGTTCCCAGGTGATACATGTGTATGTGTTGTGTGGGCCTCAAAGGGTTAACCAAATTATACTCTATCTCATTAGTTTGAATATCATCTAATTTAATTATTCCCAATCCATTATTTTGAAAAATTTATTTTATTTGGAACAGTAAGTTATCTTTTGTAAAAATAAATGTTTTCTCTCTGTAAAAAAATGAATAAAGAGTTTCTTCCTGTATTCATAAAACCTTCTGCAATAAATTTGGTGATTTCATCAATATTTCTATCTGGCCAAAAATCCTTAACAAATTCTCTCTAACATTTGGCTGTACTTGTAATAAATCTTGGAATGAGTTCATTATTTTATTACATAGCAACTTACATTCTTACGAATTGGCAATGACGTGGCATTTGGCTTGCAGGATTTTGTTGGAGAAAGGAGCTAGTCCTTGTACCAAGGACAAGAAGGCAATGACTGCATATGACTTTGCTCCAGACAAGGAGACAAGAAATGCATTTCGCAGGTTCATGGGACAGTTTCCTGACAAGTATGACTATTCCAAGTCCCACATTCCAAGTGCTTTGACTGATGCTGTAGAGCAGGAGCAGATGGAACGGAAACGAGCATTAAGGAAGGCAAAGAGACAGAAGGAGAAAGAGAAAAAGATTGCAGATGAGCCAAGGAGGCAAGAGGAAGCTGAAAAGAAACGGTTCCTAGAGCTTAGTGATAGAGAGAAAGTAAGTATAAATATGGTGTAGTATGATGTATTTTATGGTATAATTTAGTTTGGTGTTGAGACGAATTATTCTTTTAAATGCTGCCAATTTAAAATAAATACCCCTTTACAATATACGTTTAAAGAGTATACAATACCCCTTTACAAATATAGTTTAACCCATTGGATAAAAAAGACATGCAATGCATGTCCTTACTTAATGAAAGCCAACATTTTTACTAGAGAGCACTACATGTTAGCGGCAAAAATAAGAACTTAAGCCATATACTACAAAATCGGATACGAATTTCTCCTGCAAAGAGCTCTATCTGTTTTGAACTAGTTTTGGCCATTTCCTGTCATGTCTCATTGATCTAGTGGTTAAAGCCGTTGTATCCTGTGACGGCAGGCTCTGGGTTTGAATCACAATTGGGGCACACAAAGATGATTGGTGCAATTGCATTATAACTGTCATGTGGTTATAAGGCCTGATGAACCTCAGGCTTATGATTAGAGAACAGTGTGGCAACATGACAAGGTAGTGAGTGGTAGTGGTTCTTATGTACCACTATGTTGTGTAATCAACAACACCTGTTACCAAAACAGTTTTGCACATTTTTATCTTGAAATCAACTTATTTTCCCTTACTTTTTTAACTAATTCTGTCAGCAGCAGGTTTAACCCTTTAAGTATAAGTATTTTTTGTCAGTGTGTAATCAAAAGTGCCACATCCACTCTGGTCGTTTGCTACATTAGTCAAGACTTCCAAAAGTTTACTGTAACGTTTACTAAATAAAACAGTTTATATCCAACAGGAAACATTTTTTTTTAAGAGATTAATACACATACATACATAGTACATAATAATCAAGAATTGATGTGTAATTATAGCACATTATTTACCAAAGTTTTGTTCTTTTAAACAAAGATTGAAAAAATACTAATGTAGATTTATGGAAATGCAAACCTATGTTCTCATTTTAAAATAAATTTAGCATATTTCTGTTCTCATGAAAATGCTTACGTACATAATTTACTACCCCTAAAAAAGGTTCGTTTTTATTTTATTTATTTTAACTAATACTTCATATAATTTTACTACAAACTGCAGTTCTTAAGAAAAAACTATAAACATTAAATAAAATATTTATATTTAGAATTTATTATTTTAATTTTACTTTAAGGTGAATACGATAAAAATATCCCTTCAATATGAGAATGGCAATTTCGCCTGATGTAAAAAAACTATATCAGAGTATCCAGGCAAATTAATTATTATATCAAGACAAATGACCAGGATTCTTATAAATTTCAATGTGAAGCTAAATAGAGCATTTTGTCCTAGAGACAAGGAGCAAATGGCCTATCATTCAGCATCTCTCTCTCCCTCCCTCATTATAAAATGTAAATAACGATCACTATAATTAATTGTTAATCCAGGAGTCTTTAAAATAATCTTCAAAGTTACTGCAGTAAAATGAATTCATTTGGTGACTATATCGATCTGTATGAATAAATCATTTATTCAACTCTGGCACTATTAAAATTAATTGGAATTTTTGGAAAAGAAAATAATTTATATTTTTAGTGTATTAAAAAATAAGTTCGTAAAGTAAATTTAACTGGAAGAAAATATAAATTAATATAATAAATCATGTGATAGCGTGCCTTGGCAGCAGAGAGACGGATCCTAGCAGCTGCTGGTAAGACTGGCATTGTTCTCACTCGCTGTTACCTCTGTGCTCTGGACATCACCGGTAAAGTCCCATTCACGTATGAAACCTTCCAGTTCTGCAGTATGGACTGTCTCAAAGCCCACCGGAAAGCCAAACGTGTATTATAACAATTGTAACAAAATGGTTGTACTAGGCTAATTCAAATTATACACTTAATAAATATTTTTGATTTTTTTTCGATTCCTTTTTTCCCTTTATGACCAATTTATGTAAAAGTAAATTTACAATAGGTTTACATAGATTTAAATCTACCCAATGCAAATTTTTTATCAGTTATTTCCACTATTTGGAGTCCTCAAATAGTCTCAAATGTGCTACATTTCACAGAGATTGAGGGAAGGTCAGAAAAAAAAAACCATGAGATGTATTTTGGTGTGGTAGGTTGCTGAAACACTTAAGAGTTAAAGGAAGAAGAACTATAGGAAGAAGCTATCCTGACTGGATGATTTTGTAGTGCATAGTACTATTTAAAATAACTCACTCTATAAAGACTGTTATCATTAAAACAATATATTGCTCAAATTGTTTGAGTCATGTTGGGTTTGAGCACTTTTAAGCAGGAAAATTCCGTATACCTATGTTCAAGCAAAGTTTTCACTCTAAACAAAACACATTGTCATAAATTAATTACAAGGCTTAAAACTAAAATAAAAAACATTATTTTTATTGAAACTTGAGTAACATATAGCAAAGGAATAATTAGGTCTATACTTTCTTAAATTGTAAAAGAATGTTTTTTTCATATTGCATATCAGTAGTTATTATGAATCTTAAAATGGGATCTGATATATTTAATACTATTGAAATTTATTTCATCCTAATAGTTTATAATATAACTAAGTTATTTTATACACAGGGTGATGAAGTATTACAGTAGCTATCTGTGACTTTGTTACAAACTCAACAAGTTTGAAGTATCATCTTGGTTTAATTTTTATGTATTTTAATTTGTTGGGCTATATTAAAATATTGCAAAATGTCAAATTCAACAAAAACCTAGTGAAAATAGAAGAAGCCAGAAAGGAAATTTTAATTGTCGTACAAACATTTTATAATGACAATTATATTCTAGATGACTTTCGTAGAACCGTTGACTCGACCTTTCAAAACATCTATTAGTTTACTTAAGAAGTTGTGTTTCAGCAAGGTCACCAGATTTAATGCTAATAATTTTTTTTCTTTGGGTTACTTAAGAAAAAGTGTTTCAAATTCATCAAAATAGCCGAGAGAACAAAAAAATAATCTTCTTTTTTGTAATCACCTCATAATTTTCTTCAATGTTGCTGGGCTGTGTATCACAGGATATTGCTACCATTTTGAATATACGTTGTAAAGAACATTAAAACTTAGGTTGTACTAAACCACCAGCAAATCTGTCTACAAATAAAAATTCCAGTTTTATGACCAGAGTTTAGCACGCAGGGCTGTTAAGTTATTAGTGTTAACTAATGATATAAAAACCAAACTAATGGTTTTTCTGCTTATTTCGAGTTTTAAATCTTCTCAACATTCAGTTTTTTTTCCTTTTTTAAGTTCTTTTATGTTAGTTTTTGTATTGAATTGTCAGCACTGGTGGTGCAGTGCTGTAAGCCCAGCTACTTGGGGACAAAGTGTTTGGGAGATTGTAGGCGATAGGTTCCATGCTCGGTTCTCTTAATACCGACACGGCGTCTGCTCAATGGTTGTAATCAACGTAGACACTACTAGAGAAGTCTGGAGTGTCCATGTTGAATGGTGGTCAAGGTTCGGATGTTGTGTAGGGAAGAGAACAGAGTCAGACTTGTCAGTTAGCTGAAAATCAGACCAACACTACGTGGTTTGGATTCCACGTAAAGCTGTAGGTCCCATAGTTGCCATGGCTATTGGGTTATTAATAAATAGTCCTTTCTGAGCTAAGTCGAACTCAGATAGTAACAATGACTACACTCTTTCATGTACATCATTCACTCCTCATATTCGTCCATATCTCTACGATCGGCTTCTAAGAGACGAATAATAATAATAATGAATTTGTAGATTTTTGGTAGAGTTTGCCATTTTTCAAAGTGTTTAAATAACAAAAATAATCTGTATACTTGAAACAAAAGACAGATTGGCAATTTAATCATTATTGTGTTTCAAACAGCATCACAAATATATTTTGTTAATAAATCTTTACCCTGCATTATAAAAGCTTAAAATTTGATTTAAGTGAGTGGCTGAAATGAGGATAATGGTTATAAATATTTTTTGTGGATTGTCTTGGCTATCACAAAACTTATATGGTACAGTATTTTGGTTTTCCAGATTCAGGCATATTTCATTCTCTAATATTCATCTGTATCTAGAACTGATAATGCATTTGCTGGAAAAATGTGGCTTTATTTCTGAAATTTCTTTGTATGTCAGCTAAATATATAATATGTAAAGGACCAACTATTGATTCAGCATTAACTCATGAACATTAAGTTCAAAATTATATTATATACAAGTGTACAGTAAATAGGTTTTATGTAATTGTTAATTGTATGTAGTATTGTACTATTAGGACACTACGTTTTTGTTTTACTGTATTTGCCTTAGTATTCTTGAAGAACAAAATTTATTGATAATTTTTTTCAAATGATAATATTTAGTGATTTTATTTTTATTTAATTTATTTGTTTTTATGAATAAAAAACAATTTAATTGAATTTTAATTTAATACTGATAAAAATGTGGCCATTCCACATTTGTAATATTATATTAATATAGAAGTGTTTTGTATTTTAAACTTTGATTTTAAAAACACCGGAATCAGCTGCATTCTACCTATTTACGGATCAGCGCTCAAAGTGATAAAATTATTCTAAAGATTAGAAGCTGGGTAAGATTGGAAGGGGAAGAAAACATTGTTTTGGCTGAGATGACAGAAGGAGTAACAACAGACTAGATGGAGAAAAGTAACAGGAAAGTTTCTTTTGGGCCCCTAGTGTATTTTGACTTAACCCGTTATTTGCTAGTTAAAAAAAAAAAATTTAATTGCAGGCAGGAATTAAAATTTCTCATATTAAGTGCTATCCTTACTGTATATATATATACATTATGATTTTATATTGTATTTTGAACTCTAGTAAATGCAACTTAAGCAAATACAGTTGATAAAAAAAAACAACAGAAAACCATTAAAATCTAGGTCTCTAAAATCCATCTATCAACTGTTTTTATTTTATTTACAGGTTTTGTCAAATTCCTATAGTAAATTGTAAAATTTAAAAAAATACTTTTTGCCCTTTTAACATGTTCACCGTGGGAAACGTTCTGTGCATCAAGCTGACCTTGAGCAGCACTTGCATGTCATGGACTGTAAAAGCTGATTCCCGTGAATTACTGGTTCATAGTTTAATGTCTGATTGTTTTGCATACTGTACAAGTTGTTTTAGAAAGTTATGTGACTCTTGAGGTGTATTCATTTGTAGTTTTGAGTTTCTATTATTTATTAGATAGTAGACACTACTAGAGAAGTTTGGGGTGTCCGTGTTGAATGGTAGTCAAGGTACAGATGTTGTGTAGGTAAGAGAACTGAGTGTCAGTCTTGTCAGTTAGCTGAAAATCAGACCAACACTATGTGGTTCGGATTCCACGTAAAGCTGTAGGACCCATAGTTGCCCAAGCTATTGGGCTATTAATAAATAGTCCTTTCTGAGCTAAGTCGAACTCAGGTAGTAACAATGTCAACACTCGTCCATCTACATTCATCACACTCATTAACCTCTCATATTTGCCCATATCTCTACGATCGGTGTCTTAGAGATGAATAATAATGAGTATTCAGAAATGACGTATACAGTTTCAGCATATGTTGAAGGACATAAAATTTTATCAGCAGTGAACTTGTTAAGGGTCTGGTAATAATATTTAGATCAACTGTTGCAATCATTTATTAGGGATTGAAATATTTAGGGGACATAAATACTGGTGTTTAATAGAAAATATTCAACATTAATGTTTATAGTGTTGATATAAAATCCCCAAATATGTTTTTAAGGAAGTTTATGTGTCAAATGCAGCAGTAACAGTTTTAAAAAGTCGAGGGATCTTTTTTTTATAACAAGTTATTTCTTTAGATGTAAATGCATACTAACCTCAAATATTATAGTTGTGTTTATAAATGAAAAAAAAAAAAAAAACAGACTATGCAGATGTTGTGGGACTAAGAATATGAACAATTAATTATTGATGAATAATAGCTTTTGACGATATAAGAAAAACAATAATTCATAATTTTTTCTTTATGAACCTTTTTGGACATGTCTCAGAGATCAAATTAAGAATAATTGCTACCAATAAGAATTGTTGCCAAATCATTTCTAAGAGTAAACACATTTTTATCAGTATTTGATTTTCACTGAAGATGTCATCACTCAGTAACAGCTGATATGACCGGTTGAACACGAATCTGCTTGCAACAATTTGCAGGTCTGTTGCTGGAAATTTATGTAAGTTTGTTTGATTCATTTTTGTAAATTAGAACTAAAATATACACAATTAAATAAGTTACTTGTAAAATGTTTCAATTAAAATATATGTATATATTAAAATTAAGTTGTGATAAAGCACAGAAATAACAGTTAAAAAACAGTTTTAATTAAGATATTCTCAAATGTAGGCCTGTATTTAATTTCACAAATTTTTTTTGTCTAATCTGTTTGACATTTGTAATTTACAGTTATAATTGGGGGTTGGAGGATCAATATTATTTGTACCCATAAATAATTAGTAATAGCTTATATATTATTTAGTTGTACTAAAAATGATGAGTTTGTGGTTAGGTTTCAAATGGATAAAGAACGAGACTTAGAAGCAGGATCCAGCCAGCAAAACAATGAAGGTGGAGATTTTTTTTCTGGAGAGAGGTTAGTAGTCTGTTGTAGTATATTGCAATCATACACAAACTTTATTTGTTTCATGATGTCAAGAAAGTTCTTAACCCCGCTGTAAATTTTATTCAAAATTACCAGCTGTATCTTCATCCCTTCATTTCATAGACAAATACAGTATATATAGTGATGGAAAACACGATTTTTCATCTTAAACTGGTTGTAAAACTTGTACCATAATTAGAACAATGCTGGTGTAACAGACCTTTAATTCTACTATATTATTGTATTTGATTCAACAAACTATCAAAATTTTAAGAAATTAATTTTTATTATTGGTTATATAAATCCCCGAAGCATCTGTGTTATCATTATTTGTCCGTTTGTTCTGGAAGTGATGGTTTTGTAAAAATTTAAAAATATTAACTACTCATTTAAATATTGAGGTAGGGTAAATAATATCTTGTTCTCTTGTGCCAAACTATCATTTATTTTATGAATTACATTCTTTAAGTCATGAGTAATTTTATAAAAACTATTACAATCAGTTAGAATGAACATTTAAAAAATTAAGAAATAATAATTTTGTTGTTACAAAAATAAAATTATATTGTCAAACAGTACAAATGCTATATAGGAATAAATAATGTTCTTGAATTGTGTCACAAGTATTTTAGTTTGGCTGAAAATTATTATTAACTAAAAATCAAACTTTTCAATTGTTTGCACCAATATTTCTTGATATTTTCACAAAAACTGATGTATATATATATATATATATATATATATATATATATATATATATATATATATATATAATTTTACTGATGATATAAATTTTGGTTAAGTGAGATTTTTAATTAAAATTTGAAATATTTAAAATTAAATATATTGAGAATCTACAACAAATAATAATTTAAAAGCCTACATTAACCATACATTTTACAGCATCTATAATTTGCATATTTAAACATTAATTTTATTCACAATAAATTCCGGCAAACATACAAATCTTAAAGTGACACATCGATGATAATTAAGACTTGTCACACTTACTTGCATACAATTCAAATTACCTTGATTAACTTAAGAAGTACGCCTTTTACCTTTTCTAGGTATAGTTTGCCCTTATAGCATTTACTCTTTTGTTACTCTATAAATTGCTTTCTATAATGCAGGACTTGTAATTCATTGAACGGCAGTTCACTCAATATCATTACTAATTATATATTTCAACAAGAATGGTTTTATAGACACAAATAAATGACAAAAGTTTTAAAAATTAATGGTTTTAGCCACATCATAGAAAGAAGTCAAACATTTTTCTAACATGAATGTGAACTTTATTCATTCATTAACTTTAATTAATTTGAAAAACTCTTATGTACAATAATGTATTAATATTCATTTTACATTCCAAGTGTGTGATGTAGAATCCAATGCTCTTCTTAGATATTCCTGATTAGTTTCTTCAGTGGTTTATTATTATATGATTTATTTATTCATTTCATCTTATCATTATAGGGTTACGACCCTAAAATTATCCTAATAATTCATTGAGACTTCTTAAGTAGAAAATTAAGGAGTTGACTTGTTTTAATTGAAATGGAGGATAAGGTACTAAGTAAGATTTGAAGACAAACAAGTTTTTTACGTGTCGAAATAGTTTTTAATACTAAAAGCATTTTAAATGTCTAAAAATGCTTTATCTTGAATAGTCTAATGCCAAAATATAACTTTCAAAAAGCAGCTTAACACTAAATTAAACAATGATGTATCTGTTTTAAAATGGTTACTTTGTAATTGAAAGCAATTAAATAAATTACATCAAACAATAAAAAATATTGGATTCTTTGATTATTTCCATTAATTCACTGTTATATTTTGAATAAGAAACTTGTGATGAATAATGGATAAATTTGTGATAATTATTTTTCCAAATGAACTGTGCTATAAATGATTAAAGAAGATGTCAATATATAGCATTACTACCACACTGTTATAACCTGGTCACTTCAGGGCTATTGTGGAGATTGTAGGCATATATTCTGTTTTCAGTTATTTTACACTGTAACAGCATTTGCCCTATAGTTTCCATCAGTGTTGACAGTACTATAACACTCTGAGATGTTTGTCTTAGAGGATGGCTAGAGTATGAATGTTGTCTAGAGAATTATATAAGTATCAGGTTTGTCAGTCAGCTGAAAATCAACATGGTGATAATTCCATGGTAAGACATAGTTTTCTCAGTTGTTCTCACTAATGGATTATCAATAAATGGTCCTTTCTAAGACTCAGTTGACCTTGCTAAAGAAACTACACTCAGTATTATACACACTCATCACAGTCATTCACAAATCATATTCGTCCATCAGCAAATTGAGTATGAATAAAAATAAAATTAAATCATCTTACAATATTTTATTTCACTATGACAGTATTAAAATTTATTATAATCACCAAGAATTGTTAACTCAAATAGTAACAATCTACTGATTGATTGCTCATATCATCTTTATCTGTTATTGAAATTGGAATCATGAAAAATGTAAATATCTTGATATCAAACTGTAAATATCTTATAGATAAGTGTACGAAACATGACTATTATAAGAAAATAATTGCACATGTGTATATATGTGTAAAATAATTTTTTTGCAGTAAATATTAAAATCCAATTTTAGTAAATCATAAAGATATTTACTCTTGCAACAGAAATTAAGTGTACCTGAGTTTTAAGGTTGTTTATTGACATATTTTAAAATTTTATTTTGAGTTTTAATACTTTTTATTTTAAAAGTTTTATCCAAGTTCAAACAAAGGATTTGTTATTAAGAGGTACGTCCAGAAAGTAAGTTCCGTTTGGTAATAAAAATAATTTGTCTACAGATACAGAAAAAATATTTATTGCACTAAAATCTACAACTCTTAAACTACTTTTCTACATAACTGCCGAAATTTTGCAGGCATTTGTCATAGCGTGGCACAAGTTTTTCTATGCCTTCTTCATAGAAGGTTGCCGCCTGTGTCTTCAACCATTTGGAAACATTTTCTTTCAGCTCTTCGTCATCGTTGAAGTGTTGACCGCCAAGGAAAGACTTCAGATGTAAGAACAGATGAAAGTCGCTAGGAGCGAGGTCAGGGCTGTACGGAGAAAATCTTCACCGCCTTCATCATAACGGTTCAAAAACTGAAGTGCACTACCCATCCGTTGTGTTTTGTGTTGCTCAGTAAGAATTTTCGGTACCCAACATGAGCAAAGTTTTCGAAATTTCAGTTTTTCGGTAACAATTTCATGAATTAATGATCGTGAGATTTGGTGGAATTCCATAGCGAGAGCACTCATTGTAAACTTACGGTTTTCCTTGATCTTCTCATCAATCGTGTGAACCAGTTCTTCTGTAATCAAAGATGGACGCCCACTTCGTTCTTCATCATGCACTTCATTACGTCCTTCATTAAACTGTCGGACCCATCTTCTCACCATTGAATCACTCATCGCATTTTGTCCGTAAACCTCGCAAATTTGCCGATAAATGTCAATCAGTTTCACTTTCTTAGCATTCAGTAAACGAATCACAGATCTGATTTCACAAGCGGCGGGATTTTCGATCAACACCGACATTTTAAACAAGCACAACAAAGCGTACGAGACTGACAGTGATCTCAAAATGGCGCACGTTTCTTCTCCTTGATACAGAGCGTCTGCCACGCATACGTGGAACTGCGATTGCAGCGCTGCAGCGGATATAAATGGAAACGGAACTTACTTTCTGGACGTACCTCGTAGTTATCACTATGCATCAAATTTACATTTTTATTATTTAAAAACCTGTCATTGTATCCCATTTATATTTTAATATGTGGTTGTCAGTAATGTTTTCTATAAGTTTCATATGTTTGAGAATTTTACCTTTTCAAGAAACAAAGTTCTTATCAGTTTCCTGAAATAACATTTTCCTGGCTTCTAATGATCGTAAAATTATTTGTTTGAGTCACATTGTAATCTTTATAAAATTAATAGTTACCCATTAATGTATCAAGTTGAAACATAGAAATCAAAGAGAGTGTCTCGTTTGATACTTAGAATCATTGGTCAGCCTAACCCTAATCCACCCTTCTATATTCATACCCACCTACCAGCACATATATTTACAGAGCTATTGACCCACCCACCCACCAGGATACACGTACAGAGCTATTAATTGATGACGTATGGCCATCATCGGTGGAATGAACCTTCCTCATAAGGGATGGACTATGTTGAGTCGTTTTCGCACGGGTTGGGAAGATGCAACAATTGGGTAATGACAATGATCAGTCATGTGATTGCAGAGTCTAGGTTCAAACCATGGATCACATAGGTAATGACTGCCCGTTGCGTTCTTTTTTCCACAATTTTGTCTTGGTTTCTGCAATTGTGAAGTAGCGCTTGATCAATGCCAGAAAAGGCAGTATGACGTTGCTGCAACCATTATAAATAGAAATAAATTTAATATCACTGAGTTTCCATATGTATATAAAAGTAATGTATCACAATTGATTTTTAGTAGCAAGCAATTAATTTTACAATCATTAGAAGCCAAGAAAAAGTTGCTTCAGATAATTAATAGTAACCTTTTTTCTTAAAAAGTTGAAAATCTGAAACTTATCAAATTTATAGAAAATATTTCTGTCAACGTATTAAAATAATAGCGTAAAGTTTTAATATTTTATAAAAATTTAAAGTTGATGCAGAGTGAAATCTGGTACAAAAATTTGGTGCTTTTTTCCAACTAAGACAACAATTATGAAAGTTTAAAATAAAATTTAAAAATATATATGACAAACGTAAAAACGATAGTATTATAGGATTTTTCATAGATGTCTTAGTAAACAACCTTCAATCTCAAGTATACATAATTTCTGCACTGATAGTACTTATAATATCACTAGCTAAATTATTTTACTGTGCAAAGTATTTTGTTTCATTTTTATAATTTTGACTTTGATTTTTCTACTGTGCTGCTTCATCACTGAGGGGAAAACTCATGAATATGCCTCTTGTGGACAACAACACTCTTTGAAATTAAACCTTCAATCTTTGAAACAGCTGTTTCATCTTCATTCTGACAAACCTGAGATTTAAAAAACAACCAAAGAATTGAGATAGAAGCCAAACTCAGCCAATGTATAACATTAAAAATCAGCCATTGGAGGAACAATAATCTTATACAACAGTTATGGTCAAATATATTTTAAGAGAATATGCAAATAATTTCCTTCGTAACTCTTTTAAATAATTCAGTGACATCCATATTTTGCCGATTAATAAATTATCAACAATTAGAATGCAACAAACTATAGAGTGAATTTAGATAACACTAATTTTGGGAACTGCTAACAGTACAAAGAGAAACTACTAACTCTAGTTTATACTTTGACATGAATGGAGTTTGATTCAACACAGCTTACCCTATTTTTATGATCAATATCTATTAATATTTATAACATTAAAATGGTCTCTTTATAACCTAGCTTGTACAAACATTTTAGAATTAAACTTGCCTAAATTTGCTAGATACAAACAGTTTCATTCTTGTTGTAAGTTCATTTTGTTTGTTAAGGGACATGCAAAGTACATATGCAGTTTGGAATGCTCTTCCAGAGGTTGTTAAGCAAGACCCATCGTTTGAGTCTTTCCACCGTTACGGCCAGAGACTAGCTCAGCACACCAGTAGTCCGGCTGACTGTAGCAGCAGCGGTAATAAGAAAAAGAAGTAAGATAGTTTTTAATTGATTTTTAACTTGTTTAAGTTTATGAACTTAATAAAGCACTTCAATTTTAAGACCATATTATTTTAATATTATTTTATTATGATTTAATTATTGAGAAGTAGAGGAGTAAAGGTCCAAAACAGTGTATTAAATAGAACCTGGATGGTGTAAAGAGCCCCCTTGCCTCATCCACTCTTTGATAAGTGGATTGCTGTATTGTGTATGGTAAATATAAGGTCTATAGACTGACTACTTTGGGAGGCTTCTCTGTCAAATGTGCAAAGAATCCTTACACTCCAAAAGTAAGTCATCCGCATACTAGTAAGCCTTGGCTAGGGTACCCAAATCACTATCAGAGAAAACTGTGACAACTCTTCTTTGAAATTCAACTCCAACTCCCATATATAACCAGGGTTTTTTCAATTTCAAATTTCCATTTCTGTAATACATTATGTTTTGTGAATACATTTTGTTAGACTTTGCTAAAAACCTCCAATTCTGGTGATAAAATATTTTACTAGTAAATAAACAAAATTAACTAAGATTTATTTCTGTAATATTCTTTGAATAATGACATTTTATACATGTGTTAAAACGAACATTTATGCTTTTGTTTAAAAACTAATGAAAGTCTAAATACTGGGACATGGAATCATTCTAAACAACTTTGCAGAACATCTCATTGTGCTATACAAAACCGGTAAAATCCCCATTTTCCGGCTTGTTTGGTTACCCTAGCCTTAGCTCACAATAGTCATGCAGAGCAGCATCAGAATTAACAAGGTACTATAACCACTGTGTTATAGTGTTCATCTTAGAAACACGAATGCACACACAGAAGTAAAACATTAGGAGGAGACTCGACTTTCATTCGTATCCTATCACAGTAAACCTGAAAGCAAACCGAGATATATTTACAAATTGCCTATTTAGCTCAATAAACCTCTTAGTGAGTCTTTATTTATTTTCCCAAGAATAGTTAATTAAATTATAATTTTGGAATTTTTACTGAAAATATACAGTGCCTATCGTAACATTGTTAAACAATAAATGTGTATGCAAAATATTACAAAAAATAAATAAAATAGTAAACATTTTCTACAGTTTTATGCGGATTGGTATGGAAATAAAATAGTGGCTTTATTTTTATATATACGAGACATATATTTAAAGTAAGTATCGCCTTTGAGTCACACCGCTGTAGCGCTGTGGTTGGCGTTCAGCGCATGCACGCTGGGTACCAATCTGTTGGCAAGCCACAGCAGCTCTTACGGATCCATTAGATTGTACTTAAGGTTGCTTATACTGTTTAACACATTGACTGCTAAAAATACATGCATTATAGTATATGGATGCTAAAAATTTAACCGGATGCTAAAAAATGGATACTAAAAAAACTAACCAGATACTGAACTGAACGAACAAAAAATGTCACTTAGATACGTTTCGAGGAGTGGCAAAAACACAGTCTATCTTTGTCAAGTGCTCAAGGCACACTGAGCCTATGAAACAAGAAAGGGAGAATGATAGGGATCCCTACCATGTACGTCTGGCGCCGCCCACCCATGGCCGGGATCCCTACCACGTGCATCCAACGTGTAAAAATTCCTCCTCTGATTAAAAATGTTACCAACTGTGAATAATGTGCTGTGTAAGTTTTAATAATGCTAAGAGCGTGAAAGCAGCTGCCATTCATTGTGAGTCTGTCACCGTGACAGTTTGCTTTTAAAAATTGTAACCATTAAGATTCTAATGTTCTAGGAATATGAGAGAACTGGATAAACATTTTTTTTCTGATGTTCGCCAAACATTTGCTTTTATGAGACAGTATTTTAGGGACCTAGTGGAAGCATAACTGTAGGTACTTTAAATGTTCTGTCACAATTTCATAAATCGTACTTCTTGACACTTGAAGATACGCTACATAACAATGCAGTTGTAAAGTGTTTTTTTCTCTGATTATTTTCATCAAAGTTTTGCACCAAGTCATAATCAGTGAACGGTTTCCCACTTCGTTCTTCATTGTGCACATTGTATGGCCACCTTAAAACATCTCACCCGTTTCCATACCATCCCATCACTCATTCTGTTTTATCAATAAACTTTACAGATCTCTCGATGAATGTTTGCTGCTTTCATGCCTTTAGCGTTAAGAAAACTTATCACAACATGCACTTTACAGTTGACAGAATTTTTAATCGGAGGAGAAACTTTAAACAGTCATAAGGGACCTTAAAAACAGTCAAATAGTCGCTGTGGCTTGCCAGCAGATAGTAGTACCCAGCGTGCATGCGCTGAATGCTGACCGCAGCACTACAGCGGCAGGATTCCAAAATTGTACCTACTTTTAAAACACGCCTAGTATATATTTTAAGATGAATTCATAACCATAACAAAGTTCTTGCAAAATGTATTCTTTGTTTGAATAGATTATTGTATTGAAATAAATAAATTGTTTATGAAGAATATATAATTGCCTTTAGATCTCTAGCTTTTGAAGAAGAATTATCTAGATCAAACGAAAAAAGCCATACTCCTAAGGTGCCGCTTGTGCCGAAGATTTTGATCAACTATGCATCAGACGAAAGTCCGGCCCTGAGCCAGACCACTGAAGACATCAATGTTGAGCAGATAAGAGTAAAGTAAGTCTAATCTGATTAGTTGATACATGAGGGATTTTAATGTATAGCTCTACAACCAAGGTTTATTAATCCTTAATTTTTAAGTTGACAAAATATTTGTTCAATACCAATAAATTTAAAAATACTTTGAGCTGAGTAACCTAGGTTCTCTTTAGTACAGAGAGTGGGTGAGTAGATATAATTGTGTTCTTTGACAAAGTAAATGGGCTACATGAGTAATAATAGATATAATAGGCATTGATTGTTGATTTGAATATGTAAGGCAACCTTATGAACTTTTCATTGGACATTTGTTAAGAAGTACAGGCCTTAATTTGAAATAGCACCTAATTTTTTCACAAAATTTATATTTCTGGGTTTGTATTAATATCCCTACTTGACTGGAATTTTATAATAGAAGAGATCAGCAAACTTACCATAGGAGATAAGTCCACAAACAAAAACAAGAAATGTATAACAGTCACAACACAAGATAAATCTATTCAGTGTCACTGACTCCTTCCTCATGTTTGAGAAGTCTTCCGAGTTGACTCAGTTATAGTGTTGTTACTTTAACAACATTATTAATAAGCACCAATTGTTGTATTTTGCGTTTAAATATGGCTGTTGTAAACTCGTTATGTTTTACAGTGAGAAGCAAGCAGGAGGTAATGACGGAGACTACCAAGAGGACGAATTAGATTTATCAGCCATATCTTCTCCTTGGTTGCATTTTGCCAAAATGTCTTTTGTAATTTTCATTTGGATCATTTCCTGTGTAAGTAAAATAAATTTTTTAATAAAAACTGAGAAAAGGATAGATAAATAAGGTGCATTTGTTTAAAGTTAGTCTTCATCACTTGGACAAACTCAGTAATACCACAATGACAGAGACAGAATTCAAAGGTACACTATTTAAAATACGTTTCAAGATCTGTTGCCTTTACTAGTTTATATAACTTGTCATTGCCTTTACTAGTCATGGAAAATATATATTTTTGGTTTTTCTAGCAATATAGTCAAAATACCAAACATGCTTTACCGGCTTCAGAATATTCCCTCCATATTTTCCTGAATGAAAACCATTATTGATCGATCATATTCTCAGTAATTCTTTTAAACAGTTCTTATCTAAATGAAGAATAGCTTTCCTTACTAAAGATGGAGAAGATATACTGAAACTGGTAATGGAAATTTAATTTAAAGACTAATGGCAGAATAAAATAAGTAGTATTTTGCAATAAATATAACGAGCTAAACCTGACCATGCTTTGCAATGGCTTAGTCTGATATTAACTATTATATTATTATAAATATTATTATATATTTTTTACTTTAATTGTTAGAAAAATAAAGGTTGACTGATTCATTTTATCCTAAATAAAGATAGATAGATAGATAGATAGATAGATAGATAGATAGATAGATATTTATTGCCATTAGATATTTTACAAAATATATTGGCTTAGTCATAAGATACAGACAGCACTGGTCTACTCTCTAAAGTCCATTTCTGTCCATTTCTGCGTCACAAACTCAGTTATAGAATAAAATGGATGCTTGATTAAGAATTCCTGCAGAGTATTTTTAAAATCTTTCTTGTCAAGTTGTCTAATTTCTAACAGAATTTTACTATACAATTTACTAGCCATTATTAGTGGACTCTTATCACTTTTAATTAGTCTAACCTGAGGCAGGTTTACATCATTGAAATCTCTTGTCTCATGGCTATGGATCGATCCTCTCAGCTCAATTTTGTTTAAATTTATTCTTAGGTAGAGCAAACATTGCAATATATATAAAGAGTAGAGGGTTAGTATTTAAAAAAAAAACCCTCTGCAATGTTCAAACTTATTAATCTTAGCCATAATTCGTATGGCTTTTTTTTTGTAATAAAAATACTTCCTGAGCATGAGAGGAGCCTCCCCATACAATAAGGCCATATGACAAGTGAGGTTAAAAAAGCCCAAAATATGCCTGCCAGAGACTATCCTCATTGATTTCCCCGCAAAGTCGTTTTAAGGCATACACACTTTTGCTTAATATTTTTTAAATTCTAATTACGTGGTGTTGCCAATTTAGTAGTTGGTCAAATATAATATGAAGAAAAGGAGGATTAATATTGATATTATCAGTGCTAGGTATTTCTTTTAAGCTGAACACCACAGTTTTAGTCTTTTCCGTATTTAGGGCCAATTTATTTGCAGCCAACCAATTTCTAACAATATCCAAATTTGATTTTGAGTCCACTATCGCTAGTAACTTACAGTTGGCTTCATAAATAAACAATCATCTAGTCACAGTAATAAACTTGCTGGATATGCACATAGATCAACTGGTCACACTAGCACTTTTCAGCACTGACTTTATTTTCATTAGTGAAATGTAGGTAGGTCTGGGAGTGCTTTAAATGCCTTATTCTCGTATATAAACTCAATGTTGTGTAAAAAGTGAATCAACTTTTAAAGTTTTGTATAGGTACACAAACATAATTATATATATATATATATATATATATATATATATATATATATTATTAATGTATATAGATATATTTATGTCCTCATAATAGAACAGCTGTTTATATTGTGTTTGTATATGATTTAATACATTTAATTATTCATTATTAAGACGCTGATCGTTAAGATATGAGAGAAGAATGAATGTGATGAGTGTAGATGAACGAGTGTAGTCTTTGTTATTAACTAAGGTCAACTGTGTCTCAGAAGGAGCTATTTATTAATAGCCCTAATAGCCAAGGCAACTAATGGGCCTACAGCTTTATGTAGAATCCGAACCATGTAGTGTTGGTCCGATTTTCAGCTAACTGATAAAACTGACACTCAGTTCTCTTCCCTACACAACATCCGAACCTTGACTACCATTCAACATGGACACCCCTGTAGTGTTCATGTCGATTGCAACCATTGAGCGGACACTGTATCGCTATTAAGAGGACTGAGCATAGAACCTATCGCCTAAAAGATCCTCAACACTTTGTCCCCAAGTAGCTGGGTTACAGCACTTTTATTTTGCACAAGATATTGTATATAGTTATTACGTAGCCTACATGAATATTTTTGTAATAATGCATTATTTTGTAATTGTGTTGCAGCAAAAAGAGAAAATTATATATTTGTTTTTATTTTGAGATAGTTAATGATATAATAACTTGTTTCCAACTTTACTTAAGTGAAATTTAATAGTAGTTTATTGTTTATGTTCATAGTATGGAAATAGTAAGAACAAAATGTTGCACCTCTCTTGAAATTAATATGGTGGTGCATTATGGATTTTCATATTGACCCTGGATTGGAAATAATATATAATTGAGAAAAAATATATACCTTGTTCAATCACTTTTATTTCATATACACTACATGTTTCGATCCTTAGATCATCTTCAGTTTTCATGTATTTTCAGGTTATTAAGTTTTAACTAATTTAAAGTTTTATTGATGCCTTCAAGATTTGTTACAATATACATCTGAAGATGATCTAAGGATCGAAACATGTAGTGAATCTATATTTATAAAAGAGGATGTTTGTATATATATATATGTCTGAAGTTTATGCGCTGCCAAACCATCCAACTGATCGCCATGAAACTTTAGTATGTTGTCCTGTATACTCCCGAGATGGTTTCTGTGAAGTTTGATGCAGATCCGTCCACAGGGTCCCGCCCCACGGGCTCCTAAAGATCCCATGTTATTCAAATGGAGAATCTGAATTGTTTACAAAAAACATATGACTGTGTGGTTTAATGTAGTTTCACATGCCATAAGCAGATTGAAGTTCTCACAACAACAGTACTGTATATGTTTTGATTTATTGTAGTTCTACATTTCACCTTGAGAGTGTAGCACACACTACAAAAAACCTTTACATTTATACACCAAATAAGAAGACCAAAAATATTGTTTACCCTCTTGTACTCATTTAATAAATAATGGTTTTTTTCTATCTTTTTATTGCTTTATTTTGGTATGTCAATGAAAAATGAAAGGCGAGACAACGTCCGCCGGGTTCAGCTAGTATGAAATAAAAGTGATTGAACAAGGTATATATTTTTTCTCAATTATATATTATGGATTTATTTGAGTTTCACATGTTTTCATTCAATTTTGTCTCAGGTAATTCTGATGCTGGTTAAAAGAGAGTCTGATATCAACAATGCTCACCAAATCTCTGTGCCGCCAAACATCACACGCAGTATCCTTTATAAACATCTACTGTTATTAAAAAATTAATGGACATTATTTTTACAGGAAATATAATAGTTGTATATTTCCCTAGGCTTTATAATTATATAAATTATGTAATCTAATTCAAGGTAAAAACAAACAATGTTAAATGTATAATATTATTTTACTTTAATTAGCTTTAAAATTGTTAACTGTTGTAAAAATTAAAAAAAAATCATAGTATGTAAACAAAGACTGACTCCCATTTCTGAAATCTTCTTGCAAAGTAAAGCATAACACGTCAAAGTAAAATGGCAAATTTTCTATTAGTAATTTTTTGCTATTACTTCCAAAAGCAATATATTCTCTTAACAACATCTTAAAAATACAGTAGAACATCCGGGTAATTCGAATCTCAAGCGACCATAAAAAAATGGATGGAGAAGTTGGTCCTAATATAGCAAGATGACAAGGCAACGCGGTTAACACTCTTGACTTCAGACAGCTGATACCTAGCACAGAGAAGAAAGAAACAGAGATCCACCCGCCCACATATACAGGCACAGTGTTACTGACCATCCAAAAATACAAATTATAAAAGTAACGAAGATTGGAAAAATCATTTAAATCAAAATACATTAATTCTGTACGTGCAAATAAAGGTTGAAAAAAACACATTCCCAAATTACATTAAAAGTTTTATTAATTGCAGTAGAGTTCTACATGAGTATTTTATATTACAATTATATAATTTCTTAAGAAAGTCAGAAATCTGTGTTTTTGTTTGTTTGTTTCTCAGTCATAATGGAATATTCTAATGTGTTAAAGTTGAAAAATACCGACTCACTTACATTATCTTGACCTTCAAAATATCTCCTTTAGTCTTGGATATGACGAGGTGCTTGGAATCAAATTTTCCTGAACAGTTGAAGAGTTGTGAACCTCGTCACCAGATTTGTCATTGGCAGCTTGCTTGTCATTTTTAGGACATCAGAAACGATTTCCGCATCAGTAAACTCTTCACACAGGCAATATCTTCGTCCATGTTGATGAACTCCTTAAGGGGACTGTAGACTAAGAAATAATGTCCTCCCAGCCTTCAATTGCCACTGCAGATTTGTTCTTAGCTGTGTCAGTGGTTCCTTATTCACTTCCTTTTATTATGATTCCAGCTTTCCTATAACAGTTCTTAATCGTTTCTCCTTTCACTAAATTCCAAGCTTGTGAACACATTCTTTAAGTTTGGAGGATGTCTAGTTTGATTTTGAAAACTTGATTATTCCCTGTAAGTTTGTTCTGAACTAGCAAATGTCTGTAGAAGTCTTTAAGGTTTTTATTACTCCCTGATCCATAGGCTGGATCACTGAGGCTGGAAAAACACCACCTTCACGTTCTGCATAAGGGGAATGTGTTTGTGTGCAGTGCAATTATCTATAAAAAGAGTTATCGTATAATTTGGTTTGCCGAATTTCTTGTCAATATTCAACAACCAATTTTTTAGAATGTCACTAGGCACCCAAGCTCGAGAACTAGATATACAACCTACATGCATTACCTATACATTTTTGAAGCAACGTGGGAAAGGAAGATCTTCATCTTTTTTCCTATCACCAATATAGGCAATTTCTCTGACCCGTCCATATTGGCTCCTGCCAATAGAGTGACTTGTTCTTTGCTTAACTTGCCTCCTTGACATTTAACCAGAATTAAATTTAAACTATCCATGATTTACTTAAATTATTTGTATGAAAAGTGCTAGGGATCAGGCTACAAATTTGAACTTAAGGCCAATTGGAATTGAAGACGTTTGAGTTATCTAAGTTTCACTGTATCTCACTTTCAATATCAAAGTATGTGTATGGGCGGGTGGGTGGGTCAATTTCAAAGTGCGTGTATGGGCGGGTGGGTGGCTTTGCTTACGTAATAAATTGTAGTTAATATTTTCTCTCACTGATATTGCACATTAGAAAAATTCATTCACACCACTGAAGGCTAAACACCACTGATCAGTACTCACTGGCTGGCTCTGAATTCAATGCTGCTTGAGACTTCTCAGTCTCTGTGTGTTGATGCATGATGTGAGCGTGTTCATTTTCTGTGAGAAAAATTGTTCATCTCTACTTTTGATTTACCTAATGAGATTAGAGTGTGAGGAAATATCAGCCAAAATGAGCTTAGCAAAGAAACAAAATTAAGCAACGATAAATCTAAATGCATTAATTAAATTAAGTTTATATCTAAAATACAATAAATTAAATTAAATAAAAATTCTGTATCAGATCTTGCTGTTGTATCAGTTATCTTTCACAAAAATATAAACAGAACAATCTTCCACTAATCATGTGGAAGGATTAAAAAGTTTCATTTATTTTTTTCAAAACATTAAAATGCTTAATCAGTTGTCACTATAGTTATAGAATCAGTAGGAATGAAATATAAATTATACATTCTATTGGATGTTGATTATAACTGTTTAGTTTACTGTTTGTGAAGGTTACAGATACTCTCTTCATCAAATTTAGCAAATTTATAAAATACGGAATGGTTTTTTGACTGTACAGCCAGTCAGTACAGTCAGTAGTACTGTAATTGTTGTAAATAAATTAAACATGAAAATTTAATAATGACGATTTGCAAACAGTCCTTGTTTATTTTTACACCGTAAATTTAATTTTATATAAAAAAATTAGCGGGCAAGAACATCTCCTTTAACAATTTTATTTCTATACAGAATAACCAAGGTAAAACAGACATTGTCATATGCTACTCCAGTATAGAAAAAACTGGAAGAAAAACTCTTCCGATTCCTAGAAATAGCGAACGACTGCGTAAAGTTTCCTGTTTTATTTTCTCTAAAACTAGAAGAAATTAAAAAAAATATTAGGTATCAATGAATTAATAATCAGAGAGTTCCTGTAGGTCATCCTACAATAATCATCTAACGCTTACTTACATCGTCTCCAAATATATACAGAAGATAGAAAAATGTAAAACATCTTAAATGAAATCCCTTAGACAACATAATCGACAAAGCTCAAAAAAAGATAGCAAGAATAACTCCAAGCAGGGACTCAACAATGTGTAGCACTTGGAGAACTGTGCGAGGCTCCTTCCCAATGCCAAACACATACTCCCCAGTACGTCCTCCCAAATCCAGCAGCGCACGTTACGTACAAGGAGCAATGCAAGAACAAAAAGAGCTATGGCGAATAAAGGAAACAACTATCCTCTAAGGTCTGAGCTCCAAGTATGAAGAGAGTGACATGGGCCATTTTGGCGAAGACAGTTACAAAATGCAAAATTATTCAAAAATAGCAAAGGATAAATTTGCCATAATAAATCTCCAGACTGGAGATTTCCTACATAAACAAGAAACACAACAAAATTACTCCTTCGGTTTTGATGTAGCATGCATCATAGAACTCAAACGAGATCAAAACAACAAGTATTTGGTTGCACCAAACAGCAATCCCATAAACTCGAACATCCTGGTGTCAGAACAAACACAACTACTAAACAACCTAAAACTGTACAATAGTATTAAAAATATTGACATAACCGCTATACCTGATCTAAAAATACATCTTGTACAAGGAGTTCCAGGATATGGAAAAACAACTTTTTTAACAAACAACTATCAACCTGGTGATGCAGTTATTCCCTATCAGAGATTGAGACCCATCCCCCCACCAAAGCTGGAAAGCATGCCAACTAGGGGATGGCTCAAAACAAGTCAAGCGATGGGATCACGGGCGGCAGTTGGAGGGTCAAAATAAAACTCTGCAGCTGAGCAAAACTAATTTATTTTCAAGTAAAACTTTATCTTCAAAAACTGACAGGCAGAAGGCCACAATATGAAGGGCACTTAACAAACAAGCTACACAAAATTAACACGAAAATAACCAAAGCTACAAAAACAACAAACGCTACAAATACCAAAATTAACAAATAACAACTACATGGCCTATCTGCAGCCTATCCTGAGACACCCAAAACGTAAGAAAACTTATTAACAACCTCAGTGAAAAATTTAGGAAAATTTTGACTACACCCATTACACCCGGCAATTTAGCCCCCATCCCATAATTCCACCGAGGCCAGGGAGTAAGCTGGAATCCCTGGGCAGCTCCGAATAGGAAGTTAAGTCAAAGCACAATAATCCCCTTTTGGTGAAAGTTTAAAAATTAAACAATTTAAAAAAAATATAACCCGGTACCGTTCTAGTAAAAATTCACTTCAAAACAATTACAATTCACTCAACAAATAAATAACATTAACCAACTTTAACACTAGGCCTAAACCATAAAATAACTAGTACCATAATTTAACAGTATAAAAAGAAAATCTGAAGACATACATAATATTGAGCTATCACGGATACTAATGGTTCACAAACAAAGCTAACAAGAGTGCCTAACAGAGATAAAATTTAGAAAAATATAACAACAAAATTAAACTAGTCTAGATAAATAACAATAAATATTAACAAGTATACACTATTAAAAAAAATATATGGCCAAAATAAAAATCACTTGGCTGTGTTCAAGTTCCACGAAAACGTTCAGTTCATTTTTATGAAGGGCGTGGCCTAGTGGAGAACATCTTCTTAATTTTTTATTTATTTGTTTTTTTTATTATTATTTATTTATTTTTTTCTTTTATCACACATTACAACCCCCAGCTCAGCCGCCGGGAAAACATGGAACGCACTGACCTGAGGACCAAAGACTTCTACCCAAAGATGTAGGTGGGTAGATACCTTGAAATACTATCCATGAATTTCAAGGTAGACAAGCTGAGAACAAAGTTATAGTGCGTACCTCATCAACACCTGATGACAAGACATACAAAATAATTTTTGTACATCACACCCACTAGAGGAGCCACACTCAGTAAATGGGTTAACAAAGCTAACTCTTTCAGTTCTGAGCAACTCCTGAGTTGCTATGTGGATACACTTTGTACAAACATACTCCCAAAAGAAAACATCCAAACACCACATCAAACAGACAGCAATAAAATAAGTAACACAAAAATAAATATGTACCACAGTGGAAAAAACACAGCTATGACACATTTTTAAGCCAAGAGCTAATTCCCAAAAGAAAAACGCAAATATCGGCTCAAACATGCTTCACTAAATTTTTGGAACTCCCTACGCAAGAAAATCAAGACAATCCAAAAACCACTGATGACAAGCAACTAAAAATCCCATCAGTCCGCAGACACAAACTCACTCTTGCCCACAAAAATATAAATTGGTTATCAAATAAAATAGATAGACTATCACACTTCCTCAACAGTGTACAACCAGATTTCATCATTGTCATAGAGCATGACCTTTCTCAAGAAAATTTAGAAAACACGAAACTAGATGGCTATACCCTGACTTGAGGTTTCACGAGAAAAGATTACTCAAAAGGGGGAGTCGCAGGATATGTCAAACATGGCCTAGAAAAGTGTGTGACATAATTAAATACAAGTGAAGAAGACTTAGAATTATTATGTGAAACTGCTCTCTTTGAAATAAAACTTATACAACTTGCAAGTACTTAACTTCTCATTTACAATAAGTTGCTCCTTATAGAATAATTTTACATTTTCATTTCATTATTATTATTATTATTCATCTCTAAGACGCCGATCGTAGAGATATGGGTGAATATGAGGCATGCATGAGTGTGATGAGTGTAGATGAACGAGTATAGTCATTGTTACTTTCTGAGTTCGACTTAGCTCAGAAAAGACTATTTATTAATAGCCCAATAGCCAGGGCAACTATGGGACCTACAGCTTATGTGGAATCCGAACCACATAGTGTTGGTCTGATTTTCAGCTAACTGACAAGTTTGACACTTAGTTCTCTTCTCTACACAACACCCGAACCTTGACTACCATTCAACACGGACACTCCAGACTTCTCTAGTAGTGTCTATATTGATGACAACCATTGAGTGGACGCCGTGTTGGTATTAAGAGAACCGAGCATGGAACATATCGCCTACAATCTCCAAAACACTTTGTCCCCAAGTAGCTGAGTTACAGCACTGCGCCACCAGTGCCGACTGTATGTCAATCAAACTGTATGTCAACCAATACCACTGGTACTGACCCACCCGCCCACCCATACACGTACAGTGGAAAGAAATAGTACAAGTCTTTAGGAGTTTATAGACCTCCAAGGAATAACCTGGAATAAGCACTAGACATTCTGTCGAACCAACTTGAATATGCTCTTCGCACAAAGAAGAAAACTATCATTATGGGCGACATAAATATAAACAACCTTGGTAAACACGCGAATGACACAGACAACATCCAGGTTGAAGAAATCTTATCCTCTTTTGACATTATTAGACTAAACCTACCTCCTGCCAGAATTAAACATGACACCCAAACCTCAATAGACTGGATTTGTACAAACATTGACCTAAACCTCATTCAAACATCTGTAATTATATCTGGACTCTTTGATCGTACTGCACAAATAGCCACTGTTCAACTACTATAAAAAAAAATCCAGCATCAATCCGAGAGAGAAAAAGAGTTCTTAACAAAAACACGATAAGTCTATTCAAAACTAGATTACAGGAACAATCCTGGAAATCTGTCCGTTAAATAGAATATGTTAATAATTTTTATAACAACT